>JAECWM010000016.1:0-327853 GCA_018150695.1 Drosophila oshimai | reverse complement strand
ATTATAAAAATGCGACTACGCTAGCAGCCTAGGCGGGGAATTTCCAATCCAACAAAACAACGCAGCAGTCAAATTTAATCCATTTATTGCGATGGCGCAGCGGGCAGTTTCAAGCGATAACGAACGACTTATCGCTCACAAGAGCAGTCCCAAAAATTACAAGAGTTCCGAAGTTACAAAGCTTGTCAACAGAAGAGTAAGCGACACAGCTATGTGTTAAGCTTGAGTGCTTATCAGTAAAAGATTAAGCGACTCAGCTATGGACTAAGCTTGAGCGCAAACCCAATGGCGAATATGACCATTACGTTTTGTTTACATTTTAGATAATTCTTTTCATATTTAAATTCATGTTTTTCTATTTTTAATAATTACAAAATAAGGCTACTGATCCAACATTCCGGCCCCGTTGAAGGGCTCCGGCGCTTTAACTTCCTCGTTTGTGCTGCTTATTGGCAGCAACGCCAGTTTGTGGATTGCGCGCTTGATGACGCCTCCAGACGTCCGAATTTCGGCAACACGCACTCTGCCGTCCTCGCCGAGTGTTGTTGCCACCACGCGCCCTGTAAGCCACCGTTGCGGCGGCAGATTGTCCTCGTGGACAAGAACAAGGCACCCAATCTTAAGATCGGGGCCTTCGATGCTCCATTTGTTGCGCTGCTGCAGGCTGGCAAGGTAATCCTTGGACCAGCTTTGCCAAAATTGCTGCTTGAGAGCCGACAGCATTCGCCACCGCTTCAAATATCCGAAGCTGGCCTTGCTGCAAATTCCATTTGTTTCGGATTCTGGCGGCAGCGTAAGAAGAGGCTGACCGATCAGCAAATGTCCTGGTGTGAGAGCCTCTCCATCGTTGGGGTCGTTGCCGGGCGATGCAATCGGACGGGAATTGAGCAGCGCTTCTACCTCCACCAGGTGGGTGCTCAACTCGTCTGCTGTAAGCCTGGCGTTGCCGACCCCTCGCAGCAAACGATGCTTGGCTGCCTTGACGGCTGCCTCCCATAGTCCGCCGAAGTGTGGTGACCTCGGTGGGATGAAGGACCACTCGACGCCCCTCTGAGCCGCGTACGTCGTCAGTTGATCCTGATTCCGGTGAAACGCTACGTGCAGCTCTTCGAGAACCTTGCTCGCTCCCACGAAATTGGTGGCGTTGTCGCTGTACACCTTCTCCGGAAGACCTCTCCGTCCGACGAACCTTTTGAAAACAGATAAAAAGCTGTCAGTAGATAGATCGACAACGAGCTCAAGATGAACAGCTTTTGACGAAAAACAAACGAAGACAGCCACATAAGTCTTAATGGGGGGTTTCCCACGGATCTTCAGCGAGACATAAAATGGGCCGCAGAAGTCCACCCCACAAATCAAAAAGGGTCGAGCTTTCCCTAACCCGATCGGCGGGCAAATTGCCCATTATCTGACCAAGTAGCTTGGGCTTATAACGGAAACAGTGGACGCAGTCACGGACAATCCTTGTACACGCCTCTCGCGCGTTGATAAGCCAAATCTGCTGCCTCAAGAGTGATACCATCACTTTGGCGCCTGCATGATAATGAGTCCGATGCAAATTGCGAAGAAAGAGGGTAACAAATTGTGACTTCTGAGACAGCAATAATGGAAATTTGGCATCATAACGAATAGGCGCATTACCCAACCTCCCTCCAACACGAATTAATCGAAAGGTCATACCATCAAGCTCGCTTGATTTCTCTAACTTGACGTATTCTGAACCAAACTCAAGGTTTTGAAGTATTTGGACCAGCCTAACGAACGATATTTTTAGTTCTTGTGCCGAAATATTCACGTCTCGAAGCCGCTTTTTCCCTTGAATGAACCGATTTACGTATGCCATGATCCGAAGTAGTTTATTATATGACGAGCATCTTTTAATAAGATCAGTAAACACGTTCGGTTGGCTTTTGTTATGGAACATACTGCCACACTTTCTTGTTCTCGGACAGCTGTAAATCAGGGGAAACTTCAATCTGATGAAGACGAGGCCACTCGTCTTGACTTCCGAGCAAGAATTTTGGTCCATTCTCCCACAGAGTACACTTCAAACCATCTATGTCTGTTCCACGTGACACCAAATCAGCCGGATTCTCTTCAGTAGGCACATGACGCCAGACTACATTTTCTGAGAGCTCTTGGATCTCAGAAACTCTATTTGCAACAAACGTTGCCAATGTGGATGGATCCCTTTTTAACCAATATAATGTGACTTGAGAGTCAGACCAGAAATTAATGCTTTCCAACTTAAAGTTGTTTAGCAAGGGAGCTACTTGAGCCCATAGCTTAGCAAGAAGATGCGCTGCACACAACTCGAGCCGTGGAATTGACTTTGTTTTAAGGGGGGACACTCGAGACTTGGCGGTTAGCAGTCTCGATAAACCAGTTGTCCCAAAAATGGTACGGACGTATATGCAACAGCCATAGGCTTCCCTCGATGCATCTGCGAAGCCGTGTATCTGGACAGTTTCATAAGTAGATAGACAGATATATCGAGGTATGGAGATCTTGTCTAACTCCAATAAATTCAACTTGAACCTATTCCAGCTGGTATGCAAACTCATGGGAACTGACTCGTCCCAATCCAATTTTTGTCGCCACAGCTCCTGAAGCAAGATTTTTGCTTTAGTTATCAACGGACACAATAAACCCAAGGGATCAAACAACCGAGCTGTGACGGACAAAATGTTGCGTTTTGTTGGTGGTAAAGAGTCAAACGAATCTTCCAAGCTATAATGAAAAACGTCATTTTGAGGATTCCATCTCATACCAAGTGTTTTTATGGAAGCGGATGGGTCAACTATAAGAGCCTTATCTGGCCCTTTATTAGCCAGCAGACTAGGATGATTTGTGGCCCATTTGGCCAGATCAAAACCCCCGAATTTCAAGACCTCAGTTACTTCTCTACGAATGGTTTCCAACTCTTCTAAACTGTTGGCTCCTGTGAGCATATCGTCAACATAGAAGTCGCTTGATATCACCTCTGTGGCGATAGGACATGATTCAGCATAAATCTTTGATAGCTCAAAAAGACAACGGATGGCCAAAAAAGGAGCTGAGGCTGTCCCATACGTAACAGTGTTGAGACGATAGGTTTGGAGAGCTTGTGTCGATTTTTCCCTCCACAAGATAAGTTGAAAGTCCCGATTTTCTTCTGCAACGTTAATTTGCCTATACATTTTTGAAATATCAGCCGTTAAAGCATACTTGTTCAATCGAAATCTTGCTAGAATAGAGTAAAGCTCCCGCTGAATAGTTGCCCCCACCATTAAAGTCTCATTTAGTGAGATCGAGGTTGACGTCTTACTCGATGCGTCAAATACAACTCGCAACTTTGTGGAGCTACTTTCAGGTCTCAGGACACATTGATGCGGAATATAGTAGTGGTGTCCTGGAGGAGGGGTTGGTAACAAAGACATATGACCAAGAGCAAGATACTCTTTCATGAAATCTTGATACATGTCATGTAACTCGACATTATTTGCCAGTTTGCGCTCCAACGCAAGAAATCTGCGCTTTGCCGTTTCGTAGGATAAGCCAAGAACACTTGGATCTGTTTTAAATGGCAGCTTCACTTCAAAACGACCTGACGATAGCCTGCGTACGGTTTGATTGAAGTTTTGCTCGCACGCAAATTGTTCAGCTGTATATGCAGCCTTCGATCTCTCAGCGACTTGTTCTAAGTCCCAAAATCGCTCCACCAGAGAGTCGAGAGAACCAAGATTTTCCTTGACCGTGACGCTACACACCTGAGCTCTATTCGATGTATGCTGAGTATATTTACCCGATACAATCCATCCCAATAAAGTCTTCTGAATTGACGGATGTTGGGAACCTAGCTTTATTTGGCCTACGCTCAATAGTTCAAAAAAGGATTCTGCTCCAATAAGTAAGTCCACTTTTGCGGGCTTGTAGAAACGAGGGTCTGCCAGCTCAATGCTTGCTGGAATACTCCATTGCGCAAAATTGACTTCATGATCAGGTTGATATGTAGAAATTGATCTTATCACCCAAAAATCGGTGGCAAAAGTGTGAGAATTAACGCGAGAATGAATCGACGTGTGGACTTTGTGTCGTACCACCGAATCATTCTTCCCAACCGTAGTAATATTTAAGTACGACTCTTCTCTCTTTAACCGTAGACGCTGTGCTAAATCCTCGGCCATGAAATTTATTTGCGAGCCAGAATCTAACAGAGCTCGTGCTACTTGGAACTGTCCGAATCTATCCCGTACCTTTACGACAGCAGTAGCAAGAATAACTTGATCACTACTAGCAACATGACTTGAATAGGCTTGATTAGGATGATCCGAAGCTGCAGACGTTGCCTGTGATGCCACTTGTGGCATTGAAGCTGAACTGGCTGGGTGGTATTCTACCCCGTATCTGTGAAGAAGCGTATTATGGGGTTTGGAGCAAACTCGACATTTTGCAGCCTTACAATTCTTTACTGAGTGTCCTTCATTTAGACAATT
Organism: Drosophila oshimai; assembly: GCA_018150695.1. Lineage (NCBI taxonomy): Eukaryota > Metazoa > Arthropoda > Insecta > Diptera > Drosophilidae > Drosophila > Drosophila oshimai. Next base: position 323,378 of record JAECWM010000016.1, on the reverse strand, counting down.
GATGCACAAACGATTGTGCTTGGCAAAATCGACACGCTGAATCACTGGAAGGGCAATGAAAGCTTGGCACTTGCCTAAAGCATGATTCGCCGCTGAGCAGTATCGACATTTTGACTCAGTCCGTCGATCTGTTTTTGTGCATGAAAAGGACGATTTTGAATACCCTTTATAAGAACCTTGGGTAGGCTTTCCCTTATTTTTGGTTGATTCCTCAGCAGCTAGATGCTGATATCGCCGATTTAACTGAATCGCACAATCGGACCATGTCGGTAAAGTATTATAATCGAGCTGTTCTTCAAACCGAGATTTTGTTGTATTGTCTACCTTTGACATGGCTAAATGAATAAAGATTGCATTGTTAATCTCCCTTTCACTCCCCAATGACTGCAATGATGCATAAAGAGCCGACATCTCATCGATAAGAGACCTCAAGCCCGAAGCAGAGGCTTTTTGTACATGGGGAATGTCAAACAGTTGCGAAATTGTATCAAAAAATATCAAACATTTATTGTCATAAACATTTTTTAAACTGTCTAACGCTTTTTCGTAATTATTGTCCGAAATTTGAAACGCCCTCACAGTTCCCAACGCATCATTAGTGAGACACGAAAGCAAATGGTTGAATTTTTCAACGTTTGTTAGCGATGGATCATTATGAACCAAACTCTCAAAAAGACTTATAAAGTTTTTAAACTCAGCATGCTTTCCACTAAACTTGGGAAGGCTCATTTTGGGTAATTGAGACGAATGACGATGAACACTCCTATCCCCTTGACTGAGTTTCTGTGAATCGTTCTCTTTTAGTGCGGACCGATATAAAGCTTTTGTAATAATACACATATCCTCAACAGACGCTCTTAAATCATTACTTGGGTTAAGAACATCGATGTCTGCCTGGATATCCATCAATTTTTCACAATAAGTTTCAAGCAGCTGCATTCGGTATTCAATTTGAAATTTATCGAAAGAAATAGTTTTTTCCTCGAATGCCGTTTTCATACGCCTAATGTCACTCATAACCTTGTCGTGTTTTTGCATTGTCGACAATATTTTTGTTGTTGATTTGGAATTGACTTCCTTTACAACTAATTCTTTATCTTGGCTCATTTTGACAATTATGGGAATTTATTTCAAAAAAGAAACAAAAAACAAAAATTAATGTCTGATGCAAGGGTTAATTAATCTCGTTAGGATTGTTGATGACGATGTAATAAATTTTAGACGGTTACCCAAATATTTAACGAAGCCGAATATTAATTTATTTGGTTTGTATAAGGGTTAATAATTTCTTTTTGTTATATGTGTGCAGGTATAATACCAACACGCAGCGCCAAAACGTAAAAATAATTGAATTTTATTTGACAATAAATGTGTCAATTATTTATGTGGATCCCATACGGGTTAAAGGTGCCCACGAAACACCACCAAAGTTCACAAAATATTTTATTATTTCGACATATAATCTGTCCCAAATTATTGTTGTGGTTCCCATACGGGTTAAAGGTGCCCACGAAACACCGCCAAAGTGCACAAAATATTTTATTAATTTTGACGAATGCACTGTCCAAATTATTTATGTGGTTCCCATACGGGTTAAAGGTGCCCACAAAACACCGCCAATGTGCACAAAATGTTTTAAGTTATTCGGCCAAAAAGTCTGTATGTGGATCGTATATGGGTTAACGATGCCAACATACAGCTCCAAAGTCAATAATTTCCAAAAATTAGACCGAAAATTCCAATGTAGACCAAGTTCTATGGCAATGCGCAATTACATACATATGTATGTATATGTATGTATTAGCGCTTAAGTTCACTGCACCTTTTCCGCCGGTGCCTACAAAATGTTATGTATTGTTTGAGAGGCACTGCAACAGTATTTATTGCTGAAAAATAACTGCTCTGCAACTGGGTACTGTACTGCACAAAAGGGAATCGAAAAAATAGCCGCTCAGCGATAGCTGTACCTTTTACACTGCAAAAAATTTGCACACCCAATTTTTCAGAATTTCACAAACATTTTTACGCATAATATTTTTGTCAAAGGCCGTTCACTTTTATTTATTTGGTTTAGATGAGGAATTTTTTAATTGGTTTTCCAATTTACAGAGTGCCGAAAATTTTAAACAGTTGCTGGAGTGGGCAACGTTTTTGCAAAATACTCACCCAAAGGGTGGATTGCTTGATAATTTAATTTTTGGCACTTAATACCTTGTTGTTTGGCATGATTGCCAAAACTTTCCTTTATGAGTCGACTCCAACTGCTGCGGCGAATCCCGCCAGCTAGGTTATGTTCGCACACGGAAAAATTGAACACGTGCCGAGACGACGAAAATGCACTATTTGGGCTCAATTTTCCGGCGCGAAATTCCACGAAAATGCTATAGCCGTAGTCCCTGTTCGGGCGCCATGAAAATCCGTGAGGTTTTTCACGGAAAAACTATTATAAAAAATGCGACTACGCTAAGCAGCCTAGCTGGGGAATTTCCAATCCAACAAAACAACGCAGCAGTCAAATTTAATCCATTTATTGCGCTGGCGCAGCCAGCGGTTTCAAGCGATAACGAACGACTGGCCTGCTCACACGAGCAGTGCCAAAAATTACAAGAGTTCCGAAGTTGCAAAGCTTATCAGTAGAAGAGTAAGCGACTTAGCTCTGTGTTGCTTGAGTGCTTATCAGTAAAAGAGTAAGCGACTCAGCTATGGACTAAGCTTGAGCGCAAACCCAATGGCGAATATGACCATTACGTTTTGTTTACATTTTAGATAATTCTTTTCATATTTAAATTCATGTTTTTCTATTTTTAATAATTACAAAATAAGGCTACTGATCCAACAACGATAATTTAAATTTAAATGTTATGTTTAAATTATCCGGCAGTACTGTTGATCGTAATCGAAGACTAAAATTTTATAGATCTTTAAAATTAAACGAGATACATCAGAAATTTAAATCTTTCTTTTTGTAAGCTGTTTTCTAACGGTCAATGTCTACTTTTTAATAAGGGAATTTGGTTTATTTTTAAAAAAATAAACGGCAGTGTAGACAAAACCATACCAATTTAATTTTGGTGCATAAATAACGAAAGTGCCTTCCTCTTTTCTATACATTAACTTGTTTGTTTGTGTTTGTACCTCAATTTATGCGCACTCACAGGCAATAACGGTAAGCAAGTATTCTCATCGGGAATCGGGAATCGGCAAGAACCATTTGCGTAAATTTTATGACATTCCATGTTGTATACCTACAGAAGCCGCCGATCGCCATCATTTTATGAGCTGAGCAGCGAGGTGAAGCCCGATTTTATGAAGGAATGCAGGCGCAACAAGATGGCCACGATTTTCATTTTCATTATGCTCCAGCTCGTATATTAGTTTCGAAGGGCACAACAAATCCAGGGGGCGATGGCTGTGACAACGGCGACGAGTTTTCGGGCTCATTAGCTTTTATGGCTTTGATTTTATTGCCGTCGGCGTAGCAGCTTTAATTTCGTACACAAAATGTTGCCTATCGCAGGGCGCTTGGTCTCGGTCTCGGTGTTTTCTGGTGTTGTCCGCATGTGTGCAATAAATTTTCATAAATCAATTGTGCCTGCCACTCAAAACACAATCAGCAGACTAACAAATCCGAAACATCCAATAAAATCAAACCCGAAAAAGGTTTGAAATTAGATTTATGTAGGTGCACCACAACCTGAATGACGAATGCTTATTTTTACGCTTTAATGTTTAGCAACTTATGGCAAATTTGATTTAACCAAAGACCCATTCCCACTCCCTAAAATGTAAACCCAGGATTTTAATTTCAGCTGAAAGATTTATGGCATCTGCTTTGGCAGCTGCTCAACAAAATGAATATTTAAGCTGCGTTCGACGGAAAATAAGGACTTTAAGTGACCCAAAGCGCAGGACGCAATGTTTACTTTTCGTTTTTTGTTTTCGTCTATTAAAACGCTACAACTTTTTTGCTGCCCTCGGGCCACAAAACAAGTTGCTATATATACACGAATTTATGTGTATATTTATTGTGTTTTATTGAGGCACTTAAACGGCGACAGACTGTAAGAGAATACCGCGAGTGCAAAAAACCCAAAGAAAAGCTGAATAAAAACAAGCCAAGAAAAAGCAAAGCCAAAGGAAAACTGAAACAAGTAAGGGCAACTGAGACGCTTATTGACATAAAAGCCAATCATTTTCAAATGGCTTTAAGCATTCGACAAATGGAGAGCAGCCCCACAACATCAAACGGAAAAAAATAAACAAAACTCGAGCGTAAAAGTGGAGTCGCATATTTTGTATTTTTGGTTATGCATTTGACTTGGCACACCGCAGCCGCACAAAAAAGCCACAGCAACTTCCAGTGGATGCACTTTGAATACGTTCGCGGTTCGAGGTTCTCTAAATAATTAATCACTTTACGGAATTTGTCAAAGGACAAAAGTTTTGCGGAACTCGACAACTCTCTACAGGTAACGAAAAGTAACTAGAGAAAATGAAGTTTCTGCCTACGGACTTTTGTATATCAATCAAATTGTCACTGGGGTGAAAAAATTAAATTTATATAGCAGCCTTATCAACACATCTCAAAAAAGATTGTTTAAAAACTTCAGTTCTAACTTTTGTGCTACCATGTCAACTTCAAATCAAGTAAATTTTCAATTTTTCTAAAATTTGTTAATATGTAAAATTTGTTTTTTTGCATATACTTATATTACTAAAATTTTTTCTTCATTCTTCATCTCTTTGTTCTGCAGGTCAAAACCACTTTAGTAATTGAGTACTATAGTCTTGAGAGGTTTGAAGTACTCAAAGACTTCACGTTCTCAACCGCTGCCAATGACAAACTGAAATGGTGAGCTAATTGATCAAACCGCCAAAATCCACAATTTGCTTAGTATTTATATTACATTTTTATAGGAGTGTACGGGCTTACCCCAGAGGTCTCGACGTCGAGAGCATGGATTACCTTTCTGTAAAATTACTTTTTCCTTCCTGTAATAAATCAGAAGTCAGAGCCAAGTTTAAATTTTCCATAATAAATGCCAAGGGAGAGGCAATCAATGCGATGGAATCCCAAGGGTATAATAGTCTTTTTAACTATTCATTGAACTTAAGTTAATATTATTTTTGTTTTCCCGCAGAGCTCATCGTTTTGTGCCGGGCAAAGATGCGGGCTTCGAGAAGTTCATCCGCCGAGACTTCCTGCTGGACAAGGCCAACGGCCTGCTGCCGGAGAACAAGCTGACCATTTTCTGTGAGGTCAGCGTCGTTGCGTTCAAAGGGCCCGAGTTCAAGCTGTCAGAGGATCTGGGCAATCTCATTGACAACGATAAGTTCAGCGACGTCACGCTCTCCGTGGGCGATCGCGAGTTCCAGGCGCACAAGGCCATACTTGCAGGTAAGATAATTCAAAGGGTTTTTACATTTAATCCCGCTTAAAAACATTTGATTAACAATACAGAGCTGTTTAAAACATCTTAAATTAAACTAAAAACTAATGTTATCAAAATTTATTTAATTTACAGCGCGCAGCGATGTCTTTGCCGCTATGTTTGAACATGATATGGAGGAGCGAAAGCGCAATCGAGTCATTATAACCGATATGAATCATGAGGTTCTTAAAGAAATTCTGAGATTCATATACACGGGCAAGGCGCCCAATTTAAAAAATATGGCTGATGATCTCCTAGCGGCTGCCGATAAGGTGAGTCTGCCTAAAAACATAACCAAACTAATGGGATGCTAATGATATATTTTATTTTTATTACAGTATGCACTCGATGAGCTAAAAGTGATGTGCGAGGAGGAGCTGTGCATCAATCTCTCTGTAGAAACAGCAGCCGAAACACTAATATTAGCTGATCTTTACAGTACGGATCAATTAAAAACAAAAACCATGGACTTTATAACTACGTAAGTCCTAAAAGATGAGCTCGTTTAAAATAACACTTAATTAACCGGTGGCTCTTATCCTTATTTACAGTCATGCCACCGAAGTGATGAATACCACCGGCTGGCAAAATATGATTACAACACATTCTTATTTGATAGCGGAGGCATTTCGTGCGCTCGCAACACAACAAGGACCACCAAGGAAACGCATGAAAATTACCTGAAACAATTCAACAACCACACCAAAAACGACAATAACAACAAGCCACAATCAACAACACCAAAACCAATACCAACAATACCTACAATCGATTGGCAGCCAACCTCAAGAAAGCTTGCAATACAACAACCACAGCAAATTATATTAACAACTACAATAAACACAGCAACTACAGAAAGATAATGCAAATTCAAATGCAGAAGCAGAAGCAGAGCAAGCAGTAGGTACCATTTATTGTTTCCATTTTGAATAATTTAATTCAATTTGATTTTAAGTGTATTTCATTTGTTGATTTAATATTACCCATGATTTGTTTATATATGTTTACGAGTATTAATTAGGGTAAATCCGGGACAAGTGCCCCACTTTGTTTATTTTTATCATGCATCGATAAGATTGCAGCGCCATCTCGGGAAAACTTGTGTTTAAGTGTCAAAATGAAAAACTTGTGTGGAAAATTCGTACTTTGGTAAGTTAACTATTCACAATTTATGAAATCCATACGCAGTAGGTCAAAAAACAGGCGAAAATTTTTTTAGCGATTCAAAAATGTTTCTTATTTCATCGTCAAAATGTCAACAGACGTCAGATGAAGTATCATAACCTTCCTATGTAGCAAGATCATTTAGCAGATAACTATTTTTACATTTACTGTTCGCCAATATTTTTTTAATTAATAATTTTCATATGCTATGCAATCGGGACAAGCGCCCCACTTGTTCTCGGGGACAAACGCCCTACTGATAATCTGGTTTGAGCACTTTATGTTGTAAACGTTTGTTATTATTTATTAACAAAAATATTCTATATGGTGTTTTTACATAATTTACAATTGTTTATTAATGTTTTTTTTGTATAAATAAAATTTTTCGGTATTTTTGGTACCTCGATCGACAAATTCAGTCTTTTATTTGTATTATCTTTAAAAACCAGATCTGTTATTTTTATCAATTTTATTAAGTGTTGATGTGTGTTAGAAAGTACCGTAGAATCAATGTAATGGCTTTTTTTCGCGAGTTGTTGTTTTCAAAATAATTTAAATCCTAAGCATAAAAAGCGGGGCGCTTGTCCCTGAAGATTTTTGAACTAGCAAATTTGCTACTTTTTATTAATCATCCCACAGAAAGCTTGTAACGTAAAATATTGATGAATAAAATGTTGTTCTTACTTCTGGATATACTACTCGACCTACAACAATCACAAAAGCCCTCGTAAACATATTTGTGAAACAACCATTTCGATTTTCAAAAACGTGGGGCACATGTCCCGGATTTACCCTATTGAATAATTCTAAACTTAAGTCCAAACACAACTTGAAACAACAAATGCAGCAATTACAAAAAAAAACAAGAAAGAACGATATAGTCGGGTTTCCCGACTATCAGATTTGCGATACTCATTGCCCTCTTAAAAACAAACAAAGAAAAAGAAAAAAAGTGCAGTCAGCTTTTTGAAAATGCCCAAAATTTTTAGATATTTGGGTAGATATTTTCAATACAAACAACATTTATCAGGGCCACATTTCTCTAGCATTAAAAATGTGGACACCACAGAGTTTCGCGGTTTGTGGGTGGAAAAAGGGGCGTGGTCGGGGTTTGAAACAAACTTAATCTACATGGGGTATATAGAAGTCTGTGTGCAAAATTTGGTGGCTCTAGCTTTTATGGTTCCCGAGATCTAGGGGCTCGTACGGACGGACGGACAGACAGACATTTCAACGTTTACAGTAAAAAAAAGTAACAGTAAAAAAAAATAATAAAAACGGAACTTTAAAATATAATAAATAAAACTTAAAGTAAATGTAAAAAATCAAAGGCATAAATACAACAAAAAATAAAGAAAATCACTAACTAACTATTATTCTTGTTATAATTATAACGATTTTGATTACCGATTACTGCGTTTAATAACAAAGCGTACACTTTGATTGTGATGTATATTTGATGATTATGACTATTGATTAACGAGTAAATGAGTTATGATACGGATATTATAATGAAGTTGATTTATATATTGTGAATATGTAAACTCGGAACAATTTTTAAAGCATTCAAGGTTTAATTGTACCCACCCACCAAAATTCAAACCCCTAACTTTAAGTTGAGGAGTATGTATAAATTATTTTTTTACCAGAGGTAAGTTCTCCCCAAGTTCTCAATTTTAACACGGCCTATGTCAAACACTTATGTACACTATTTTTACTCCCTCTCCTAATATCCTTTCCCAGAAAACTTCTTTACTTCAATTATCAATTCTGAATTCATTTCCTTATTTTTATTTTTATGTTTCTCTTTTCTTTTCTTAAAATATTCTTTAAATACTTTAAAACCAGAAACTTGTTTCTCTTTGTTTAAGCGCGAATGTAAATAATTTGTTGTACAAAACTCTAAGAAGCAAAATGCTAATGCGAAAGAAGAGTTTCCCTTAGTTTATAAAAACAAAGGCACACTTATTTACTAAGCTCAACTTTAAAATTTTAAGTATATTGACTAAAACCAATAAAACTAAAACCATTTTTTATTCAAAGTGCCAGGATTATGAATCATTACTTGGCTTTGATAAATAGGGGCACCAATAACACCAATTTAAATATTAAATTTTTGTTATTTTAGGCCCCGAAATGGATACAGGATTCACATTTGCGTTGGCTGCGGCGGCCAAAAGTTGGACACGCATGAAAGGTCTTACTAAAATATTCCTGTAGCCGCCTACATTCACAATATGTGAGTAGAGTGGAAATGGGCCGACAGCTTCTTTATTTAAGTTCAAGCCTGGAATTTCATTTCATAAGGAAAACAAAACCAACAAAGAAGCGATGGCTCAAAGGCACCGCAAGCTATTCTCTGGACTTAGGAACCTGGACTGGCTTACAAATGATTCAGCCACCTTAAATAACAAAGCGTTTGTGGCACGCACCAGGGCACAGAGGGAAAAACGTATTATTATACATACCACTATATCATCTAGACCAATTCACAGATATTTTTTTTAATTTTACAGTGACTTTTAAACATTTACTACTTTTATTCCTTATTACATATCATAAAATATTTAAATATCTTTAAAAAAAATGCAACAACTTACGATATTTTTCGTTCAGTGCAACAGCAGCCGTAGCAACAGATGGTGGTCGTGATGAATTTCTGGCTGGCCTGGCATTAATTCCATTTAATTATTATGACACTCGAGGGTAGCGCAAACAGGCAGGAATAATTATCGAGGGCACCGAGGGGATTACCAACACCTTGAGTGCTGAGTGCTGCATCCCAGGTTTGCCTCAAATCCCCAGCTGCTTTAATCTATCCTAATGGGAAGTGTTGGGCCAACCGATTTGCGAATAAGCAGAGGGCACATTTGTCATCCGCCATGTGGGCACGTTGGCGTACGCGGCGAATGCGCAATGTGATGGGCAAAAGTTTGCCGCAACTTGGGCCAAGTTTACCAAGCTCTACTCGAGCAGGAAAAGTGTCGAGCAGGACTAGGACAACATCGTTTTCACGCTTGCTCTGCCAAGTGAAACCAATTTGCGCATTTTGTCTACTTGGGCATGGCATCGTCTTGTTCCTGGCTGCAGGCAGCCGCTTGGTCTCCTCGTATTTCCTTCGCCCTGCACTTGACATTCAATTTTCTCTTGCAGCCACAGCCATCTAATGAATGCAGTGGCGAATGTGGCCCACAAATGCTGATTACTCTTTCCTTTTCCTGGCTCTCAATTGTCAGGCTGTGCAGCTCAGTTCTTTGCTCAGTTTGTCCTTAAGACTCTAGGCCATACCTGTGGTCCGGAAAAAGAGTGGAAATCGGACCTAATGAGCCTCATAACCCTGGGTTTGACTAACTTGATGGATTCACTTTTTGAATACACCTTAACATTTCCTTTTCGATTTCGAAGTGGGTTTGTTTGTTACACAAGGACTGACTGTGAAATTGTGATATGTAAATTCTTTGACCATTGAAGAACGACCACGAACGATCAAGAAAAACGAATTTTGAACTAAAAAAAATATCCGTAAGTATGATATATGTTAGCCATTCTTTAAAGAATTTCAAACACAAGAGCTCATTAATTAGTTTAAAAAACTGCTAACCCAAAAGTAGGCAACGATTTTTTTAAAACTTGATTGACAAGATATTCATGACTGAAAATAAATTTATTTTAATTTCTATCTCGTCATTCCAGTACGCTTTAAAGGGGATTTTTACTCAATATGCTTGTTAACCACGTGAATTTAAGCAATAAATTTAAAAAGCCACTTAACTTGACGTTAAATTCCCTCCTAAGTAGTATTGAGAGCTTTAAAAGCTGTTTGAAAACAAGAAAATCGGATTCCGAGCTGTTTTCCCTCAAAAAACTCTTCCTCACTCGTCGTGGAAATTACATATTGCATAGTTAAACATAAATTCTCGTCTGGTCATAATTTAAAAACAAATTCCAGCTGCCTGCATTGTTTTGCGGTTGCCCATTGTCCATCCTTCTCTTTCTGCCGTCCTTCATCCGTCTCTTTCTACGTGTGTGTGTGTGGTCGTAAATCAATATTTAAACTGTGTACGCTCGTTTAGTCTTTGCCGGATGCTCTGGATGCTCTGGAGGCCTTAGCCATCGTTTAAAAATAAAAAGCAAACCCAAACTCATTCAACTCGTTCAACGACTCAATAAATGATGCAAATTCGCTGTTCTCTCCGTGTTTTTATTTATACGTCGAAGCAGGAGAACCCAGAACCCAGAGTCCAGGGTTAGACATGTGCGGAGAAGGAGATGGAACTCCCAGGAGCTTGGCTTCGTTCGAATGTCCAACAATTTTCGTTTCATCTGCGGAGGCAACATGAAAACATTTCAAAACATTATTTGTCTTTATTTCTCTCTCTCTCTCTCTATTTTGCCTCTCCTTCTGTGTTCCAGGAGTGATATTTGTTATTTGCTAAACGAAATGATATATACTGGCGTGTACATGGCTGGCCAACGTTGTCATTAGTCATGCTTTGCTGCACACACAAACACGCACTCTTGAGCTGGCCAACGTTGCGTATACTCGATGTGCCACTCCACATGCCCATGCCCAAGCCCATTCACAACTCAACTTATCGATTATGGCTGGCACAATTTCCCCAACCGAAACTTTATTCATAATGTTGCCCTGCACCCGAAGGTTCACCCCTGCTGTTTCGATTCGGTTTGCACAAAACTTAACCCACAATTTATGCAAAGTCTATTAAAATGCAAACGTTTCAGTTAATTACGGCGAATTTTAGTTACCAAAGTCCTTAAGCGAAATTAGCAAGTAACTTTTCAAATATCGACAGCAACAATAACAACAAACTTTGCCCCCCTCCCCCCTGTGGGTGGGGTGGCCAAGTTCACAGCGTTAAACGTTTTATTACCATTAGCGCAGCTCGGAAAACTCTCGGCCACTTTGTTGGAAAACCCTCACTGCGGTTGCCTACAGCACAAACTGCACTTGACGAGCCACGAACAGTTACTTCTTGTTGTTTTCCTATTTTGACAAGTTTTGCCAATTTTCGAAAGCCCTTACAGTGGTTTTGGAAGTAATAATTACTTGTTAAGTTCAATTATATTTTGTTATTAATACAATATAAGTATAATTTTTGAAAAAAAAATTTATAAATATTGTAATTTAACCAAGTAACAAATAAAATTAAATTGGATTGATTGTATAAAAAATGTATAAATAATTTAACCAAACAGCCAAAAAAATATTCAAAATTAGGTTTGTTTTCTGTTGATTACATTAAACATTTTCTTTAAGTTTACAAGTTTCAGGTAAAATTACACCAATGCTTTAATAAATTAGTGCGACGTCCGCTTGGGTAATTGAAGTACCAATAGATTAATCCCTTGTGCACACACTCCGATTCCGTGGCTAATCCTTAGAGGCTGCTTCACAGTGCGGCTCTTCAGATGTCGAATCGCAGTTGACTTAAACGGGAGTACTCCGCCATCTGGCTCGTATTTACGCACCTAATCAATATGGCCGAAGGGTGGAAACCAAACGGGCCAACTGTTTTGTCCTTCAATATTTGCCCAGCGTTCTCGCGAATTGCCCAGAAGCGGATTTCCGCCATAAATAATTAGGCAACATAATAAGGTCTCATTTTACCCCTATAGAGTCCTTAGATTTATGAGTTCATAGAACCAGTAAAGCAAAGATTAAATGGAGAAAACCACAAAACCAAAACCAAAACCATTATATACAAAAATCCAAAAAGTTTAGCTAAAGTGCAGACTTGGCACTCAAAGCAAATGCAAATAAATCGGATTTCCACAACAACAGCAGCAGAGTGTGGGAGTCCTCGGAGCGAAAGAAGCTCCTAAAAAGCAAAATAAAAACAAACAAAGCTGGAAGCAGACCAAAGGCAAAGGCTGAACCAAAACCGTGACCAAATCGAGAGCCAGTACCATGAACAGGACGCACAATCAAAACTGGCCCAAGGGCAGTGGCTTGATTTGTGAGCTAAGTGAGGTATGGAAAAAGTACATACTGAGAAATAATATCTTTTACTGTATTGCAGTTAAAAATGTTATGAGTATGTTGATTATATTGGTCAAGTAAACATTTACCATTATTGTCCAAGATCATAAGGTTAGAAAATTATTTAAAATCTATGTTTAAGAGATCGTTTTGGTTTCACCAAAATTAATATTACAAAAGATAATCTATTAAGGATTTTAGAGGTTTTAGATTTTTGTACATTTCTGAATATTAATTCATATTAATTGGTACTGTAAACCTCAGTTGCTCAGCTTAATTAAAAATAACACTATCCACATCCTTGTTAAGAAAAAAATTCTTTGAAAAAAATTACTTTAACTAAAAAAGTGTGTTCTTATTTAAATAAATTAAAATTACTTATAAGTTGCACCCCTCTGGTGATTTAAAAAATTTAAATTTAGTTTTATTTTTCAGAAAAGATTTAAATTTGTTAGGCAAAAACAGAAAAATACCCTGGGCTCAAATAGTTTGTATTTAACAATAAAAACTTTGTGACTCCGCCATTAAATATCTGATGTGACAGTAAAAGTATTTTGATAAAGTGGAAACAAATATAGATAAAAATGAAAAAAAAAACCAATGATATATTTGTGCTCTCCAAGTGTACTTTTTGAGTCCTGGAAGTCGGGGGCAACTTCAGCTATGGCCCTTTGCCCACCGCTCGCTCTTCTCCAGGCCTTGGGGTTGCCTTAACAGATTGAAACAATAAACTCAAATTGCCCCAGAAGACGAGGACGAGGACGATGACGATGACGAGGGGCGGAAGGATATGCGGGGGGGTTCGGGTTGAGTTATCTGCTGTAAGTTGAGCCGATAACTTTATGCGCGCAATTCCATTTGATTGATGAGATTTATGCTCGCAACGCCCACTGCTCACGTATTTTGATTTTATTTTTATTTAGTCGTCTTATTTTATTTGCCCCTTGTTGCTGCTTTTTTCCTGTTGCTTCTTTTATTTTATTCCGGGTCTGTCGTGAACAAAAATCAGACCCAAACAAAAAACAAGCGAAGGAAATATAAAACATTTAAAGCCGCTCAGCAAACGGACGGGATTCCTTTATACCAACAGCCTCTTCTGACCCACTTCAGATACTTTTGGGCTCTATCATACGGCAAATAAGCCAAGTGGATTTATTGTCACAGAAATGTAATCCTTATCTTCGTTTGTTTCATTTTTAATTGGCTTCCTCGGCAGAACCAATAAGCTGATTTCATTAGTGCCAGTTGCAAGGGACGGCCATCAGCACTGATAATGATTTCACTGATGGAGTGCAATGCTCTCGGGGACTTAAACATATTATGGAAACGTGGACTCAACGCAGGGTACAATGGGTAAAATAATGGCAGACTTTTAATGATTTAAAAAGTTTTTGTTTTAAGTTTTTTACAATTGTATGGAACAGTTTTAAAGGCCTTCACAGAATCTATAAAATCATTAAAATGCAAATACATTTTTTTTTTTGGTAGGGTAAATTGGTTGTACTCCACTTTCATTCACCAATATAAAAATAATCATAAATTCATGACATTGCAACGTTGGAATATTTCAGCCGTTCGCTGTGGATGTCTTACCGACTCCGGAGACAACCTTTCCATTCATTCCGCCCCTCGGCTCCTTGAGTGCTTTCTGGGTAAGCTGCATCCGCTGTCATCGCAGCAGCTCCAGATTCATTTCCAGCATTCCGAGATGCGTTCGCATAAAGACTCGACACGGAAATTGCAAGTATCGTTGATTCATTTGATCACTTTGCAAGGCAAATGGGCGCACGAACTCCGAGCTCTCCGGCGCCGGACCCACGGTCATTAATATGCATGTTTATTGGGTGCAGGTCCTGCAGTGGAGGAGCAAAAGCAACCTGCCGTGGAGCATCAAAAGCCCAAGACTCCGCCGCTATCCTGCTGTGGAAATAACAAGGAGCTTACACTTTCAAGAGTGCCCTCCATCTCCATCTCCGTCTCCTCCATTTGAGGGCCCCGATTATTGGGGGGCAGCATTAGCAACGCTCCGGCAGCAACGAAAAAGTTCCACTGCGACGCCATTTAACTTGCTGTCAAATATTTGCATGCAACGTCAGGAAAATACTCAACAAAAGGTTGTAGACGTGTTCCCATTTTGGCCAATTTTGCAATTTTGTTTCAAGTTTTGACTTGTTTTAATTTGAAGATACTCACAAGCAGAAAGCAATCAACTTATAATGGACTCGTTAATAAATTATAATTATTTTTTTATTGGAAAATATAGCTAGCATGTATAAAAAATCCACATACTTAGGATATTTTATGTATGATAAACATCGTTTTTCTCCCAAATTATAAAATCAATTAAAAAAGATAATCTTGGCAGATTGGTCCATTTAAAATTTATGATAACAAATTTTAACACTTTTTTAATATGCAATAATCAAATAGTAAAAAAAATACCTTGCTTATAAAAAAACACTCTGCCATGTTATACAAAAAACACATGGTAAAAAAGTTGATTATTATAACTATTCTTCTTATAAGTATGTAATTTGAACATACTTACATACCTTCATTGGTAAACATATGTATTTTCTGTTTTAAATTTTTATCTAAATAGTAAGAAAAATTGTTGTGGGAAGCAGTAATTAATTATGATAAATTATTCCGATTTGTTGGATATACGTCTCGATTGTTAGGTAGCACCTCTGTACGCTCCCTGTTGTTATTTCTTTTTCTAGTAATGGTCATTCTGTGCCGGACAGTAGCTCTGGTAGAAGGTATTCCATCTATGGGGAAAGTAAAAAGTAATCACCGATCAGTTCACAGTGAAAACTAAGGGAATACCAATTCTTTACTCACAAGCCGTATTATTGCACAACGTCTCTCCATTTAGTTGCAAAATAATGAGTTTTGGGAGCTGCGTGGTGATATTCACGAAGTGCACAAAAACCTGAGCCACTTGGCCATTCATTATATTCAAGGCGGAATCATCTTTGTTGGGATACGGCATTAGGGAGTCCACAAACAGCTTCAGAGTATGTTGATAGAGGGAAATTATAGGGGATCTCTTAAGTGGGTAATTGCTTACCTTGTGATGTCCTTGACATTCGAGTTTCGCAATCCAGTTGAAACTTCTAATGTCTCTCCTGGGGGCCGAGAATATGCCTATGTAGGTCCGCTCACCGTCTTCGGTGGCGTACTGAAAGTAATTATCGCAATTATGTTGAGGTATAAGTAGACCCAGAGCTGAGCTCAGACAGAGGCACAAATAAGTCAGCCAAGTGATAGACATTTCAAGAACTGCTGCTGATAAAGTCTGAATGATGACTGACAGCTGCACAAGATTCTCATTTATCTGCTAAAATAAATACTTTAGAAACCATTCGATGAACTTTCTTATCACAAAAATTCTCACGAGCAAATTCACTGGAAAAATTATAATCTTGCGACATTAAATCATATAAAAAACAAATTAAAGTAACTCAAAAATGTGTATTTCAACCGGTGCTGAAATTGTAAGAAAAACCTACCTTATAATAAAATCTTTCTTCAGAAAATATGTTATATTTTGTGAAACCGACAACATTTGCTAAAGTTTAAATTTGAAAACGGATGTTATATACTAATAACTTATATAGTACTAGTAAAATTTAAATCATAGATAGTAAATAGAGAAATTATATAAACAAATTGTGAAATCACAAGTGAGAACAGGGCTTATAGACACACAAAAAACACCGAGTCAGCCAAGTAGAAGTATTTTTCGAAGGTGAATTTAATTTTCCTGCTCTCATTTGTTGTCTGTCGTCGCCTTTGTCTTCGTTGAAATTACATTTTTCATATTTCCTGTGCTTTTTGTCTGCCGCTGTTGTTCATAAGCTGCATTGTCATGCAAAAGTGCAGCAAATTAATTGGTCTTACTTATCAACTGCGTTCCAAAGCTTGGAGGAAAGTATTCTCCGAAAACTTTCTAATGGGAAAATCTTTACTTGAAAATCCAGTTTTAGATGTCAAGGAATACCTTAAATTCAGCTTGGTGCTCTATTTATTTTTACTGGCCTCTTTCCAGGTCACAAAACAACCAAAGCTAGGACGCTCAAGGATCCTTGGACATTGACTGCGATGCAAAATCCACTCGAAGCGCATTCGGTTGTTGACATCCCCAATATAAGTTATCAACATGAGACCCAAACACTTACGCCCAACGACCGACAACACTAAGCTACTTTTAATGTTTAGACACAAACACAAGGACGAGGCACACACACACACACAGTGTACAACTGCTGGGGGTTTTTGGCATGAAGTTAATAAAAGTTCTACGACATTTTGACCTGGAAAATATTGCAAAAATAAAATGGCTGCCGGGCTGTTGCTTCAGTAGCATTTTCCCTTCGTCTGCTCGCCGCAGGTTTTCCAGCTGTGGTTTTCCCGCTGTGCCGACAGCAGCCTGAAAGTATGCTTTAAATAGTGGCATAGTAAAATATTTACTTTGGCGCAAAAAGGTTGCCAAAAGGGGGTGGGGTTGGGGGTTGGGGGGTGAGGGAAAACAAACTTTGCTGCTGCCCGGCAAAATGAAAAGCGAAGGCCAAGCAGGCCAGCAAAAAATTCATTAAAAGGGATAACGACTCGCATAGCTGCTTGGCACTGGCCATGTTTTAAAGGATTAAGGATTTGGGTGAACAATTTTTAGTGCAATTTAATTACAGATTATGTGAAGCAGCTAAAATCTATGCTTAGACTGTCGCATACTTTCCCACCATTAAAATATACCGCACACACACGCACACAAGTCTGCTCTAATTAAATGTTCGACATGCTTGATTTATTTTCCACATTTAATTGCTTTAATTGGGGAATTACAACAACTGTTTTGCTTTGTGGCCCTGGCTTCGTTTCATTAAACACTTATCAGCTGGCTTAATGAATTAGTTCCACGGCAATTGCACATTTGCCATTATTATTGGATTAATCGGAGTTCAACCATTGTGGAATTTGCATATTTAAAAGGTTAAAGGGCTCTCGATAGATGCACAATCGGAAAATTCAATTAACCAACTCAGCGACGATAAGTAATCTGATTTATTTGACAGCTATAGACCACTTCTCGGACATACGTTAAGTGATTTATTTTTATTAACAAATTATAAAAAAAGGTTAAATCACTTGAAACTGTGTTTAATAATATTCTGCAAAAAATTAAGCTTTTACCGCAGAGTAATTCCTGAAACAGATTTTAATTTAAATCATTGTATTGTTTTAAAGATTACATGGTTTTCATTTTATCAACTCGAACTTAAAGTTAAATTAAAAAATTTATAAACTCTATTTAAAAAACAATTAGTAAAACACTAATCTTAACCTCAAAAATCAGTCATTTAAATAAGCTTCCTTTAAAAAATGTGCATAAATAGGTCAACAACATATTCGGTCTTGTTAAAATGCTCCAAAAGAAGAATGTGAGATATGTTACGATATGGAATTCTGTGGTGAATTCAGCATCAACCAAAAACAAATCAATTTCGTTGCCTTTGAGCCTGGCCCGTGGAAACAATGCTTTAGCCACAACAAGTGGCTACTTGGGGCGCGGACTAATTCATTTACAATATTGCGCATACGCCACCGGGCTGGCAGGCAAATTAAATTATGCATTGCCACAGCGGAGACTGCGGCCGGCAGACGGCGGCAACATCGACAAAGCAACTTTGTAATTAATCAAAGTGCAACAAGGAGCAGCATCAGGCGGAACAACAGACCCCTTTTGAGTTTTGCGTGCAAGTTTAAGCCGCATTTAAAGTGAATCATTAACCTTGTTACCTCACATCCACGGCCCGGGCTGCGTAATTTCATTTTAAATGCAAACTTCACAACTTTTTGCAAGTCAAGCATGTTAATGCGCTTGTTTATTCTGCCCTGTTCTGTTCTGTCCTGTCCTGTCCTGTTCCTTTCCTTTCTGTTCTCTACGCTTGCTGCTGTCTCATTAACGTCAACTTATTTGCTTGCACTATAAATTTAATTTCGCCCGGTTGGATATTAAATTATAGTATGCTCGGCACATCGAAGGAGAGGGTTGTGCCATGCCATAGGAAAGTTGGTAAAATAATACTTCATAAGTTGTTTGGCAAAGTGGCTGGCATTGATAATTGAATTTGCAATCATTGTTTTCATCACAATTGGTGAATTGTTTGCCGACTTTGTTCGTAGCAGAACAAAGCCATTTTATATTTGTTTTAGCAAAAAAACTCCTCACTAGCCAAATAGTTGCACTGTAGCAAAATGATTAAATTCAGGAAGTTTAACAAAGTTTATTTATTTTTGAGCACTTTAAAGTCACTTTTCTCGAAAACCTAGACGGATGAATATGTTTTAGGGATGAGGTCTTCTTCAGCGCACCGAAATTTATTAGACCTATGTATTTGTTATTTGTCACCTGCTATTAAAACATTTTTTTTTATAGTACAGTAGGTTATAACTTTTAAAAATTTAATTAAGGAATAGATCAAACACGTTAAGAACTGTAAAGCATATAGTTAGGATGATTATTTTGTAAATTGTATATTATTTCCATAAAAAGTTATTAAAAAAGTCTTGAATATTGAATCATATTGTCTGCTTAAAATGACAGATAATAAATATTTTTACAGGTAAACATACACCTCATCAACATCTACACACTTCGGTGACTAGAGATGCCTTTGTTGCATTATAAAATGTTCGGCAGTGCTTCCCTTACAAGTTTTTATGGCTTACCATGCTGCAAACTCCTCCACTAATTGCTCGTTACCTCTGCTTGTCGGATATCTATTCCATGTGTTAGCATTTCGAGCCATCAGTAAAGTGTCTGCATCAACGTGTTCATCCGCATCCACACCAGCATCGTCTCAAATGCAGGCAGCACAGCAAATTGCAAGTTAACTGGGCCCAAAAACCCGCACATTTTGGCTGGCTAATTGCCAACGTGGGCAGGGGAGACTGCAGAGAAGGGTTAAGTGGCAATGGGGCTACGGCAAAATGGAGGTAAATTGTTGTTTACCTGCAGATGATGGCGGCGAAAATTTCAGCCATTCACGAGCAATCAACCGCAAACAGTGGTGAAAAAGGTACACGATTTTTAACATAAGAAAGGTGTGCATACATAAGTTAAAAAATATAAGTAGGAATATAAAATAAGAAAAATATTAACCTTGTTTTAAAGCGGTTTTTAACGAAAGCATGTAACTTATTAAAATAATTATTTAAGCACTTAAAGCTGGAAGAGAAAGATATTAAAAATAGGTACCACTTACAAATAAAAAATACCCAATAAAAGAACCTACAGTTACCTTGGATTTTCCCATCTCTAACTGCACTGAACACTACAGAAGCCGGAAAAACAAAAAGTCAAGAAAAGTGCACTCTGTTGGCCAATGATTTTCGACTTCTGGACTTGAGACTTGATTGATGCCGCCGACTTCTAGGGGAAATCTTAATTAAAGTATTTCCCCGAAGCGGATCTGGCGTTGGCTAGCGAGTAATCCAATCAGCTTTGTCTACTCCTTTGGGCCAGCTAGCAATTGACTCTAATGGTTGCACTTAACGTGGTCCTCAGCCATCGCACTCTTTCACATGCACTCCTACTTGGATTGGGGGCCACCACATTGCCATTTATTTTGATTACGCTCTTCTGGAAGGGTCTCTTGATGGTGTGCTTTTTTCGGCTGGTCTGCGGAAATTAAAATAAATTAACAAATAAAAGTCTGGCCTCAAGTTCGGCTCGGTGGCTTGGCCTCAACCTGTCTGCCAATTGAAGGCCATAAATAACATCCCATCCTCGCCACCTGATGCTGACTTCAATTACGCGTAATAAATTACAAAGGAATATGAGACGGCGATGCTGCTGAAGGCACTGCTTTTTCCTTCCTGCACATAATTAAGTGGATTTTAATGAGACTCGAAGTGAGAGCAAACGACCCGGAGTTTGTCGAGTTGCTTGGCCTGGCCACTTGGGCAACAGACACTAGTTTACAAAAATAAAAATTAAATAAAAGAATTACTTTTAAAAAATGTAGATTTTTCAACACTTCAATAAAAGGTATTCTAAATTATTTTGAAGCCTGATTTCGAAGTTTTGTACTAGACATATTTTGAAGTTGCGCTTTTTGAAGTTGTGGTCTTTTATAATCTAAATCTAAAGATAGGTAAATGCTTAAAAAAAATACACTAGGTAAATTCCGAAAATATAACAAATGAATTTTTGTAACCCAGTGATATTAAACCATAGCCATGAATAAGTGTCGCCGGTGGTTTGACTTTGGAATCAGTTTATTACGGCTACTTCAGGACATTGTTTCGCGGCGCTCCTTCTTCTTCGATTTACTCCGCTTGGCTGGCTGCGGCTTTTGCTCCTTCTGCACAGCCTTCTCCTCGAGAATCCGCTGGAACAGCAGCGCACTACTTTGCCCATCCAACGGACGGCTCCCGTTGAGGCTTGCGGGTGGGATGGTGGCAAAGCTCTCGGCCAAGTTATTCCAGCCACGTTGCGTGGTCGGAACGCTTAGCTTATCGAGCAGCCGCATGGCCAGCTGGGGAATTATGGGCTGCAGCACAATGCCGCAGAGTCGCAGTGCGTCCATTGTCATGGCGATTATGGTCTCCAAACGCGGCTCGTTGCCCTCCGCCGCTCCGCGTTTCAGCAGCCACGGTCTGGAGCTCTCGAAGAAGTTGTTGGCCGCATGCAGAGCCGCCATCGCAGTGTCGGCCACCAAGTGGAAGTGATTGCACTCGTAGTGTGACGCGCATCGCTCTGCAAAATACGAAACATAAAAAGCACTTGAAAAAACCAAGTTTAGCAAAAACATAAGGGTCTAAAAATCTAAAATCATTTACACATTTACACCCTTTAAATATCGGTTATATAGTATACCAAAAAGGTGGCGATTTATATAAAATATATTTCTTGATAATACCTAAAAAACTCTTGTTCCAAGTATTTTATCGCTATAATTTTGTTCAAGTGCACAAAATACAATATACAAAATGATGGCTTCACTTGGCGCACTTAAGGCTACAAGCTCGCTGGCTTGGCCACACTCTCTAGTGCACTTGTCGCTCGAAGATTGGCCGGAAGTGCTTCGGGCAGATGCGGATGCGGATGCAAGCGCAAATGCAGATTATAAACCATCTCCATCTCGGGATGGCGCCACTCCAACTCAAGCCTGGCTGCTTAAATATTAAAATGACAAAGCAGCGCTCCTCTGCTCGGCACTCCACAACATTCCATTTCAATCCACTCACCTGACAGCTGCAGCAGCGACTCCTGCAGCAGTTTGGCCGCATCCAGGCTGTGGAGCAGATCCGCCAAGTGCTCGGGCCGGGCTGATGGATAGATTTGGCCGGGATTCAGGGACTTGGCACAGGCACGCGATAGCAGATTGCCCAGGGTGTCCGCCAGCTCCGAGTTCAGGATGCGCTGCGCCTTCACGTGGCTATAGTCTGTAGGTGAAAAAAAAACAGAAAACTTGTCAGTTGGCTCAAGGAAAAAGATTGACAAATAGGGGACAGCTGCAAGTATACAAACAGCTATCAAATATTTTGTTAAAAGTGCTTAAATGAATATTCAAGTTAACATGAAGAACGCCTAGATTTAAGAGATTACAGATTTAACAGATTTTTATTTATCAATAATACAACTTTTTTCACCTGAACTTTAAGGTATTAAAAATAGTTACAAAAACATATATCAGAGTATTTTACATAATGCTCTTCAAATACCTAAGTACGACAACTCAAAATGGGAACACCGGGAGTATGAGTGACATTTTCATTTTCCGTTTAACTTGCATTTGTTCAGGCATTACCTGCTTACAAATTCGCCGTATGCCTGGCCGGCTATTAAGAGGATTAGCAGGGCAGAAACAGAGTCCGAGGAGTCAGAGGTTTCTGTCCCTCGACCAAAGCTGGGTAAGATAAAATACGAATAACTTAACAACAACCAGCTGGCAAGGAGTTTTCCACATTTTCCATCGCCACACAAATTGGTGTTGCAGGTGGCTTTGTGGGAGCAAAGCTGAACACGAAAGGATTTAAGCTGCGCTAATAGTTGCAAAATCTTTGCCAGAAGGTAAATTGTACTGGAGAACGGAGGAGATGGCTTAAGAGATGAAAGAGTGTCTCGGTGAGGACTTGAATTAAGTGCGTTTAATGATGTGTTCGCCGGGGGAAACTCGAAAGAATTAAGTAGACAAGCACTGCATTTATTTTATCCACTCAACAGCTTCTTTTTCACTTGGTTAGGTACTCAATTTTTTTGCATTTAAAATACTTCAATTGAGAACATTCCTCGTTCTGTGTCCTCAAACAGATTTAATTTAATCAGAGGAAATTTAATGATTGAGGACACTTATATTAGAGCTAGCTTGAGGTAATTACAAAATTCAATCTATTAAAAATGCATTACCTGCCAAAAATACAGCATTGCTAATGAGGCCACAAACGGATGCTGCAATTTCAGCTGCAGCCTGTTGGTAATTAAAGCAACCACCAAGCAACCTGCTAAGACAATAATCGGGTAATTGCTGCTGGGAAGCCATTATTGTTATTCCAACTGCAGCCATTTTGATGATCGGATTTCGAAATGGAAATACAACCAGACCAACAATAGTTCCCACAGCAAATACATTTCGCTTTGGCATTTTCAACTTTCTCAATTCGGCTCTCGTTTCACCGGTGCTGCCAAATGAGGTTTCCTCTTGCAAACTCTCTGGGGAAATTCAACTGCCAAAAAGTGTTGCCTGAAACATTAATTTGTTGCGCAACTAGAAGACATACAGCAGAAAGTTTCACCCACCGAGTAGAGCAAAAGTCGGCTTGTCAACCGAATCCAAATGAATGTGTGTTGAGCTGAATTTCGTTGAGTTGAATTCACATGCATCGACGTTAGTTTTCCCAAATCAAATTCGTGACAAGCCACTCGGCGGGTGAAGTATGGGAATTGTTTAAAAACTAGTGCTACCTTACAGCCTTAAAATAAGTTACTTTTTTTATAGAATTTTTTTAGGCAAAAATATATGTATGTAAAAATCTGACAACTTAAAGGTTAGAAACAAAGCGTACCGGTCATCTCTCAAAATAGTTATTAAATATATTATAAACCACTAAGGAATTTGTAATAATATTGCTAAGGGGTAAAATAAATACATTGGTATTTTTTGTAAATGCAAATTTACTATCGATGGTGTCAATGTAGCTTCCTTGAAACAAAAAAATAATCAGCATACTGTTCATAGAACTTTATCCATCTGATATATTCTTAGTTAGGGTTATTAATTAATAATACTTAATAATACATTATACACTATTTTAACGTTAAACCTTCATTTTTTATTTCATTGTTAAAAAAATGGTATATAAATTAAATAGGGAAACCATTAAGTCTAGAGGACTTTCCTGAGTCCACTGAACCGACTGGCAGTCTTTTCATTTTGAATGCATTGAATTTTAACGGCAATGCAAGCGTTTGCCAGCCGTTGGCCATAAATTCAATGTGAAATGCATCAAACTTTATTAGCAGCTCGCCCGCCGCTCGACTGCCAATCGGGAATGGCTTTCTAATGAAATTGTTCGAAAGAGCCAGAAACACGTGCTGTGTTTTGTAGGGGCCAGTACCTGCCGGAACTCAAGTCCGCCCCCAAGACCGGAAAACTTCTAACTGCTTACGTGAGCGGCTACAAATTGCGCAAGAAAGCAAGAGTTGCTGACGGCACAACAGCAGCCGAGTACAACACTTGCCACCGACTTTAAGCAGGATGCACATGTAGCCACGTGGCCGAGAGAGGGGCTTCCCTCCCACATTAAACAGACAAATGCAGCCGCTCTTCCTGGCTGTCATATAAATAATACTTTTTTACGTGCCCCAAGAGCTGCACTTCGCATGCGGCCTGTTGCCTGTTTGGTGCACCTTAAATAACTTGAATAACTTGTCGCTGCTCCAGTTGCCATCGCCTGCAGAACTTTGACACAGTTTTGCAGAGCCCTTCCGTCCGTATTTTTCCAGCAAAAACTTGGCTTTAAGTGAAGGAGGTGAAGGTGCAGAGGTGGTGACATCAAATATTTAACAAGACCCCTTTGCAATCGGAGACAGCCAGACGAAGGTGTCGGGTTAAATTGCCCTGGCAACACAGGGCGTATGGGTTATGTGCCAAACACTAATTTCTTGTCTGCCCTTTAAGAGAATCAACTGCCGGATAAAAAGGTGTGTGAAGATGGGGTTAAATAGATGTTAAAGGGGCTAAACGGGATAAACAAATTTCAGAGTTAAGGATACTGTTTGAGAACTCGCTCTGGATTTTTGAAAATAATGTTATAAGTAGTTGAATAGGAAGATTAAATGTAAATTGTTCAATTTACATACATTCCAAGTGTTTGCTGAACATCTACACATTTTTCTTTAAATCTAACTAAAATGTCTATATTATTTTCATAAGAACTGCTCAGACAATTTTTATTAAAAAAAACTATATTGACAGTCCTTATCAATATTTATTATCACCTTCGCAAAAATGTAATTAATTAAAGATGACTTCAAAAACACCCCAATGTTGTGGCAACAAAAATTACTTCCTAACTTATTAAAAACCGAAATATACATATTTGGAAACAAAGATTTGTTAACTATTTTGTGTAATAAAATAATAAAAAAAATATAAGTTTATAAAACATAAACTCGGGCTAAGAAATTTACATTCAAAAGAAAAAAAGTTAACACTTGTATACCTAATTTAGTGGCTTGGTATTCATAAAGTAAAAGAGCTCTAAGAAAAAAAATAACAAAATAGGTTTATTGACGCTTCGCTCTTATTTAATGAGGTTCAAAGTAAGATCTTCACGCCATCAGCTTCAGTCTTTAATCAGCCTTTATCTTTTTATTTTTCCTTTTTGTTATTTTCTATAAACTCGGCCTTGGGCATTATTGTGCCGAATACCAATTGCGATGCTTATTTTACATATAGCCCAGTAAACCGCGGCAAAGATTTCATAGGCATTTTTACGGCACACAAGGCAAACATAAATGAATTTTACTGGGAGGCCAAGTTCACAGCTCGCGGTGCTAACGTGGTAACAAAGGACTCTACAATATGGTGCTCCCAACTCTAGGCATCTTGATTTTTCTTTGTAGGATCAAGTCGACAATCTAAATCCATATCCCAGCAATGAGGAGTGCTACGCAAACGTTAAAAGTGGAAAGCCTGCTCAGATGTTCGTTAGCTTCATGAACATCACGGACGAGTTGCCCATGCTGACTCTTTTTGTGCTTAATGGGGAGACTCTGTGCAGGAACGAAAATGTAAGTTAAAGACGATAAGAGTTGAAGTAGTGATTACTAATGAAGCTTCCCACAGATCGACCACCCACTACTACAACTCGCGTAGCTCGGAGAATGGACGTTACATCTATACTTAATGCCCCAAAACTGGGTTACAGATCTCGAACTCAATGAAAATATTTTTTTCCGTATTAAAAACTATATAAAACGTAAATCAAATCAAACGTAAACTGAGAAATATTTTACATTTAACCTTTCATTTTTGTAAAAAAAAATCTACTTTACTTTGAATGCTGAACATTGGTTTAATTTTAATAGTTTGTTTTCTGTCCACTTAAATCAGACACGATGATAAGTATAGCTGAGAGTTATTTCTTGTCTCAGAGGGAAAAAAATATAAAACAGGCAACAAAGATTTCCTAAAAGAGCAACACAATTCCTTGAAAGCATTTCCCATTGCCATCAAACTTCGGTCAGCAAAAAGAGTCTCCAGCGACAAGTTTAAGTATTCAAATTTTAAAATTGAGTGACGCCCCAAGGAAGTTGATTGCATCAACGCACCTCCCCCATTTGCATATCCTGGGCAACTTTTTCTAAAATACCCGCAGATGCTAGTAGTCCTTCCTTCATTTTTTTCTGCTCCTTTACCCGCAGCTGTTATGTCGTCAAATACGAAATGCAATTTCTGTGTTGCGGAAGTTTGCCCTGTAATGAAATCTTGAGCATTTAATAATGATGTTGCCCTTGCAGGATTATGAAAACGGATGTCACCTGGGGCCACAAAATCGAGTTTGGAGGCAACTGTTTGATGGGAAATAAGTGATTTTCCACCTAATGGACGACAGTCGGCTCAAATTAAAGTAAATTCATCTGCCACTACGCATAAATCATTCATTGCTCGAAAAATATGCAAAATGTGCATATTAATTTTGTAATTAAATTATGCGACGCTGTCGCACTGCAACAGTTCGCACATTTTCATTGAAACTTTTTTTGTTTCTTTTTGGTTTCAATGTGCTGTGCTCAAATGCAATAAAAATGCAATTAAATTAGCCGCAAAGCAGTGGGCCATAAAAAAAGGAAAAAAGCGAAACAGCAACAAGAGCAAATTGAATAAAGGCAAACGTGAAAAGCAGCCGCCTGTCTGGAAAAGCCGTCAGAAAGCAAAGTCAGCAATAAGTGAAAATTAAAATTTAAGAGATCTGCACGGGAAGGGAGCTGTGCGACACCAATTTATGCAAATGGAAACTCAAAAAAAGGTTGGGCGAATCAATCAAATCGCATCTAGAAGTGGGACAAGCTCTGCCGGAGCAGCGAAGTGTGTTAATTGCTTTCGATAACCCGAACCAATGCCAGACCTAATCATATCTGTAAGACAATCCTGAAGGAAACTTTTCCCCCCACTGTTTTCCCATGCTCATGTAAATTTTAAAGGACCGGGATACGAAAACTTTCGAGGCAAATAAACAAAAGTCAGCTCTCTGGTAGATCAAAAACTTTTCCCCAGCTCGTCTTTAGTTCTCGCATTCGGTTTGGCTGTTCGGGCATAAAATTGAAATGCAAATGAAAGCAGAGGTAACCGTAGCCGTAAAACTAACGACGACAGATGGCCACTCACATACGAACACTTCGAGGCAACCTCAACAGTTTCGGTTGATAATTTGATGGAAAAACTATTTGAATAACCGCAGGCAGGGCATTCCTGCTGCCCCCAAATCCCTCCCCATTTCGTGGAGGGTGCTGACATGCCATTGCCACCGCAAAGTGAACAAGCCACAGACATCAAAGGGATTTCGCGGTTTCGATTCACTCACTGCCATCGCTGTGGGCCACACCCTCCCGAAGGAGAAAGTATCTAAGGCCCTCCATGGTGTACTGCCGGGCTGCCTGGACGGGATCCACTACGTTGTGCTTGCTCTTCGACATCTTCTGCCCGTCGACGGTCCAGTGGGAGTGGACGTGAAGCTGCCTCGGAGGCTCTAGGCCAGCGGCCAGGAGAAAAGCGGGCCAGTAAATGCCGTGGAACTTGAGAATGTCCTTGCCGATCACCTGCTGCGCCGGTGGCCAGTGGGAGGCGAACTGAAAGGAGCAGAATGACAAAGGGATTTCAGATATGTGCAATATGTGAAAATTTTAAGAAATGTTTTAACTTAGAAGGAAATTTATAGACCTTGCATTTAAAAACAATGTTTGTTAACCTTAAATAAGACTTCATAAAGGTCTTAATACTCACCCCCTCATTGGGATATCCCACAGAGCTAAGATAGTTGACCAGCGCATCCAGCCACACGTAGACTGTCTGTGAGTCATCATCGGGAACGGGAATGGCCCAGTGCACGCGATTCGAGGGCCGCGACACCGAAACATCAGGCAGAGGTTCACTGAGAGTGTCCAGCAGGATCTTCTCGAACTTGGCCGGACGGATGCGAGCCTCCTGTTTCACCCAGTGACGCACATCGTCTTGGAATTGCGAGAGTCGAAACAAGTAGTTGGTTTCCTCGGTCCACTCGACGGGATGCCCGGATTCCAGGGAGTAGCGAGTGCCAGTGGACTCATCCAGTCTCAGTTGCGAATCGGTGAGGAAGGTTTCGTCGGACACGCAATACCAACCGCTGTACGCAGCCGAGTAGATGTGGCCACGAGTGTGGAGTGTGCGCTAAGAATTGTAGAAAAAGCATTAACACCCCTTCCTGCATGGTAAGTATATTACATCTTAATCCTACCCAGAAATGGGCCACCGCTTGCTTGTGTCGCTCCTCCGTGGTGCGAATGAAGTCGTTTGGCTGAATGCTAGCATCCCGGAACACCTCCCGATACCGCTCCGATATCTCGTCGCAGTATTTGGCCACGGGAACCTTGTGGAGCGACGCCGCCTGTTGTATTTTGGTGCCGTGTTCATCCGTTCCCGTGCAGAGCCGCACATCCTTTTCCGGGTGCCTCAATCTTTGGTAGCGGCAGTGGGCATCGGCTATCACCGCCGAGTACAGGTGGCCGATGTGGGGGGCTTTAAGTAAGTTAATATTTCATTATTTCAAAGGTCCACCATTAAATCCGAAAGACTAACCTGCGTTTACATAGAAAATCGGCGTTGTCACATAGTGTGAACTATTGAGGCGGGTTCCCAGATACCGGAGGCACTTAATTCTTCTTATAAGCATGTTTTTACACGCTGTTTTAATATAAAACTAAATAAAAGAATCTAAAAACTATTTGCCGGTTGATTTTATAACATTGAACAGCTGCTCGGACAGCGTAGAGCTGTAAAAACCATCGATGGACCATCGATGGTATCGATGGTTGGGCTTCGGCCGCCACCATCGATATTTTTCCAACTATTGTGATGTTCCATCGAAAAAATAAAATAGTAAATAAACTACTAAAAACCTGCCAAATAATGTTATAATAAATAAAGGTCTCACTTGAATTTAAACCTATATAACTTATTCAATTTATAATTGTTTTAAAAGTAATTTGCTTATTTTCATTACTTCCAAAAATAAATTTTGCTGCGGGAATTCCCCAATTATATTTGTTTTTGCATGAATACCCATATTTTATTTTTTATTTAGTTCTGAGCGATATTATCGCGATAGTATCGATGTACACCCCCCAAAAATGAAAAAAAGATCGATGGAGCTAAAACCGATATTTTTGCAGCTCTAGGACAGCGTTGCCAGATGAAAATTTGTCTTTCCTCCTAAATAATCTTGAATAACCAATATTTCAACCTACGAAATCCAGTTTTCCCCAAAATTTCAAAAAATCGTTAATTTCAAAAATTTAAGAACATTTAAATTAAAAATTTAGGTGTGCAAAGAAAACGTTTTAAATAATTATTTATGTGTTAACAACTCAACAACAACGATTCACTCGCTTATTCAATAAAATATTTGTATTTAAATAAATAACATGCCCCAGTTCTTAAATAAGGTTTAAAAAAGATTAAAGAAGTATCACATTTTGGATTTTGGAAAAAGGTATAGTAATCTCTCTTTAACAAAGTTAACAAAACATAATAAATTTTAAACGCTTAAAATGTTTAAAAAATAAATCCTATGGGAATAATTTTTTATGTTACTTATAAAACAATTTTAATTGAAAACGAATGAAACCGAAAGCAAATAACATAACAAAATATAATGAATTGTAGACTTACATTTTAGCTACTCGTCGGAAAACTGGCTGGCGGACATCCTGGGAGACCACCTTAGCTGCTGGTGGCGGGACATTCTCCTGGTCCTCGAGGCCTTCTGCTTGGCCTCCACTGCAGCACAGGCCGCCTTGTATGCCGCCTGCTTGGTCTTCTCAAAGTCCTGTTTGGCGTCGGTCATCTGGCGTCCCAGGTTCTCCACCCGATGCTTGGCAGCCTCCAGCAGCTGCGTCTTCTCGGCCAGCTCCTGCTGCGCCCCGGTGGCCACGTTCTCGATGTTGGCCAGATTGGCGGTGGCGGCGATGACGATGTTCTTCAGCTGGTTCAGCTGAGTCTGGGCCTCCGAGGCGGCAGAGGCGGCGGCATTGGCGTTCGCCTGGGTGTTCTGCAGCGAGGATGTGACCTCAGCGACCACCGCCTCCGCCTCCATCATCTCCTGCTGCAGCTGCTCCACAATCTGTTGCTTCCCGGCCAGAGCCGCCTCCGCTGCTCTCGCGGATTGGGCTGCTTTTGCGGCGAGCTCGGACTTGACTTGGCAAGCTGCCGCCTCGGCTGCTGCCATTTGGGAATCGCTGGCGGCCTTGGCCTCCAGGGCAGCCTTCTGGGCGATGTTCGAGGCCTTGGACTTGGGATCACCGCGGCCCAAACTCGTGTGGCAAGTCTTTTTCGAATCGGGGTTATCACTTGCTCCTCCTGCCCCACCAGTGCTAGATCCTGATCCAGATCCTGATCCTGATCCTGATCCTGATCCAGACCCTCCTCCTGGCACGCCGCAGTCCCCGTACAAACTGGACAGGCAGTTCTTGGCATTCGGCTGGGCGGACCGGTAGTGAAAGCTCTCACAAAGCAGCGCACAGAGCAGTAGCAAAGCAGTGATCAGCGTTTTCGAAAGATTCATATTCCTATCGAATACTTCCAAATCTCCGACTTGACTCCATCCAGAAAGCCAATATGACCGAGAACTAAACTGTGTGACTTTAATTGGCAGTGAAATAATAATTTTTAGGAAATTTTTCTGTACACCAAAGATCTAATATTTATCTACGTTGAAAGACGTACAGATAAATGTCTGTATTTCAAAATAGATTATTAAGTATTTTAAATATCTTTACTCTCTTTTAAATCTAAATTTACTGTAGCAAACTAAAGTTGAAGGTTTTTTTTATACCAATGATAAAATATTCAAAATTATGATTTTATATGTTTATTAGTTTAGAACAGATTTAAACATTATGATTTTTAAAAAACGTTTTGCTAAAATCTAAATGATTATTTTTAAGTTACAAAATATTAAAGTTCAGTAAGCAGTGTCAAATTAAAGCCCAGACAAATAACCCTAGATAAATAGTTACAAAATTATCAACAATAATATTATAAGTTATTCACACAACCAAACAATATGAAAAATTCGGAAATATTCGAATATGCATTTTGATTTGATATTGAGTGGTTTTATGGATTAGGACTCACCTTTTTATTAGGACTGATCAGGACTGCTACCGATGTGGAGCATTAGGAGCAGGCACATTGACTGGGAGTATATGTAAAACAATCCCTAATTTCGAATATAAAGTTTGACAGTCGGAAAAATGCCCGAGAGTACAGAAAATGCGGATAGACGCTCAGATAATGTGGCTAATAATTGTGTTATCCTCGCTTCTGGCCTCCGGAACTGGCAACCACTATCGCACCCGCCGGAAGCGCCTGCAGCCGTACGATCCGGGATTGGTGGAGGCCTTTGATGGCGGCTGCGAGGATCGGGCCGACCCCAGCAGCAGCAGCAGCAGAAGCAGTCGCGACATCGCGGAAATGCCAAGCAGCGGTCATCCGGAATCGCCGTGCAGGCGGCTCATGAGGCGTCGAAGGCCAACGAGGACATGGCCACGGCCGTCAAGTTGGCCGCTGACAAGATCAAGACCGAGTATGCCGACAAGGCAACCGCTGCCGCCAAAGCCGCCGAGGCAGTGTTGTCGGGGAAGGGTCAGGTGCTGGAGCAACTGGAGGCAGAGGTGCGGGAGAGCGAGATGGTGCTGCAGCAGGAGAACCAGGAGCTAACCACCGCCGAGGCAAATGCCCAGCTGGCCCTAAAGGCCCACAGCCTGGGCCAGCACGAGCTGAAGATGCTGATCACGAGTTTGAAGCTGGCCAAGGAGAACCAGGATATATCCGATCAGGTGTCCGTCGTGTGGCAACAATCGCTGGCCGACAAGACCGCTCTTCTGGAGGCTGCCCAGAAAAGAGTCAATGTGCTCATGCGACAACTGAACGAAGCTCGTGTGGATTACGAGAAGACAAAGAAGTCGGCCCACAATGCAGCCAGAGCCGCTCAAGAAGCCAAGGAGCGCGTAGAGCAAGCGGATCGAAACGCGGGTCAAGAAAGCGTCGATCGGGGTAGATGCCGTCGGGAATGGCGGCAGTGCAGAGAAATCCACTGAGTTGACTTATATTTTTAATAAAAAACAAGAGACATACCTTTGAATTTTAATCTGTAGTTTATTAAACTTTTTTCTTTAGGGAATAAAAATATAAAATTCCTTGACAGCGTGCAAAAAGTGCGCGCGTCTTGAATGGCTGCCAAAAAATGCTATGGAACTTTGCCTGTACAAGTCCGACCGATCGCCCCGATAGGAGTATACATATCTGCCTGCCTGCTGTGTGTGTGTGTACAATTTTGGACAAATACCAGAGCGGACTAATGCTAGTCTTAAGCGAAACAAACGTTAAACTAGTAGAATACAAGGGAGCTGAACTAAGGTTAGGCGTTACAAATTATGATTATGCTTGTGCTCCAATCAAGGCAAACAAATGGTCACAAAAATGTACATGGTTTAAAACTTATGCTTAAAATAATAAATATACAATCAATGGACTTCGTACAATTACAATTGGTTGGTGTTGTTGCGGTTGCCTGTTCACAATACAATAATTTCAAGGGTGATGCTTGGTTTCGTCTCTAAATAGATATATAAGCATGTGGCTGCGGATATTAGTCGTATTTCAATCACTTAATAAATTGATTAATTTTTAACAAACATAAATACGCAGAGCTCTACGTAAAATAGTTTCTTCTTATACAATTCTGGTAACTTAAGGTTAGTTATAGTAGGTATATAATATAGATATTTTTAATTCGTATGCAATGTATGTACAATCTAACACAAGCCCCTGTAAGTAATTCTTTTTAATGTCTCCCATCGTTTATCTGTCATTCGCCTAAGCCCAACAAGTGTTATATTAATCAGCTTAGCTTAGTTACGTGTATGTTTTATATAGAATCTGTGGAGCCTTAGGTCTAGTTAGCTATCTGATCTGCATATCGTTATCCGTATGTGGTAGATAGTTAATACGTAACATATTTAATATACAAATAATTCGTCTCCCCCTGAATACTGACGTCGTCGAGTTTCTGTTTTTTTTCCTCCGAATTTTCGGATTCTAATTGGTTTCGATGCCTTATATGTGCCGTGATCTTTAGATATAGGATATATAATAATATCAACTGTATAACTTTTGCATATCAACTACTTAAGACGTATGGGGGGTGTAAAACGAAAAGTATCACGATTGACCAAACATAGATCGATATAACCGTTAACTACAAGTGTTTCAATTATCATTCCAGGTGTGTTGTTTTGTTTACAATAGGGTGGAAGTAATCTTTGCACAATTTTGAGCCAGATTGCCCTAATAAAATTTGTTTAACATCAAATTTGTCACTTCTCAAAAGAAGAACAAGGTCTTTTACTCTATGTTTTTTCTTAGAGCGACTATTTCATTTTTATAATAAAACTTTAAAAAAATATAATGGCTACTATATGTGTATCGCGAAGAGTTTAAAGTGTGTTACAGTAGAACAAGTAAATCACCGGAACTTTACCATATTATCTTTGAAAAACATGCAGTATTTATAAATTATTACACAGCAGTGGTGAACTATTTTTCTGTACATTAAATCGAGTAAAAAGTGATGTCGGTACGAAAAAGTCATTATTTTTCTTTTGTTTAAGTCAAAAATGGTATTAAAGCTAAAATTAACAAGGCAAAATTGCTTTTAACTGCCCTAAAAATTACTTTCCACCCCTAGAACATTCCAGATTTTCTGCATGCATGAAAAAACCAACCCTATATTCTGAGTATACAGATTATTTAAGACGCCCAGCGTCCATATTGGCTTTTATCTCTGTTCATTGACCCTTTTCTTTCTAATTTAAGTACTTCCGACACCTTTTGGAACCGCATGAGCAAGGTATCTTCTCCTCTTCGAAAGGGGAATTTATAGTCGTAGGTCAGCTCCTCGCCCTGCACAATTCGGCGCAGCGCAAAGATGATGATGTGCTTGTGACCCAGTATGTCCACCACTTTCGAGTAGCAATTCGGCTGCAAGGGAAAACAAATTTAAGCATCTATGCCATAGAAAAACCTTTACTTTCTACTCACCTCACAAGAGTGATTGATGAAGCGCGCCGCATTGCCGCGCATGGTGGCATCTACCACCAAATTATCGTCGATCTTGAACATATAGCAGCCGATGCCGCGACTGTCGTAGTAGCGCTCACGCTTGTCTGTCAACGTGGAGCGAATCAACTCGCCGGCGTACTCGATGACCATTTCACCTAGAAATTTATGTTTAGGTTTTACTCCGTCAGATTTATTACTAGACTAAAATCTTACCCGCTTCAATGTCCTTGGTGCAGTAGAGACCACGTCCGTGGATGTGCGATCTAAAGACCCCAACGTAATCCTTGTAGGTCTCCTTCAGTGTGCGATACTTCATGGCCATGGGCAGGTTGCTGCCAGTTCCCCTCCTAAAAAAAAACAAAGGCAATCAATAAAGGTTTTACCATCAAATAAAGAAAAGTACACCCACCTGGGCACCAGTTCATTGTCCGAAGGCTGGACAAACACCTGAATGGGCTGCTTGCGATGCCTGGAAGCCAACCAGCTGAACATGTCATACTCGCTGCGATTGGCATACGGCTCACATCGGGCGCAGTCGAAGGCATTCTCCTGCAGCTCATCCTGATCGGATCCGTAATCGAGCAGACCTTGTGGATCTCCTCCAGCCACTGCTGCTAGGGCGGCGGATACACTGCTTCCGCCTGTACTTCCACCATGTCCCGCACTAGCCGCTGTGGACACGTTGCCATTTCGCTTGTGATACTTTGGGGTATACTTCGAGCACTTTTCCACACCCGGCAGCTGTTCGATTAGGTACTTGAGGGCATTCGTTTTGAGGCCAATCATCTGAATGCCTCCCATATCCGCCAGAGGACCCTCTGGCAGCGGGGTTAGTCCATGGGCCCGCCTGGCCACCTGCACTGCCTCAAAGACCTTCTCCCAGATCTCAGCTATCGAACTGGATTTGTACGTGAAGCCATCTTCGCTCTGGATTTCGTAGAGCAGATGCGGACCACTGATCTTCTTGGGCTCTCGAATGGGCGGCGGTGGCTCTGGCGCTGCTGCAGTGGGTACTACTGCACCCTTTTGTGGTTCCTGTTCTTGTGGCGTTGACCGTTGCTCCTCCTTTCTTCTCCTGAGCTCCAGTTCCACTCCATTCTGCAGCTGCTTGAGTTCCAAAACATGGGCATCGGCCATTTCGTTGATGTAGGTAGCAGCGGCTTCGACGGCTGCAGTTTCCAGAGTGCCTTCAAACTCCTCGGTGGGAGCAGATACCGATGCAGTGGTGGCCAAGACTTCCTCCACCATCTGTTGGTAACCTGCATTAGCCTCCACCTCCATCGTGGTAGCAGTGGCTATGGAATCCGCACAGTCATCGTTGGTCAGGTTGTCAAGAATCTTACTGATCTTATCCTTGACCGCCGGCTCTTCGCTGTCGGACATGTCGTGATCGTTGCACGCCGATGTGGCCATCTTTAAGCTGAAGTCATCATCCTCGTCATCATCATCCTCAAGGTCATCCTCCCGGTAGACATCGGTGTCCATGGGTTCCACTTGGAAGCTGTGCTTGTCAAGCAGATAGCCATTGTTGGCCAGCTGCTGACTAAGTTGCTCACGCTGCTGCTGCTGGAGAAGAAGCTGCTCGCTCTTTGCCTCCGCAGGCGAATGCTTCTCGTAGAGTCCTTCCGTGTAGATGGATTCTGTGGCAGGCTGTTCCTCCATGATGGCGTCCATCGTGGTAACAGGCACAATGCTCTCCATAACCGAGCTAGTCTTGAGTTCCGCCTCATAAACAGGCGAAGGTAACGCTGTTTTCTGGGCATAACACTTTGAAGCACTGGCGCTGGTCATTTGCTGGATAACAGGTTGCTCGACAGGCTTCGGAGGAGTAGGTGATGGAACCACGGGACACTCGTTGGACAAAGGAGCAGGCTCCTGCCGCTGCTGCATCGGTAGCACCCGATTAGTTGGCCTGGTTGTGGAGCTGCTTGTGGTTGGTGGTGCCTGTTGTTGCATGGGATTCACCACATTAGTGGGCAAGGAACAGTTGCTACTACTGCTACTGCTGCTCGTTGAGAAGTGCTGCACTCGATTCGCCAGCTCTTGCTGCTCCAACACTTGAGGTTCCAGCACAAACTGGGTCTGCATCACTGGTGCCTCAGCAATCGTTATGATGGGCATCGAGGGCTGCACCTGCACTTGGACCTGTTGCTGCTGCTGCAACTGTTGTTGCTGCGGCTGGGGAATGTGGATCAACTGCGTCTGCTGAAGCTGCTGCTGAGGCTGCGCTGGAATTCTCTGCTGTGAGATCGTTACCTTGGGCACCTGGCTGACCACCACAGCTGGAATTTGCTGCTGCAACTGTGGCTGGTGCTGCTGTTGCTGCAACATTGCCTGGTTTTGATGATGCATCTTAGGCGTAGGCTTCATTACTTTTGGTTTCACTTCCAGCTTGTGAATGGGTCGAATCATGTTGGTCTTCTTTTGGAGAGGCTTCGAAGCAATGCTGGGCGGTGCTCCACAATTCGTTCCTGTGCCTGAGGCAGCCTTACCCTTCACCTGAGACTGCTTGAGATTGGAGTTCTTGAGGTGTGCTTGAGCCTGCTGGGTGGCTATGCTGGTGGGCAGCACTTTGTTGACCACCTGTGGCTGCGGGGGTACCTTTCCCACTCCCGACATCCCTGCTGCCTTGGCCTGAGCATTCGTCCTCTTCATTTGTGTCACTGGCGGTATCTTGGCTGTGACCATAATGGGCGAGGAGTAGTCTATGGAAGTAGAAGCTCCCGAGGACGTGGGAACCGTCTGGAACTGAAAGTTGGCATTCTGCAGCAGCTGAGTGGTGGCGTCGTCTTGCGACTGCTGTTGCAGCACACTAGCTGCGTTTAGGAATGTCCCGGCACCCGTTCCATCTCCTGCATTATTGAGCACCACATAGCCAGCGGGCAGAT
Organism: Drosophila oshimai; assembly: GCA_018150695.1. Lineage (NCBI taxonomy): Eukaryota > Metazoa > Arthropoda > Insecta > Diptera > Drosophilidae > Drosophila > Drosophila oshimai. The sequence goes on along the minus strand of JAECWM010000016.1, from coordinate 286,000 downwards.
CCACAATTGGTTCGATTTTACTGGCCTGGAACACCTGCGTAGTGGTGGCCGAGAAGCTAGCATTTTGGCTGAGCATTCCAGGCATTGCAGTGGACACGAATTGCTGCGACGACATGACCGTGTTCTGGACAATGGTTTCCAGTCCGTAGTACATCGGTTGGGTAGCCAGGATCACTTGTGGCGAGGTGGTGGCAAACTCCAGGCCAGTGGCTCCCCCACCTGCTCCACCCAAAATTATGGGTTGCTGATTTCCCCCTGCCTGACTGCCATCTCCTCCCAATTGTATTGTTTGTGGCTGGATAAGAGTACCAATAACTTGAGGTTGTGCTTGCAGCGAAGAGGCCGTGAGCATTTGTAATCCGGAATTGCTGGGTGTCGTGGTGAGCACTAAATTTCCACTTGCATCCGTTTGCAGGTAGGTGGCTCCTCCTCCAGGAGCAGTTGTCAGAAACGTGGGCGTGTTCGTGGGCTGCGGTTGTGGCTTATAATCCCCAGCTGTGGGTATGGAAATGTACTGCAGCGGTTGTCCCTGGCTTCCGTCTCCAGTCACGAACGAGATAATGTTTTGGGGCTGGGCCTGCGGCAGGATCAGCTGCGGTGCCTGCGACTGGGCACTGCTCTGGAACAGCAACTGGGGCTGGAGGAGATTCTGACCCATCACCGTGATGGGCTGCTGCACTTGGGCCTGTTGCTGCTGATGTTGCTGCTGGGGATGCGGTTGCAGCTTGGCCTGGATAGGCTTCACCTGGTGGCCGGACTTTAGCTGCCTTTGCTTGGCCGCCGCCTGCTGAGCCGCCTTGGTAGCCACCGTTTTCAAGGGTTTTCCAGCTGCCGTCAGGGGAAGCATTATCTTTTTATCCGTGTTGGTGGCCTGCAGGGTCTGATATGTGGCTGTTGGCGTAGTTGTAGTTGCCTGCATTGTCTGAGGGATTTGGATAAACTGCTGAGTGCCATCGGGATTGGTGGAAACAGCAATCAATTGTGGTTGCGCTGGAGCTGTTACCGTAGGCTGAGCTAAAGTGAAACCACCGCCCAGATTGGCAGCCAAACTTTGTAGAGAATTCGCATAAATTTGCAGCTCGTCTGTGTTTGCCTGTGTAGTGGGATTCGGTTGAGATAGGAAGAACCCATTGCCCAGGGACTGTGGTTGCAGTTGGAGCTGCTGCAATCCCTGCAAGCCAAACTGTCCCAGTGAGCCCAGGCTCTGCACTTGAGGAAACGATGCTTGCTGAAGGTAATTTAGACCTCCTGCATTTGCTAGAAGTTGTTTCTGCAGCTCGTTCAGGCTTTCTGCACTTAGCTGGCCAGGATTATTGGTGTTTCCTGCCCCATTCACGTCAGTTTCGGACTCATTGGTGGACATCGCTGGTGCACAAGCAGGTACATGTCGCTGGAAGGAATCGTAGTTCCTGTAGGTGCACTGACACCGTTCACATTTTACCTGTCCGGTGAACTGAGCTGTTGACAGGTTCCCATCTCCGGAAATTATGCGATATTCGGTGATCGAGTCGTCCACGCCATCCATTTGCATAATCCTCATCTTAGTTGGCTCTTCGCGACCCTCGCTCTTTTCAAAATAACGCTTTGCTGCACTCCAGGTAAAGCTCTTGCTCCTCACTGATCCCGATGTGGTGGCTACTCCTTCGGTGGTTGCCTCGCTGATGGATTGCCTCCTCGACACACCTGCCACAGTGGCCATCTCCTTCTTGCTACGCTGCTGACTGCTCAGGGTTAAGAGCACTCCTTCAGCCAAGTTTTTGGAAAGCTTACGCCTCTTAATAGCCGTGGCCATGGCACTATTCTGATCTAGCTTCGGCCACGACAGTGTTTTGAGCATCTGCACTTGACTGGAGCTTCTGGCTGCGGACAGCATGGCGTCCTCCACGGGATTGCTCGCTGGCCAGCCATTTCCCAAGCTCGTATTCGAATTCCTAGTGTCCTCGTCACAGATGTTTACAGAACCAGCTCCCCCTGCCTGTTGATTTTGATTCTGAGCCTGATGGGAAGTCATGGCTTGTGTGCCGTCCTTTGATTGCTCACTGATGGCAAATAAATCGGTTTTATCCGCCAGGTCCTCATACATGAAAATATCTAGCATGGAGATGCCATCGAGAAGCTCGTGGGGTAGATCTTCGAATATGGCATCCTTGATCTCCGGGGGCAGCAGGTCTGCTTGCTGTTGCGGCTCCTCTTCCGTGTTTTCATCTGGCGGTACACATGAGTTGGGGAACTCTCCGCTCCAATCGGCCGCACCATTCTCCAGATAATCACTTCTAGCCAGACTGGTGTGCCAGCGGGCAATTTGCGCCAAGCCCAACTGAACCTCCTTCCCATTTGGGTTTGTGTGATCCACTGTATAGTTCCTGCCAACATCCAACGCGGTTAACGTTGAGTAACTGTTCTGGATGGTGGTGCGCACGGTGTACTCCACTATTTTCCACGGTTCTTTCGAAGACCAATACAGGCGACTGCACAGAAAATTAATAGGCACCACGGCTTCGTAGGAATCCGAGAACCTGGGAACAATGGTTCCCAGTTGCCGCACCTCCAGGGATCCAATGTGGAATTGCACACGGGCTGGTTCAATCAGCTTCTTCCTCTTCCTATCCAACTCTACGTACACGGGTCGGGATACTTCAAAGTTAGATTCGTATGTGACACTGGGCGACCCATTAGCCTTCAGGGCATTTCCATTCTTGGCATGTGCGGGGCAATACATGGATTTGTCTGTGAGGAAGGCGCAGTCGATGCTTCTGGCACATGGGTAGTGATAGTGCTCACCACAGGATCGCACATTGCATCCGACAGTGGCTCCTCGATTTCCGCACACCGTGCACTTGATCATCCTTCCCCTGGCTACCGCACTGTGGACATTTTGCAGGGAACCATCAATCTCCTCGAACACCTCCGCTGACCACATGGCACAATTGGTGTGAACCCAGCAATCGTGACCGCAATACAGGAGTCGTGCTTCCTCTCCGGACAAACCTTCGCCGCTTTTGCGGCAGAAGAGACACACCCTGGTATCCAATCGCATTTTGATGCCACAGCTGCCAAGATCGTCAACTTCCTCCAGGGGAATATCTAATACACCGGAGCGCGACTCTGCCTGCGAGGTGGAGTGCTCGTTATAAACAGAGGCACTTCCGCCGCCTCCATCTTGCAAGTCCTCGTAGTTAGCTCCCGAGCAGGACTCAAACATATCCTCCTCCAAGGCATCCGTGCAGGCTTTTGTTTCGTTTTGGAACCAGGGAAACTGTTCACTTAACAGCTCCTTGTAGGCAATGTCCAATTCGTCGCAATTACTCTGCTGGATAACCTGGCTCATATCGTAGTTAAATTCTGCCAGGGAAACGTATGAGTTGCCAGCAATCTTCTGTTTAATATCCACCAGGCTAAAGGACTGCGAATGACCACTGTGATGTTGGCAGGAGCAGGGCAGGGTTTTCACTCGCGACTTGTTCACGTTAACGTTCCTTTGCTGCTGCTGCTCCTTGAACTCGTAAACATCGTCACTGTTTTGGGACTCACCGTCGCTGCCCAAACCATTATCCGATCCACTGCTGAATTGAAGGGCTTTTGGCTGGAGTTTTCCTTGGTTCGAAGATGCTCCGCAGGTGCATCGCAATTTCTTGCGGGGACTCAGCTTGAGGAGAGCACATGCCTGCCGTGACTTACTGAGCAGCTTCAGTACACTATAAAGACTAGCTTTGAACTCCTCCATCACCGCCTGTCGCCACTCCTCTGCCTTGATCCGGGAACTCTCATTCCTGCGTGCACATTTCTTGCAGATAAACTCAATGGATTCCGGTAGGGTGCTCAGCAGATTGTATTGTTCATCGCTGAGACCTTCGCACTTGGAGTGAACCCACTGGCTACAATCACCGCACTCCATCATCTTCAGATCAAAGTCGTTGTCGTCGTAGCATCTCTGGCAGATCGGACAAAAGTTTCCCTTTTTGCGCAGCTTGAAGCAACCTGTACACATGGGAAGGTTTCCCACAAACTTGGATACTTTTGTGGTGGAACAAGACTTGCACTTTAAGCAATTGACACATATTAAAGGGCGGTCTGCTCCCAAAAGTCTTTTGCTAGTGCCCAAGCACGTGCTGTGATAGTTCTTTTGACACTTCTGGCACTTGACCTTAGATCCCGACGACATGTTGCAGGTGTAGCAAACAGTGCAGCGGGGGCACAGCCAATTCAGGCGCTGTGTCAATTGATTCAGGGATGATGAACCTCCAGCGGACGCACTCACCGTTGTTTCGAGCAGGCTGCCCATCAGCGTGTTCTCCTCAAATGAGCTGTGTTTCAGGTTGTACTCATCCTGGACACAATACTGATGGTAGGGTTCGCAACAGCAGGCGCAGAAGATCAGTGGGTCCAGTCCCGTAGAGCCGCAAAGAAAACACAGAGCCCGCTGAGCCACGGTTTCAGTTACAATCAATCCAAAACCCGTTTGGCAGACTTCAGCAGGGTCGTAATTCTCCCAAAAATCGATGGAGATGAGTGTACGTTGCTGTCGCTGCTCCTTAGCCCTGCGTCCTTGGGTTTGATTTGAGGACTGAGTGACCGTGTTGGAGTTAGTGATATCCCCATTTCGTTGCTTTTTGCTGGCCACCACTGTTAGGTTGGATGTAACCGCTGCATTTCTTGTTGTAACCTTTGCCGGCGCCACCGCTATTGCTGCAGTTCCAACTGCAGGTGCTTGTCCTTCTTTTCCTCCGGCTGGTAACTTCTTTGCCTGTGGTTGAATACTTCCGGAGGACTTAACAGGCTTGGTTTCCTCAGTAGGAGTTTTACAGCTAGCACAGTTATCGTTCTCATCGGTTACCAATTGTGTTGGCTTATCAGGATCAGTCTCTGGAATTGCTGATGGCACTGGAGCAGCAATTTCCTGCTGCACTTCAGCCTCCTCCTCGGCCGGCTGATCCTCTCCGAACGTGGCCAGAGGTTGCCCGAGCACGATGGAGGCACTGCGGCAGACGTGTTTTACTCGAGGTCCTTTCAGATCAATTCTTTGACGCTTCAAGTTGTCGCCCGAAGAATTGGTTTCCCCAATAGCTTCTGTTTGAGTAATTCCTTGAGCATTTCCATTAGAAGTTGCAGCTTGAGCTGTTGCAGCTCCTGATGACGAAGTTTGTGGCGCCTCCTCTTTTTGAGCTTCTGTAACTGGCGTTTCCACAGCTGCAGATTTCTTGGTGGCTGCCAATGTGGGACTGAGGGGCTTATCGTTTTGCTCCTGTTCCTTGGTCTTCTCCTTTTCCTGCTTAGTCGTCTTCCTTGACGGACTGGGACTTATTGCTTCCGCAGCTGTGAGCTTCTGATCCGCTGCATTGCTAATCTTCAGGAAGAGGGGTTTCTCCAAAATCGCGGGCCGCAGCAGAGGAGTACTGCCAAATGTCACATTGTTCTCCGCAAGTGGATTGGACTTGATGGAGGCCAAGGCAGTGGTGGTATCACCACTGGATTTCCACTTAACAGACGTAGAAGTTACCGCAGAAGAGGACGTGGAGGATACTGAGCCAGTAAATCTCAGGCTACCAGTTGGGGACAGCAGTTCCGAGGACTTGTCCTCGCGGGAAGAGGTGTCCGCTCGCATTCCCAGTGGCAAAATGGCACCCAACCTACTCCTGTGCGCTGCCGGCAGCTGAAAGGAGATCATGCACTTCTTCAGCCAACAGGCGGTGCACCGATCCTTGTAGAACTTCTTGAAGTTCTTCAGCTGGCTCTTGGCTGAATGGATGTTGCATGTTGATCCTGTAGAGAATATTTTAAAATAGGTAAGTAAGATATTAATCAGAAGTAATGATTTTGAACCTACCTTCGGTTCCCTTGCATTGGAGCTGATGCTGGCTGCCGGTGGAGGCGTTGGCACTGCTCGAATTGGCCGATATGGATTTCTTGGTCATCTTCGAGATGAACTTCCTGCACACGTCACAGGCCACAACAGCGTACTTGCGGGCCTGGGCCACCTCCTTGCTGCTGACCGACGCGGAGCACACGGAACACGAACTGGGAGTAGGTGTTCCTAAGAAGAAATCAAAAGTGTAAACATTATAATCCATTAAATAGTATCCATCAGAAAAGCCTTTTGAAAGTAGTATTTAGAAGATTCAGTAGAGTGCACTCAAAAGGCTTTTCACGTAACAAAAAAATCTTATTGTTGTTACAAAAATTGTGAAAGTTAGTTAACCAACCTGCCGCTGTTGTTGAGCTGCTGCTGGTATTGGCGAGCGTTCCAAAGGAGGTAACAGCCAAGGAACTAGCTGCGGTCGGAATGGCACTGGGCGATGTTGGGCAGGCTTTGACACCAACAAAAGGTCCTGGCTTGCTCTCCGCCTGGAATTGCAAGCGGGGCTGTCTCAGCACAAAGCTGCCACCTGCACTGCTGTTTGATTTCAGGCTTCCAAAACTGGGGAACGCCTCCTTGGAAAGCTTAAGACTTGCAGACGATGTGGATGCAGACGCAGCCGTACCGGAGGAAGCTCCTCCAAAAAGGCTTTTGGGCTTGGAGTCGCCACTTGTGGGCAGCTTCTTGCTGCTGATGGCCCCCTCTTCGAGTAATCTCTTATTAGGCTTGATGATTCTTGAGGACCGGGTGCTCCTCTTGGGCAGCACAAAGTGCGAGTCCATGATCAGTTGTTTCTCCTCTGGATCCCGCTCTTCGGCCCCCGTACTCTTTTCTGTTTCTGCACTCTTTTCGGAGGCTGCTTCATCATTGTCCTCCTGCTCATTTTCCTCCTCCTCCTCAGCTTCTTCTTCGTCGTCGTCCTCATCCATTTCCTCATCGTCCTCGTTGTTTTGATCCTCAATAGAGTCATGACGACGAAAGGTTACACCACCCTCGTCATCCTCTTCCATGGGAGCGCCAAAGGCGCGGGACAAACCAAAGACATTCGGCGAGGATCCAGGTCCTGATGCCGATCCTGATTCCTGGTTTGAAGCGGAGGAGCTTAGAACCGATCGAAACTTAAGCGAGTTGAGTTTGTCGATATTGGAGTTTTTGTTGAGTATCTTTGACAGAATAGAGGGCCGCACGATGCATTCGCCACCTCTGGAGTAATTTAGCGGTCGATTCAGGGAATCCTTCTTCATAATCGATACGATGGGTGTGCGGATATCCGGATTATAGAACCGCTTTACCACCGACTTATCATCGCTTGTCTCCAGCACATTCCTGAATGTCACCGTTTTCTTTTGCTTGGCTGCCGTTGATGCAGTCGAAGATCCCGCCTCTGTTCCTGCTCCTGATTTGGGACTACTGCCCCCAGCTGATGCTGCTGCTGCTGCTGTTGCTCCAGTCCCAGTAGCTCCTTTACCCAAGGCCACTCCACTGGTAGCTGCAGGGCAGCTCGACGGAGTAGTTTCGAGGGCAACTTCATTGGGCATTTCGCTTAAGACGCGCTTCTGGAAAAGTACACAAATAAAAGGGTTCAGTGGGTTTTAGTTAGGGTTGAGTAGGGGAAGTTAAAGGGGTTCCAGGCAAATCAATAATTCATGCCACTAACTACAAGCTCACAAAATGCAAAGCGGAAAGCAATGCAAGTAAAATATAACAAGCAAAACGTACACAGGAAGCAAATACAAGATAAAAGGTTTAATTAATTTGGTTTAACATAACTACTTGTTTTTAAGGAATTTAATTTAATGTTGGTGTGTAAGTTAATATTTAATTTTGTTAAGATCATGTTTACCTTGATGTTTTAATCGTTCGAATCTTAACTCTTAGTGATCAGATTAAATAAATAAAACCAATAAATAAAAAACCGTTTTTAAAAAGATTGATTACATATTAATTTAACTCAAATTTTGTGTTTTTTCGTTTGATATTTTTAAAATAATTTAGAAACCTGGGTGCAAACAAAGTTGTTCTTAAAATCCGGGAGGTTCTAGGAGTACAATTTTTTCTTGTCACCAGATTTAAATTAAATTTAGCTTTATATAGCACTTTAAACCGATAAGAATTAAGTAATGCCAATTGTTTCTTCCAGTGCAAAAGAAAAAAACAAAGAGGCATGCAAAGAACCAGGAGCAAGTGCAACTTTTTGAAGGGGATCGCTTGGACATGGGAGGATTCAAAGGCGGTTGGGAGGGCTTGAGATGGGACATCGGTGCAAAAACAAGTTACTAAGCATAAGTATAAGCAGGGGAACAGACACCGCCACCGTAGCCATCACCATCACCACTGCCACTATGACCGTCAACCGTCTGCGGCAGACACATGTGGAAGAGTTGCAAGCGCTAAAACGTCATAAAAGCCAATTAAGCAGGTAAGCGAGCAGGTAACAATGGCGGAGAGGCAGGGACGCGGGTGGGTGGGTGTAAGAGGGGGTAACCAGACCAGAACCATAGGCAACCGTAGCGATTCCCAACTTGAGGGGGTTCACTTATTTACATTGGCGGGAATTGGACTGTGGCATTGGCCGAGGATGTGTGTGTTTTTGCAAAGGGTGCACGCAACTCGAATCAGTTGGACGGATTGGAGGGGTTAAGGCGTTAAGGTGGCGGCGGAAAGCGGCTTAAACATATTCATAAATAAAAGCAAAAGGGGGGCAACACCTGGGAACAAACCGGCAACCACACCGACAATCTGGAAATCAACTTACCAGGGCCGCATCCTCGACTGGGTTGCCCACGGCCCCTCCGCCTGCTCCTCCCGCCGCCAAAGGTGGTGAGGGAGCAGCTGGCGCGGAGGAGGAGGGGGGGTTGCCCGCCACTGGGCAGTTGAGCTGCAACTGCTCTTGCTGCTGCTGTTGCTTCAGTTTTGATGTGGAGGGCAGCATTATTTCGCCCCTGGCCAGGTTCAGATTCTTGAACTTCTTGTTGCTACTTTTGCGAGCCCGCAGTAAAGCGGCACTTATAGCAAAGGCTCCTCCTGGAGAGGATCCGGTTCCTCCGGGAGAAGCTAGCGCACAGGCTAGTCCAGTGGCTGCTGCTGGTGTTGCTACAGAAAGTGCGTTAAGGGATGCTGCATTAGACACTCCAGAGGTGACTGCTTCAGACGTTGTTCCAGAAGGTGCTTTAGAAGCTTTTCCAGAAGCTGTTCCATTTGACAGTACGGAGGATGTCTCACTTGCTGTTTTTGCAGATTTCCCAGAGGACACTTCCAAGGACCTTGCAGATGCTGTTCCAGTAGACTTTCCAGAAGACACTCCAGAAGATGCTCGAGAGGAAACTTCAGAAGATGCTCCAGAGGACACTTCTGGAGACGAACCCGAGGACCTTCCAGAAGATATTCCAGATGATGACGCCGAAACTGAGGGTCTAGAAGATTTTCCGAAGGATTTTCCAGAATATTTTGATGAAGATACTCCAGAGGATGATGACTCAGAGGGCACTGCTCCTGATTTCGAGAAAGCTGCTCTCGTTTTATCACTATCCCCATTTTGATCCTTCGTCACAGCCTCCTTGTCCAGATTGGCGGCACTTTTGTGATGGGTGCCGCCATTTACACCACTGCCGTTGGTGGATCCCGAACCGGAACCCGATCCCGAGGAGCCGGAACCACTGCCATTGCCGCTATTATCCGCACTCGAAGTGGTGGATGAGGACGCAGTGTTTCCGCTAATGGAGGCACCTCCTGGCGCATTGTCATCCTCATCGTTATCACAATTGTTGCCCTTTTCCCGCGCAGCCGGCGATCCCGAGCCACTTGGCTGCTGGGACTCCGATTGCTGGGTCTCCGGTGGCTGCTGTTCCGCCGGATTGGCCTCATCCTCCAGCTGCAGGACACTGATCCGCTTACGGTTGATCGACTTGGAGGGTTTGCCGGGAAACTTGGAGCGGCCCATAGTAGAAGTGACTTTGCGTTTGCCTTTGCATTTGCATTTGCCTGCCTTTTTGATTTGATTTTTATGCTCGTCGGCTTTTCCCCTTTTTTTGTTTTATTTTGTGTTGTTCGATTTAGGTTGGGACTTGCAGTTGCAGTTGCATTTGCTGGATTTCTTTGACTTGGGGATAGCTCACTGTGGATAAGAGAGAGGCACAAACTTCAAGTAAGAGAGACCAACTAAAAGACCGGTATTAGCACTAGCAAAAACAAAAAGCAGAAACAACAACAGCACTTGAAACAATCGTTGTAAGCCGAATCGCGTTTGGAATGCGTCAATTTTTCCCCCTTTTTTTTTGCGGATCTCGTTGTTGTTGCTGTGGCAACTCGTTTATTTTCGCTCCTGCTTCACTCCCCCTTCACGCCCCACTCACTCCCTGCACTCTTTCTTGGATATTTATTTATTTATTTCTTTTTGCGCGCGTTTATCGTTGCGCGCTCCTTGGTAAGCGAATTACAACTACAAAGCCGAAGGTGACGTAGTAGCCGCTCGACAGCCTCGGCTTTGTGGCTCTCTCGCGCCTGAACGCGTTCGCCGCTCTCTCAGTCACTTCCCCACACTCGGCCAAAAACTCTCGTTTTTATTTTCAATTTAAACCGGAAAAAAAGGACCTTTGATTTTGCTCTCAAGGTGTTTTGAGGAATGTCTTAATTTAATAATAAGTTGAAAAGTTAATGCCTAAAATTAAGGTTTGTTTCAAAGGTTGGTTTAATTTTTCAAGTGCACTCTCTCGGATCACGACTCTCCCTCTCTCTTCTACTCCTGAGCAAGGAGCGCGCTAAAGGTGCAATTGCAGCTGCCTTTGTTTCGCTCCTTCTGACGCTGCCGCTGTCACGTCTTGCGTGACCACTAATACACTCACACCAGAGTCAGTGATGACAGCTTTATTTTAATTTTGAAATTTAAATATTTTTTGGTCAATTTATCAAAATGTTTTTTTTTTGTGACAAAAAAAAAGTGGATATTGTGTAAAAAAAAATAGGTACCAAAAAATTTTTTTTCCTTCAGACCATTTTTAAGGCACGTACACGCCTCAAGGTATGCAACAAATATTGTAACAGGACAGTGCTCCTACTTCTACTTAGCTAGTTCTGTCGGGAAAGCAGATAAGCTGGCTGAACTGACATACCACCACCTTTACACGCGTTGCCACCACTAAATGTGTGCAGTTAACGAAAAAACAAAAAAAATTGAAGCAAAACAACTGCTGCGTTTGCGGCTCCTTAAACTCATTCCTTCGCCTTGTAGCACGCGCGCTCTCACAGACTCCTTTTTAAGAAACGCTCTCTCACTCCCAATATTCCCTCTTTCTCTCTGGGGCTTCCTTTCTCCCTCTCTCCCGCGGGCTAGTTGTCATCGACGTTTTAAGTGGTTTTTCTACTTCAGACTTGAACTTTTTCTTTTTGTTGTTTTTTTCTTTGCAGGATTTTCTCGTTTCGCTTTGTTGTTGCTGCTGCCTTTGTTTTTTCTCAGTTTTTTTTTTTTTTGTTTGCTGGAAATTGAAATTCTTACAGTTGTTGTTGTTGCTGTTGCTGTGGGCCACTATTAAGTGGTGGGTTTTTCCTGCTGCCTCTTTTTACGACAGTTTTTTCTTTGTTCTACGCTTTGTTGTTCTTCTCGCTTTTATGGCCTGATGAAAATTCTTCTTTTTGCGCGTTTAGTTTTTCTGCGTTGGGAGTTTCTGCTCGACGAATTCACAGTTTTCCACATTGCTGTACTTTCGCGGCAACTTTTCTCATCTGTAACTGATGTTGTTGCTGTTGCTGATTTTGCTGCTTTTGTTGTTGTTGTTGATGCTGGCCTGTGTTGGCGGCCACATGGTGCTCATTATGATCATTACCATCATTATCCCCATCATCATCTCTATCATCGTTCTGTGGTGGTCTACATCATTGCCATCCCATTCCACCACACTTCATACACACACTGGCGCACAAAAGTCTGCGTCTTCAAATCTGCAAAAAATAATCGAGGGGGTGGTGGTGTTGGTTGGGTGGTGAACAAGGAGGAGGAGGCAATGGGAGATGGAGAGAGAGAGAGAAAAAAAACAAAGTAGAAATTTATTAGTTCGCTTCGTCGCAGTTGGGCAAACAAGTTGAAAGTTGACTTTTCGAGTGTTTGAGCGTGTGTGCGAATGTTTGTGTGGGTGACGATGTGCGATGATTATGCATGTGTGTGTACTTGTGAAAGTGACTGTGTGTGTGTGTGTGCACAGAGAGAAAGTTTTATTTTTTAACGTGAAACTATTTTGAACTAAGCTTAAAAAAACTTAATTTTAAAACAAAATTGTTAGTCTCCTCATTGTTTTTAAAAAACAAACTGGTAATTAATTAAAAAGCTAAATTATCTGTAATTATTTTCAGCTTTTTTACATCTTATATCCGAATTTTTTTTTTTTTTAATTGTTCTTTTAATTATTTATTATTTATTTTCTTAAACATTACAACAGATAACAAACTAAATCTTGTGTTAATGAACTATTTAAATTAATTTGCGAAGGCAAAAAGTATATGGAATGGAAATCTAAATCTACATTTTTCAATTAAAAATCGCTTTTATACATTCATGGGACTAAAAGAGTTTTGATACTACATGTACTAATTTCTATAGGTAAATAAGATAAATATATCTTCGACATTTTTCAACACCTAAAAAATAACCAAAAAAAGATAAACTTTCTGAAAAGTTTAAACATTTAATATTTTAAATTTTTTTCTGTGTGTACATGTGTGAGTTTAAGTGGCCGGAATGAGGTGAAAATACTTTCGAGATTTTAGGGTGGCAGTTTAGGTGTTTTCCCTCCCCCTTTTCCTTAGCTCCTTTTTCCCACATTTTTTTGAAAGCATGACTCAGTACGGCGTAATTGTTTTCCGTTTCGCCTCTGGTTTCCACTCAAAGGTGTTTGGAAGTCAGTTAGTTTACCTGGTTTACCTGCCTCGTTAGTTAGTCAATCTTGTCAACTGTACTGCACACTACTCCCCAGCAAGTCAATTTAAGTTGCATTCGTATAGACACATATGCACCTGGCACAGTGGATGGGAAAAGTTGCCGAGCAGGACTTTAAAAAATTTTGTCTTTATTAATAAGCTTGAATCAGTTATTTATTTTAAATCGAGAACAACAAGCTTTCTAAATTGATTTGTAAAAATTTAAAAATTATATTTTAATGTTCCCTCAAATAACTATTTTAACAAGAAAATTTTGACTTCAATGTAAACACAGAAAACTTACAAACGATTTAAAATACAGAGTATAAAAGTTTTAAGATTCTCAATTGGAATTTATAATAACAACGTAAAATAATGCAAAAACATATTTTTTGCACCCACTGTACCTTTGCTTAGGTCCCATGCCACTGTCTCAGTTTGTTTGCGATTTGTGATTTTATTTGTCGATTTTCCTCGTCTTTATTTTATAGCGCCTTTGCTTTGGTTTTTGTTTCTACCATTCAGTTGTATCTTTACGGCCCCAGCGATGCCATGATGTAAGCATTGCGACTGGACTGGGCCTAAACCGGGCTTAATTGGACAACACTCCTCCGTATTTGCACGTTGATTACACTAATTGCTGCGGAGTTGCCGTGAATTGAATACTTAATTCTGAATATGCATACAGATAATTTGCATATAAAATCGATGGATGATGGAGTGTTAAAAATACTTAATCGAGATTTTAATCTGCCCAATGATGTAAGTGATTTGTGGCTTTTTAATGCGATGCCTGGATTTTCTCTATTGATTTTTTTACATTACATTACAGTACATTTTATTAATGTGAGGCTGTATAAAATGTTATTTGCTATATTGAATTACAGTGAGGTATTAAAATAATCCCTCATTCGATTTAAGTTTCATTCGAAACAAAATTGAATTTGATTAACCAATCAATTCTAAGCAACTTACTGAAACAATAATAGCTTATGTTATGGGATAACTTTTCTGTCATTGACAGATGCGAATCGAACAATTTCCCTTACTCTTGTGATTGATGACAGTTGAGAAACCGACTCAATTACTGAATGTAATTATAGATTTCTAATATTAAAGGCGTTCAAACATTTCTGAAACGCACCGTCTGATATAGTCGTTTGTAATCGTGAAGCAAAAGCAATTAAGCGACGAAAATACATAAACAATACATTATTAGTGGCCATTTAATAACGAACACAAAACACTAGGCAAATATCATGACATAACGAACTAAAGGTTAATTCTCTCAAGCTCAAAACAATTGTCAACAATTTAATACCCATGCAGGGGGCCAAAGGGGGCGGGGGGTAAACAGGCAAGAAACAATCACTAAAGCACTCGCCAACAAATTGCACACAAATTGTGTCTGAGAAGCAGACACAAAAACTCAAACAAATGGCGGGGAAATGCGCAGACAGCAGCTGAATGCTAACTACGTTGTGTGTTGACATCAATTAACTAAATCGCTTTAATTATGTGCCACCAACCGAACGGCAGCAACAACATCAAAGGAGAACTCAGCATGAATATTTCAACGAATCAATAAAATCCCACAGAACGATGACAAAACGCGATGATAAAAACGACCAAGTGAGCGAATTCAAATGGAAAAATATTCACAGGGGTTGATCGCTATTTAAGGACCTTTTTGTAAAAGATGTTCTCTGCTGATAAGGGGTATTAGTCTTATTACTGTCCTTTTTTTTTGTAAATGAAAGAGGTGTTTTTTAAAAGGACAGCGGCTATTAAAATTCCATTTAAATTATTACTTGTTTACTTTTTCTATTTACGTTGAAATTCGAAATTATAAGGCCGCGGTATATTAACAAGGGAGTATTCAAATGTCAAATTAATAATTACTCTGCTGGTCTTTTTAAATTTTCATAATTTTAGGTTGAAGACTTGGAAATTCCTTTTAATGTTTACACAACTAGTAATTAAGGTAAATTTGTTGAAATCATTGCAATAATTAATATATTTTAAAATTTTTGCAAGTGACTCAAAAATAACAAATTTCAAATAAGAATGTAATTAGCATTTACTATTGAATTAATATATTTAAAATTTTAAAGAAGGCTAATTTTCCTCAGGAACGCGTTTCTTTTTAAACATTTCTGTACATTATTCGTTCACCTGACAAATTATATGCGCTAATTGCTTTCATTTGATAAATAGACAACCTAAAAGCTTTTTGGCCAACCTTTTTGTCAAATTTAATTTAATGTTATTAACCAGGAATGCAAATATCTCAACTCAATCTGAGAATGTTGTTTAAAAATGAAAATTTTTCTTAATTTAAATCAAATCGCGTTGTTAAGAATAGTTTTAAGTTTATAATTAAATTAATAAAAACAAAACAGTTATGTAACGTATTCAAAACAAATCCAAACAATTCGTTTTTAAAAATAGTTTTAACAAGTAAATAATATTAGAATAATTTCTTAAAAAAAAACTGATTCCATATTGAGACTTAATTTATTTTATTGCTTTGAATTTGATAAGTTTGACTGTATCCTGGGGACCCAATTAAAGGCATTTTAAGTGTCGGCTTCACTGTAATTCGAGAGCAATCATAAACCAGAGCCACGCGGAATGCGTCAAGGGGAGGCTGTGGGGGTGGAGGTGGGGGAGTGACAGAGGGAGGAGGTGATGCCAAAGGGGCCAAGAGACAAATCGGTTAACAAAACGAACAATCTCCCGGCAAACAGCGAATAACGAAGCAAAGTAAACTGGCCTGGCCAATAAAACGCTCTCTCGCGGCTGCGCTCTCAGTTGAATTGGGCGTGGGGAAAGGGGAGAGGGGAGGGGCGGTAAGAAAGAGAGAGAAAGAGAACAAGACGCAGACACTCACACACCTTTAATTTAATTGCCATCAATTATGGTAAAAAGATTAAGAAATCAAAACAAGCGCAAAACGTACAAGAACTTAAATAAGGGGAATGGGTACCACGAAAATGAAACTAAATACAGGCACTGAGGGAAAATTAAAAATAACGTTAGAATTGATTTTAGTTATAATTTAAACTAACAATCTTAGAATTTATTCACTCATTAAAGTGATTTTTTAAACTGATTAAATTCAAGCTCTTTTGGATGTCAGTAAAACCCCCGAAAATTAAGTGATTTTTATTAGATTAGATTTTGATTATTATTTTTAATCAATTTTAAATCAAAATTTATTTATTTTGTACAACTTTCCAGCTAGGTTTATTTTATGATTTGTACAACTAATTTATTATAATTGAATTGTTTATCATATTGAACAACTTAGCTTATTTATATCAAAGAAAATGCACTTTTTCTTATTTCTTTGCTGATAGCATTAGTTTATTTCCAACTAACATAAAAACAGATCTGTTTTCAAAACAAATCCCATATCTTATCTGTTGGATGACAGCATGTCGAAATAATGCCATTTAATTTCACAATGCTGCTAAGTGATATGAAAACTTGCTGGTAAATTGCTTAATTGATTAAAATTGACATCTAATTATACGTTTTTTGTTGTGTACAATATAGTATAACCCTCTCTTTCGCACTGCATGCCAATAACCGCCAAAGAGGCGCGAGCACAAAACTTGCAAATTGCGAGTAATTGAGAAGATTAAAGTCAAGCACACGAGAGCAGAACGAGACGGCAGCTGATGGGGAGTGAGTGAGAAGATGGGGGATGGGGAGGCAGCTGAAAATGGAGGAGAGTGGGAACGAGAGAGAGAGGGCCAGGTAACAAACGAATCGACTGCCGAACGATTAAGAGCCATAAACACGAGCACGACAATCACAACAACTCACATACAGCACCCACTCACACACCTACCAAATAGACAACTATCTGCATGCCACACACATGTCCACAAACACGATTGACAAGTTGGAAAAAATCGAAGTCAACCTCGCCACATAAAATATGTAAATTTGTATGAAATTATGCAAAAATGTCTTAAATACATGTGCAGGCCAGCAACAACAACAAAAAAACAACGTACAGCGATGAGAGCACAGAGAAAGCAGCCGAAGAAGAAGTTGAATCAACAAATGAGAGAAAGAGAGAGAGAGAGCAGTGCCCCAAAAAGAGAGCTAGAGCGCGAAGGCGGGGGAGTACGAGTATGTTTGTGTGTGTTTAAATCAAAACAAGCAGCTAAAGGTGAAACATGAAAAATGTGCGCGCCAATAATATGGGAAAGGTGTTTTGGTATGGGTGCGATATAGCGTAGTATGGGATGGATATCTCTGGGCCATGAATGAGCATTGAAAATTGAGAGTCGACTTCGCAGCTCGCGAATTTTGATGTCCAATTTGCCACGAAACATGAACTAAATACTCTCGTTTAGTGTGTGTGTGTGTGTGTGTGTGTGGACATCTGTGCCGTGGTGGTGGCGATGGTGCAGTGGTGGTGGTTGGTAAGGTAACGAATGGTAAGGTAAAATAACCCAGTTGGCAGCTGCAGCCTCTCCACACGCACCGCATCGTAAATAAAGGTGTAAACACTGCTAACTGGTGATGGTAACAAGCAAACAAACTATTATTTTTTGGGCTACCGAAGCAAACAGAAATCACTACCACAGTAAACATTCACTGGAGGAAGATTAATCAGAATTTATAAAATTATAACATTATAACATTAATTGGTAGTTTGCGAATATTGATTTTTTTTAGTATAAAATAGTAGCTCTCAAAGTTCTTTATATTGCGTTTAATTTTAAAAAGTGTTTTAAATATGATTTTTAATTCATTTTAAATCAGTTTGGTATGGGTTTTTTACCTAAACTTAAATATATTAAATGTCAAAGTGTCAAAAACTCACTAAACTGTTTAAGGAAATTAAACAAAATAAAACATTGTTTTGAAATGCATACCAAAACTTTCCAAATTAGCAATAAAAAAGTAAAACCCCCAATTTTTTAAAATATAACAGGGCTACTGGTTTTGGTAAAACTAGTGGATACTTTAATCCTTAACGATCCTTATTTTTTACCTCAGAGATGTCAAAACAAAAGTAGTCAAAAATTTAACCGGAATTAAAATATCCTTTTTCGGCTAGTGGCCACTGTACTCTATTTTGGATAGATTCTGCGAGGTGTGCTCGATGAGTTGCGAGCGCAGTGGAGCGTGAAAGTGCATTCGGATGAGCGTCATCTGCAGCAACCCGTTCGACCCCCTCCCCTCCACCCGACTCCCATTTAAGATCTCGCACAGCATCGCTGCTCGCATTAGCTTACGGCTCAGTGGTCGCTCCGTCAAATGGGCCGACTTTTGAAAGGCGAATTTTAATATGCGCAATTACTCATTTTGCGATTTTGCGCCTCAATGTTATTTGGCGCGTAGTTTCCCACACACACACACACACACACTTACACACCCAATCACACATTTACATAGACGCACACTATGCGATTTGGAATTTGCCTTTTTGATGGCAAATAGAAAAAAAATGGCGTCAACACGAACAGCCTATGTATAAATATATTTATTTTGTAATTATTCATCAGCATCAGCTACAAAAAGGCAACAGCAATCGATTTAGCCGCCGCTGCTGCGATCGTTTTTCATTTTATTGTATAATTTATTAAAAGTTTCAACAGTGCCAGCAACAAAACAAACAACAATTTTAGTTATACAAATACTTGGCCGTGTGAGCGCAAAAGAGGGCGAGAGGAGAGAGAGAGGGCGAGAGAGCGGCTGAATTTGATTTAGAATGAGGCGACAACAAAAGCAATTAACTGGTCGCACATTAAGTTTTATTTATCGATGCTGCTTTATTGTTGCTCGCCTGTGCCTGTGTGGGTGTGCCAGCGACTGTCATTTACCGTTCGTTTTACGGGTGGCAAATAATGGAAAACGTCGTAGATGGAAATCTCAATTGGCAATAAACTACAGTGGGTATCGTTGTTAACAAACAACAGAGTAAATCCAAGTGGATATTAACAGTAGTTTTTGTCTAACAAAACTAAACAATTTAGTGTTACAGAGTTATAGAGGCCTTAAGACGAGCGTGGAATTCTTAAAATCATAATCATCATTATTTCGTTTTTCATATAATATACTAATATTTGGCAAACTTTAAAACTATTAATTAAAAAACAAACACCCGGTGTTCAAAACTATTATAATCTATAAAGAATTTAGTTTTTTCATTTTCAATTACTAGAAACTTATTAAACTCCATAAAATTGTAAGACTTTTAAAAACCATTGTCAATGTATCTTAAATTTTAAATAAATACTGGGAAGGCAGTTTCATTTTTGTTATTAAGGTCCATTGCTTATTTGGAAACCCCATAGGTATAAAAATGCTTTCAACAACAATAAGGTAAAAAAAAAAAAAAAATAAAAATAATTAATAAATCTTAAACTATGTTTTAATATTATTCCAATAAAGGCTTAAACTCATTGAGGCCCTACTGTAGACATAAATCCCAGCGTGGGCCCTAGACTAACAGTATTTGTTGTGCAGCCCAATTTGCATAATCGAGTGAATAATCAAACAACACTGGCTGGGTATTGGTATTCTAGCTAAAACAACAATCTAAAACTACTCACTAGGGGTCTACTAAGGTTAGACTAACTAAGAGTGCGGGATATAAATATATGAATATGAATATGAGGGAGTATGACGACGATGTGATGGTGTGCGTGAGTGCTTAGGTATAGTGAAAAGTATCTCCGGGTGCATTCCAAATCAATATCTGGCATGCTTATATACATATAGCGGGTATATGTATGTATATTCACGGCAGACTGACTCATCGGCAGCCGGCGACGCCTTTTATCGCGTCGATCTTTTAATTACCTTTTGAATACGAGCGAATATCCAGATTGAGATTCAGTGTCAGGGGTTGCTGCATTTAGCATTCAGCAATCAGCTTTTAGCGCACAAATAATCCAAATCCAAGCACGGGACTCATTTTCCACAACAAAACAGCACAGAAAACACACAAAACACTGGTAAACACAGGGGTGGAGAGGCGATTGCGATTTTCGTTTTTATTTTCGTTCACTTATTTCTTGGTTTTTGCTTTGGCTCTCACATTCGCCGCTCTCCCGCTCTCGTACAAAACAAACGCACACAAACACACCGACCGCTCTCTTGTTGTTTCGCTCTCTCGCGCCCGCGCGTTTCGTATATACATATATCACTGTGTGTGTGTGTGAGAGTGTCTGTATGTATGTTTTTACGACGATGAAAAATGCCTGCTTCTTCTTCACAAAAATCAGGTTTGCTGCTCCCGATTTTCACACTTTTTCGGCCATTGCGCGGGTGAAATTCGATTTAATTTCACTTGCAGACACTGCACACTGCACTCGGACACACTTCTTACACCAGTTTATCAATTAATTTCCACATTTACTGCCTTTTTTTAGCGAGCGAAGCGACGGAGCTGCGAGTTGTAGAACTGGAACCAGTGTTGCCAGATGAACAATTGGCTTTCGCACTAAATAATCTTGAACAGCAGAGATTTCCTCCTTCCTAAAGCCTAGTACTCAGATCGACGAAATGAGTTCGAGATCAGTGAGAGAGAGCGAGAGGCCAATAACATCGAAACACTTTTCGAGGGTGCTGTTCGACAGGCGGTACTCAGATGATAGAAATAAAATACTAGAAACTTAGTTTGGTTTGAAACTTAGTTGCCAACTAACTCTTTCAGTATTTCGAGAGCGAAAGGGAGAGCAAATATAACTATTTAATAAAAAGGTCGTTCTCCGTTGTTGCCCTCTCACTCTCTCTCTTAAAGAGGGCTTAGCAAAATTTCAAAAGATGGCGCGAATTTCGACTGAACAACGAAATGTATGCAAATTATTATTTACATAAAAATCTAAAATGTGCGCTTACATAAGTAAAATATTTCTTTCAAATTCGTTTAAAATCGGCAGTTTAATTCAGTTCTTGTAACAAAAAGCCTTGATATCCTGCACCCGGTGCTTGATCACCAGAAACTAAACAGCCGTTTAGCCTGAAATTTCTTCATAGTGTGAACCGAGTCGCCCGGCTTGGGATCCACCGTAGAGATAAGTTCTCACTTATAAGTTTACTTTTGCAGGACTCTAGTGCAGCGATGGGCACGAGATCTAACGGTTTGAGTAGCAGGTAGGCCAGACCAAAAAAAACAACAACAACCACCACCGTCGCGGAACGCCAGCTGCGCAATTCCCTTTAAAGTTGTTTTTGTTTTGGGTACGATGTGCGAGACCCAGCCAATGTATTTTTTTGTTGCAAAACTCGGGACCGCGGCGATGAGCTTGCTACCTGCGCACAAGCTCTGTAGCGTTGTTTTTGGTTTTCTTCACGGATCGCTGAACGCCAGCCGCGACCCGTCTGCGACGATTTGCTGGCGCCTCCCGAAAAATATAACGGTTTGAGCAGGGTGAGCAAATTGAGCCAGGGCGCGCCCATCTCTGCTCTAGTGGGTGAGCATGGCTGTTAGGCTGTTAGCCCAACATTGGTGCAGCTCGCAGGTGAGCCCGCCGATCGAGTGCTCCTCGGCGACCGTGCAAAAGACAAGCGTTGTGGTCGGCAGGGAACAAAAGTCCCGTTTGTTATCCGGCAGGTGGACAAGGAGTCCATCTCCGTGTAGTCCACTTGCCTTGCGATGATGTGCCCCATTCGTTCCCTGTTTAGGGTAACTGCATGCTTCTTCGGCCTCTTTTCCTTTCAGCCTCGGCTTAAGTTGAGAAGGTTTCATCCTTGCATTATAATTTTCCTAACTTATTTCAAATTTTGTTGTCAACAAATCGAATACAGCATATACAGCCCGCGAACGCAAATCAGTGTGACCGCAGTACTTGATCAAAGAAATTGCCGATGAATTTTCTAAAA
Organism: Drosophila oshimai; assembly: GCA_018150695.1. Classification (NCBI taxonomy): domain Eukaryota; kingdom Metazoa; phylum Arthropoda; class Insecta; order Diptera; family Drosophilidae; genus Drosophila; species Drosophila oshimai. Next base: position 264,384 of record JAECWM010000016.1, on the reverse strand, counting down.
AAAGGTCATACTCGGAGAAAAAGAATGGCCTCTTTTCGACATCGAAACTGTTCGTCGATCTGAGTACTAGGCCTAACGGATTAGGTGGCAATATTAATTGGGAGGGTAACCTTGCTTACAAATTAGATGGCACTGTTGGTAAGCATGGTGAGTTTGCTATTGGTTCGTATCTGGGCTCAAAATTTAAAACTTTCAGTTGTTATAAAAAGGTGAATTTGAATTTGAACTGTTGCACTTAATTCATGAATCTAATTTAAATTAAACACTAACCAAATTATTATTTAATATATTAACTTAATTAAAAATGAACCATATCTAAATCAAATTTTCTTTTTATTGCTTGCAATATAAAACCACTTTATAATCAAGAAGAAAATAAAAATATTTAAGCTTTTTTATTAACGTTACAAGCTAATACTGTAAACAAATATTGTGAAATCGATGTTAAAAAATATCCCTTTTTTGAAGAAAACAAAAACTATAACTTAATTTCTTAACTAAAAAACCCCAAAATTGTTTATTCCTCATAAAATTTATTTTATAAGCTGCAGTTACCTAGTTGGTAACTATATAAAAAAGAGCGAGGATAATAAAACTGGAGTAATTAATGTAATTAATCAGTTTACAAGAAGAACCAAAATATTCAGCGGAGTAAAAACTTAAAAAGTATTCATGCTTTAAGACTCAATTTCAAAACTTAAAACCATAAAACAAATAATATCTTCGGGCAGTTGGTCTCAAAGCTGGTGTAACTGCTAATTGGATTAATTTATGGTAATTAAATTGTTTAGAACAGAGATTGTAAAATAAATCAACCTTGAAAAACTCAACATTGTGACATAATTCATTTGATTCTTCCGTAACTTTCAAACCACCATTGATAGAAATCGACCCAAGAAACAATCTCTCTACATTTGGGGAACATTTTATTAAGCCCCAAAAAAAAAACCTAATTTGCCCTCGTCTAAATGGCAAATATCAATCAGCTCATTTGCGATCCCATTATCAGTGTGTGTAGTTCGGATTAGTTGCGAATCCATAATGAAGCCATAATGTGCGGACACACATAAACAACTTGTCAGCTGCGTCCACTCGAATTTGGCTCTTTGCCGAAGCTATTAACCAAAATTTTTTGGGAAGACACCAAACTCTTTGTACATTCGCAAGGCGCGAAGTCAACACACAAATTTTGGTCAACGATTCGAACGTGTCTGCGTAATTAACACATTTTTGATTCATAAAGTAAATACTGCCTGTTGCCGGGTGCGGCAGGAAAAGAGGGGATTTCGGTGTTTTTATCAACATCATTTCGACGTCGTTTCACTTTTATTCGCAAGAAATTGAATCACTGGCAGCTTGCACATATTTTTACCGGTGACAAAGAATGGTAACCCACATTCAAAAGATTTTATCTCATAAAAGCTATCTCGTAATTGCCCTAATTTGCATGGAAAGTTTCTTAAAAAGGACGTGTTAATTATTGTGGCCTATTTCTTAATTTATTACTCAATAAATTATTTAAGAAGTTTTAGGCTTAAATGTGCTCAAAACAAAAAAGGTTAATACGGTCTACATCCATATAACTTTCTTAATTATGTTTTTTTTTTATTAGTTTTTAAATTTTTTATGGGGCAGCAAAGACATTTCTAAATTTACAAAATATAGTTTAGGATGTTGATTCTTTTTATATTACATTTAGGACAAAATATTAGGTATCTTAAAGGTAAAGTAAATAGACATAGTTTTTTTGGTAAATCAATACTTTTACAATTGAACTTAACATTTACAAATTCCCTTTAAATTAATGACAACATTTTTTGGTCAACTTTAGTTAAAATATACATACTTCCTGCGAATAAAAATAAGTACACGTTTAAACGGCATTAGAGAATTCCATTTAGTGCAGTTGGCAACAGGAGCACAATGACAATTTATTTGGCCAGCTGACGCTTTCCGCACATCACCGTTAGTCGCTCCGTTTGGGCCCGCATCGATAACAGTATATCTGACATGGATTACCTTGTACCTGCGACCGTCGTTCCCGGCTTATCTCGGCCCAAACAACACGAATTGTCCGCCATATCGTAATGAAACTTTTGTTTTGACAACATACTCGTACTAGCTGGGCTATCACCGGATTTCTAAATATAGTTTCTGGACTTTGCCGCAATCTGCAGTGCAAACGATGACGTCCGTCGGCCGGAAAATTCCCTGCGCATCGCTGAAAAGGGATTCCTCCCCAGATCGCTTGCTTATCATGCATGCTAATTAGGCTTATGACGAACTGAGCAAAACACAGAGCACAAAAAGAAGAGGCTAACACAATCATTACACCTGAGCACCTGTCACCGTCATTCACTCAGTTATCATTTAATAATCAGAGAGAGAGCGCCAAAAAAATGGAGAGAGCTGCTTAAGTGATTATCACAAGCTAGTGGGTACAAATGTTTATGTGTGTACAGTGTACAGTAATTTCCGTCTGTTGTATTATTTAGAACATTACACATTCTAATGTCACAGAATTTAATTTAATTCCAATATTAAAAAAATTCTTATTTTCATTTCATTTCATTTATTTTTATTATTGAAAAAATCCATTAATTGTAAAGTTTATTCAAAATGATGTAAATAAAGTCACAACAAACTGTGCGTATACGTAATATTTATTGAAACCACAGAAGATTTTATAGGAAAAGATCAAACCAAATGGGTTTCCTACTTTTTGTCACAAAAGATTAAATAAATAATAACAAATAAACTTTATAAAAAACTAAATATAATATATTAATGAACCTAATTTTATAATAAAACATTTCATTGCCAATACTACAAAAATCCTTAGCACTCATTATAATGGTTAATTAAAAATTTCTAAATATAGTCAAAAAAACAATATGGTCCTCATTTTTGTCACAAAAGATTAAATAAATAATAATATTAACAAATAAACTTTATGAAACATTAAAACTATATTATTAATATACTAAGTAAAACACGTTCTAATGCCACAGAGTTATATTTATTTCCAACATTAAAAAAAAACTCTTACCACTCATTGTAATTCAAAATTATGTTAATAAAGGAAGGATTTATACGTAGCCCATTTCATGCAATCATTTCATGTAATCAAATTAGCAAAGCCTACATTTCATGAAATGATTGCATGAATTGGGCTACGTATAAATCCAGTAATAGTCAAAAGTGCGTATACGTAATATTTTTTGAAACCCCAGCAGATTTGATTGGAAAAGACCAAACCAAACAAACTTCAAGAAAAATCAAAACTAAAATATTATATATATTATATTAAAGCAAACACTGCGTATGAGTAATATTTTTTTAATTTACCAATAAAAATGTTTTACATTGACAAATGTGTCACTAACAAATTTCCCAATGTATGTTACTCAATAAAATAATATAAAATAGTTTATGTATTCTGTTGTATAATTCAAAAATAGAAATCCCAGTTGTAAATCCCCGGTGAACTCCTAGATGAATTCACTAACAAGATGCATTTTCTCAACAAGAGTGCTCACAGTACTCTGTTCTCTTTCCGCTGGTTAGTCCAACGTGTTTGCTATCACTATTATCACTATTATCACTCGAATTAGGCACAATCCACACAGCGGATTTCGAATTCCCATACGGGTACTTGGAAAAGTAATGACAAGCGGGAAGTGAATAACAGCAATAAACCCATGTTTACCTACGTATGTGTGTGTTTTTGTGCACTCTCTATACTTTTTTCCATTCCATTCTTTAATTCCAGTTGAAGAAACCAACCAAACGGAGAGATAGTCAAGCTAAGAGAGCAACCGGCGCAAAAAAGAGAGTCTCGTGAGAGCAAAGCTTTTGGGGATCGCTTTCGGCTTTCAGTGCCGTTCAGTGTTCATTTCAATCGCTTTTGAGTGCTGCTTGCCAATTTAGCTTTTTTACGGCTAGATCTGGCAGTTTTCAAAAGGTAGATACGGGAAAGTATAGATTTTTTTCCAAGCAATATTGACGTAATTTTAGCTCTTTAAAAACAAATAGCAACAAAAATGTCCATCTTATAAAATGGTCAAATTTTTTAGTGGAAAACACAAGCTTTTGGGCCGAATTAAATGTCTAACGGACTACGCCGGGAAAAAAATTTCATAAATATGAAATGCCTGAGTATGCTTAACTAAAAAGATAGGAATCTAATTTCGTTTACCAACAATTAATTGATAGCCTTTTTTTCTCGCAGTAATTTTAGATTTTTTAGCTGCAGCACATCAGCAACTTATTTAACTGCGCTCCAACCTCTCTTTTCAGAGTCGCTCTTTTTTTTTCTCTTTTTCAGAATGGGTTACAAAATGAGCTTTGCGTACTGAGAGCCGAAACTGAGAGTTCGTATTTTGGCCGATCGTCGTTCGGCTTTTCTCTCGCTTCATTCGGAACTCTCTCATATAACCGCAAGTCCGCATTTTTGTTCATGTTAAGTCCCCATACAAATTCACTGTTAAGCGGTTTTGTTCATGTTAGAGTCTCCCTCCCCTCGCCCACAACCGCTTTGCTATGTTAAAGCTATGTTAAACCAACAGCCGTTAAAGATTTGAAACGCTCACAAAACAGTCAATTTTTAAAAAAAATCGCAGCTGTTCGGACGCGAGTGTCGCTGTTCAGGTGTTTTGTTTTTAAAGCAATTCAACAAAAATAAAGAATATTAGTGCCGCACAAAAAAATTCGTATGTTGGAATAATACGTAAATTTGTTTTAGTAAATGTACAATTTATACGAATTCCGAGTGCGTCGCTTTTTGAGTTTTTGAAAAATCGCTGCGGTTGTGCGTGTCGTTTCTACTGTAGCGTTATTTTTGAACTACCAGTAAAAGTTTCAGGCTTTTTCTAAAAAATTGAAAAATTCAAAGGTCAGTTTAGCTTTTTTAAGACCTGAGAGTTGGCAACAGGTGCTTGGAGTTGGTTAGCTCGCCTGCTGCGCTCTTAGTTAGCTAGTTTAGTTAGTGCCTCCGATTTTTAGCTGCGAAAAACTCGCACGCGTTGTCGCCGCCGCTATCGTCTTGTGCTTGTGTGTGTGTAAGTGAGTGCCGAAAAAAAAGAATAAATAAATAAATAAAAAGAAGAAGAGTTGCTATTAAGTGAAATATATACACTAGTAGGCGTTGGAGAACGGTTACTGTTACTTTTGCTCTTACTCTTACTGTTGTTGCCAGGCAGTCAGCGAGCATCTGGCAGGCACAAAGCCTCAATTGTATATTTACACTCTGTGTGCTCTTTGCTCATTTGCATTGTGACAAAAAACAAAAGATAGCGTTGTTGTTGGTGTTTGACAGACAACACAACAGCAATCAAATTAATAACTTAAGTAACAACATCTACACGAACGGAGGCTGCTGCAGTAATTATAACAAGAAAAACCCTAAAAATATATGAATATTTTGTGTAGACGAAAAAGCAAAACACAAAAAGTAAACTGGCAAAAGATCACGAATCGCGGTTCGCACACATTTACATTTGTCGCAGGCGGAAAACAAATTCACATACAGTCCAACTTCTTTAATAAAAAAATCCCTTTAGTCTAATTTATGACAGAATAATAATGTACAGTTTTAAGACAAAATAATATTTTTTATTATATTAAAACAAATGGAAATATGAGAAATATAAAGAAGCACAAAACTCAATTTTAGGTACTCTTAAATATTAAAATATTTATTATAAACAATGAAATTCGAGTGTACAAATTTTGATATTTAACAACTTACAGTTTTTAATTTCAGACAATATTTAATGATCAAAGATTTTCTTAACCCAAAATCAAATATAACTTTTACAGAAACTAACTGACTTCTAAAAAAGAATTCAGTGTTTTATAAGTTTAAATATTGAAGAACCAAAATACTCAAAATTTAACATACAATTTAAATAAACAATAATTTTTAGGTATGCTTAAATAAAGTTTGACTTAAAGATGTTGGACTGTATTCACTCACACACGTCATCCACACACTCCCACTCTTTCACACACCCACAAATTGAAGCCCACGAGGCTCTGGAGATTTGCACAAGTGCAAAGACACAAAAAAAAGACCAAAGAAACGAATGATGAAAAAGCCTTGGCAAGAGCGAAAAAGCCCAAACTAAAGTAGAGTCTGTTAAATAATTGCTCGGAAATTGCACAATCAAACTTCGGATTGCAGCCACCGAAAAAAAAAATAAAACAGATATCAAGACATGAAAAAAACCCCACGAACAGTGGTTAATTGTTTCATAATTGTGGAAATACATTCAGCCGATTATGAGGCGGACAAAAAACAAACAATTCATAATTATCAGTGAGTGGAGTGACCGTACTTAGTATTTTTTTTATGTTCTCCGATGCAGGCGTTCCAGAAACAAACAACAGAAAACAACAACAGATAAATTCACGGAAATGGATTACATTGTGAAGGCCTACAAAGATTGGAAACTGCACTCGCAGGTAAGCAATTGAGTTAATAATAACTATGGGCAAGGTTGAGTATCGGTTGACGACGTGTCAGCAGTCCACTTACAAATTCATAATTATTGTGAACACAAGATACTCGTAAATCGGCTTACAATTAAGTTGTATACAAATTACAAATGGAATTGCAAATGGGAGGTGGCAACGAAACTTACAAATTAATCTGAACAACAGTACAAAAGGTTGGGGTGAATATACAGTAGCGGACAAAGAAATCCGGACAGGCAAAAAAAAGTTCGTTTTGTACATTTTTTTAAATTGAGTTAATTGTTTCAGGAAAATTTGTATTAAACTTATTAAACGAATGCATTTTCTATCCAGCACAACTTTTATTTCGATTCCAGTGATGTTTTTTTTTTTAAATCATAAATTAAAATTTTGTTACTTTTTCAAAAACTGAGGAACACAAACAAAATTTTTTTTTTTTTATTTCGAAAGTAAGTTACAAATTATTTGAAAATAGTGTTTTTAATTGAACATTATACTACATAAAAAAATTTCTTTCAATATTTTGTTGGACCTCCTTTGTTTTTTATGACCGCCTTTATCCGTGTCGGCATAGAATCCACTAGATGTTGAATTGTTTCAACGGTTATATCGTTGTACCAAACATTTTCCACAATTGAATCAAGCTCTTTAACAGTTTTGGGTTTCTTCTTCGTTATTTTAACCTTTAAAATATGCCAAAGGTTCTCAATCGGGTTTAAATCAGGACTATTGCCTGGCCAGTCCAACGAAGTTATTCCAACCCGCTTCAAATATTTAGTAATCTAAAAAAAGAAAAATATTAAAAGTTAAGAGCTTAGGTATCACTTAAACAACAAATGAAGGAATACAAAAAAAAATGTAACTTACCGATTTTGCACGATGGCAAGGAGCAGAGTCGTCCTGAAAAATTATTTCATTGGCATACGAAAGATGCTCCTCAATAGATGGTACAAGATGGTCGTCCAAAATTTGTTGGTACTTTTTGGCGTTTACTGTTCCATCAATTAGTGCCAGATCCCCAACTCCAAAGTAAGAAAAGCATCCCCAGACCATACGGGATCCACCATGCCTGACCGTCCGTCGTAGGCACTCACTTTTGAATCTTTCTCCGACTTTACGTCGCACGTAGGACATACCATCGGAACCAAAGAGGTTTATTTTGGACTCATCCGAAAATATAACGTTTCTCCAATCGTTTAAGGTCCAAGATTCGTGCTCTTTAGCCCACTGTAGCCTTTTTGACGCATTTTAGCGGTTAAAACCGGTTTTTTGCAGGTCTGCGCCCATTGAGTCCTGCATCCTGAAGGCGTCTTCGTACTGTTCGAGTGCTTATATCGACTCCTTCCGACTGAACAAACTCGAATTTTATATCTTCTGCAGTTTTGAATCGATTAGCCATGCTTAAGCGCTTTATAATCCGATCTTCCTGGTCGCTGGTCTTCTTCTTTCTTCCTGTCCCAGGGTTTCGCTTTAGAGTTCCGGTTTTTTCAAAATTCTTTAAGAAATTTCCGACAGAAGATTTGCTAAAGCCAACTTTAGCGCTTATATCGCGGAGGCTTAAATTTTCCGATCGCAAAGCCAATATGGCACCTTTATCAGCTTCAATCATTTTCGACATGTTTCACTTTTTTTTTTTTTTTGCACCAAAAGCAAAAGACTCGATAAACTGGGAGGTATTTTAATACTAAATACTTACAAGATAACACAAAAAAACATTCAAACCGATTGAACCTTTTTTACAAGTTTTAAGCCGGTTCAAAGTTTGCATATAGAGGCCATACCTAGGTGTCCGGATTTCTATGTCCGCTACTGTATACAAGTTCTGTACAATTGACTCAATGTTCTGCTAATTGCGGTATTTATTTTAAAAACTATTTAGTTTTATGTTTATCACCATGAGAAAAACTAAACAAGCCATTTATTAAAGTAATACCTTAAAAAAACAACAACATTTTTAATAAAATTTAATTTAAGTAAAACGAATTGCTCTTTGCTTTTACTATTTAAAGTCATTAAGGTTTTAGGCTTGCCTTTCAAAAACTCAACTTTTTTTTTGCTATTCTGATTTGTGAACCTCTCTAAAATATAGAACTCCAGCCTTATAGACTGCCAACAATAACGACTTAACGGCTTTTACCCTCTCGAAATGTTTGCCTGTGGCAATCGGTTGAGATGACGCCAATGTTGTGGCTTTCTTGCAGAAACCAACCCAACTTCTGTTGGCTCTTTGTCTGATCGTTAATATATTTTTTGTGCACCTTTTCTGCGGATTCGTGTGGCTGGGGAGAATGCGAAAGGCTGCGGAGTCACGGCAATAAGCGGTCGTTAGCTCTTGGCTTCAAGTTGTGGCTCAAAGCCAAAGTCTAAGCAAATGCACTACAGTTGGGGGCAAAATAATAGTTTGGCTTTGAAACATTTCATAAGTATTTGTGCAATGCAAATATATTAAATATTTAAAAGGTTTAATAATAAAAACCTTAACATTAACAACTTTTTCGAACAATAAGTAACATTATTTTGTGTGTATGTTAACAAGATTTAGATAATATGTTCTTAGTAAAAATCAGAAATTAATAATGTTAAGAAATTATACAGATAGAGAGCTCTAACAATATGATATTTTATTATATTTCAAAGCCACAATCATAAATTTTTGTCCCCCATTGTAAAGACACCACGATCCATGGGCGACAGAACTTGGCTTGTGGGGAGGGAAGTGTCTGTGTCTGTGAGGCCGGAGTGCTTAACCGCATTTAAGAAAGACTTGGCCAAAAGCCAAACAAAATAATAAATTATTCTGTGAAACACGATCATGTCGAAATGGTCTCGCATTACCCAAGAAAAGCCACACGGAATGAGCGTTACTCTTTCGGTTCCTCGGCTTCTTTTCCTCTCTCCAGTCTCGTTTTTTATTTATATACATTTTTTTTGTGTGTGCAAATATGCCACTGCGATTGCGAGTCCAAATGCGAATGCCACCAAAGTGTGCTAAGATCGTGGCCAGCGAACCAACGCGATGAGTAAGCCAGGCCAGCAACGAGCACAAGCACATCTGGCCAAAAGCAGCTACAGCCACCGGCTTATGCGGTTCTCCGGTTGAATTGCAAATGGCCAATGAGTGTGCGAGTGTGGAAAAATAGCCGTGCAGCACATTCAGTGCACGGGGAGAAAATATCTACCCGGATAGGTCGTAGATTCCTTTTTTTTCTCAAGGAAATCTTAGAATTTATAGTGATTAAAAAAAAAGTGAACAAAAAATTACTAAATCTTGTTAATGTATAAGTAAATAAGAGATTCCCATAAGTCTTTTTTTCAGTGAGATTCTGTTGTTTAAAAAACAAATTAAATAGCACAAATTTCACGTCAATTTCAATTTTAAAAGGTTTTTTTAAACATTATTTTCGTTATTATATTTTTTACTTTTAATTTGCTGTATAAAATACTACGTGTCTTGTCTTCATGTCATGATTCTTTACGTATTAAAAACAGTTTTTAACTCATTAAACTATAAATTTTCCTTTGAAAATGATTCTTTATTTTATACATAAATACATGATTTCCAATCAAATGATTTGAATATAACTTTTCGATTCAAAAGTTTAAATAAAAACCTTTTTCTCAGTGTGGAAAGCGAGAACAACTTGTTGAAGCACAAAATGCATTTTATACGCTGAGTGCAGCCGCTAATTGGGCCAATGCACATTGTAAAAAGTATAAAGTTAATTCTTGCTTCGCTTCGCATTCCATTTGAGTTTCTAAAAATATCCTTAGCCTTGGCGATCCTCTTCTCCAAAGGTTCAATGCACCGCATCCGGTTTTCTGGAGCCAACTGGGACCAGCTGGGTTTTTACCCTCTGCAATCCAAAAACACTATCCAACTTTGTCCCTCAGTTGGGCATGCATATCACTCGACTGGCACATTTACATTTAAACACACAGTTGTAACTCTTTGACTGATTGCGACCATGTTAGTTAGCTGTGGGTGGTGTTGGCCTTCGTTAATCAGTTAACTGCTCCACACCTGCAGCGAACCGAAGTCCCTCTGATTTGGTAATTGTTTGCATGCGGGCGGGCCAACAAAACGAGGTTGGTCTATTACTCACGGTTATTTGGCGATAACTTTAGGTATAATTAAGTTCAACATCAATTTGGGTCACGAGGAAAAGTTTAAGTTGGTATTTTACACCACATTATTTATCACGTAAAATGTTAAGTTTTAGAAAAGCCAAAATTTCAAACATATTTTGATATAAAAAAATGTTTTAATATGGGTAAAAATTACATTAGTGTACATATTTGTTACTAAAGGGCATAAAAGGTACCATTTATAAAATTATCTGAATTTTATTTGAACACGTTCCTATATAAGTTTATTAAATTTTAATTTTTACAGTCTTAGAAAATTATAAACATCTATAATAAAATGATTAGTAAGAATATTTTTAGAAATGCTATTAAAAATAAAAGGTATCAAAGACAGTTACTTTTTAAAACCCAAACTAAACGTGTGGCTTAACTTGTTAATATATTTATAACCAAACCTAAAAATATTGTACGTTTAGAAGTCTTAAAAATGGATATAAATGCTTAAAATCCCGGATTTTTTCTTTATGTGCAAATAAAGAAGTCACGAACACTTATTAGTGTACTAATCCTTCAAGACTTCAAAGATTTATTGGCTTTGACGCTGTTTATATATAAACATGCTTTACAATTTTATAAAAAAAAGTAATAAAACTAAAAAGAAATCACCGCTTTTCTGTGGATTTTCAAATAACTCTTTGAAGTGTAAAAACCCCAAGTTCATCTCGGGGGATGCCAGTGAGTCAATTCGAAATATTTGCGATTCTCAGAGTCAGTGATCGTTAGAAGTTTTCACTTCCTGTTGCACAGTGTGATTTAAAGACTGGTTTTCGTTGAGGTTTTTTTTATTTGGGTATTCTATTTTTTTCCTTGGGGGTTATTTGCGATTAGCGCTTTTCTATATTTAAGTTTGGGTTTCGTGGAGCGGTTGCAACCGGTTCGAATTGCTTTGAATAAAACGTCAATCCGCAGAAATTCTACGATTGATATGCGTGATTGTTTTGATTGTGACGGCGAAACTGAGAGGGCTGTCGTATAAATACGAATAATCAGCATACAAAAGGAAAACAATTCAGAAACAAGACAATGATAAGTCAGCATTTGTCTGAGACCGATATTCAGGTATTTGTCCAAAGACTTGAACTAGCCTTGACTTTCACACAGTAGTCTTATCAGCTGTTGAACGTGCTGATCGAACGATTTGGGGCCCCAAGACGTAAAATTCCAAAAACCCTGTAAAATTCCCCTGTATGTGCATTGTTGGGCGTACTCACAATATTACTACATATCTTTGATCGCATCATAAATTTTATCATAAACGAAGGCCGCACCCTCCTCCTCGAACAAAGGCGGCAATCTTATCAGCAAATCATTTGACAACCAAAACAATGTGAATAAAAACAAAAAGCCCCCATTGTCGGCCTTCCATTTTATAAGAACCAAAGCAAACACTAAAAAATAAGAACATCAAGAAATCAAGTGGTTGTAGGCATGTAGTTAATAGGTGAATAAATCATATAGACAGTCGTTTGATGGCTTCTCACAGATGTTTTTTAATGACATACAATATTACGAGTGCATATGTACTATGAAACCAAGTGGACAATCAATCACACGCTTAAGTGCAACGTCATTAAGAAATAAAACAACGTTTATAGAGATTGATAATGGTCGGGCTCGTACTTTGCCTGCAGCTGAAGGGTTCCATTTCTCATTTGTCTAATAAACTTGAGCGACTGTCAGAGTATTTTGAGTTCTTGAAAATATATATTACCTTTACGTGCCCAAGAATTTTTCGATGATCTTCGGTATCAGGAAGTGCCAACCACAAAAAAACTATGTTAACAGATCCTAACTTACACATTCAAATTATCGCTAATGTGCTAAGAAAAATCATCGAAATCGAAAGCTTTAATTAAAAAGATATAAACAAAATGTTTAGGATGTGTAAAAACATCTTCAATAACCAAACAAATACCAACAGAATTTTCTTTCCTTTAAGAAAACTCAAAGTTAATATTTCCGATTATAACTTTCACATCATTACTTTTTGTTGTGATTTCGCTAGACACTTGAATATTTTAAATATCATAAAATGTCACGTTGATATATTTACATACATACATTTTGCACGTAGCACAAGTAACCTAAAGATTTAAGGGAAATAACTTTTGTGTGCCCTTCGATTGGCAAGTAACAGGTGCTTAAAAACTTAACCGAACAAAAACACTGAGTCAGACAATAACTTGGGGCATTTACTATTTACTGGCGTAAGAACAACAACCCACGAAGAGCCACAACCCCATCCATTTAAATTATCGCGATTTATAAATAAACTTAAATGAAAAGACCACTTAAGACCCGGACACTTGACTTATGGGGCTCTGGGCACTCATATGCGGGTTATACAAGCATTGATACTGCCGTAGACAACTTAAGTCCCGGGAGAATTATAAAGTCAATTCTTTTGGGACTTTTCCATAATTTTACCATGATAAGACACAGCGTAAGGTTCATGATGGATAGGAATGCAAATTAAACGACTTTAAGTCAAGGTTCCAGTAGTTTAAAACTCGTGATTGTTCTACTAACAGAGGTTATATTGTTTAGTGGGACTAGAGTTAATATAATGTGAATCATCTACAGGTACATTTAAGAATAGAATAAAATATGATGTAAGATATTTATTTATTCCATAAATTATATCATTAAATTATCTTTATATCAGCCAAAGTAATCTACGGGTCATTATTCATAATCAAGTGACCAAGAAAAATCCACAACAACTCACGTGTTTTGCTACCAAGACAAGAAGCCTCTTTGTTTTGCATTATCTCGGCCATGAGGAGAGAACTTCCCATATATAGTACCTATATATCAACCATAACCAACCCCAGTGCTCCAGATAATGAGGCGAGCACATGAAATATCTGAATAGATATATGGAGCTTCTTGTTTCTCAGTCACGTACCGTACAAACAAATTGATTCGTTTATCAATTTGCAATTTCCAATTTTGGTGGCTTTAATTAATACTAAAGATAGTGCCTGTTACTTACTTATTTTCAACCTTCGGTTATAATTTTCGTGCGCTTGCACAATTCCATAAATTTTTTAAAAAACACACCGCACAGCTGCCAGCAGCGCGATTGAAAGGCAACAAATTGAAATAGATTACGAACGATATCGTTATATTTATGAGTGTGTGTTAGCCACATTAGCTGGATAATTTATGGCTCTGATTATGGGCCAGTTGACTTACGAAAAGTCGGCCAACGTGGCTCCAGTCCAGAGTCTTGACCTTCAGCACTCGCAGTTCTTTGAACGTAGACGATAATTTCCCATCCAAGCGATGAACTCGCTGATCTTAAATGAATCACAAGCAGAGCATGTCCGATGATGTCTCAATAAGGTTTAAAGCCTTCTGTTAGAGCCAAAGTGCCAAAAAACATTTAACATTCATTTCTGCGCCAATAAACGCGCACAATAACAAAGGCAATACGCTCATGTTCGTGTGCTGATCATCAATCAGGTGTTTTTTGGTTTATTGTGCCCGGAATGGGCAATTGTGAGAGCTTTCTCCGAGGGTTTTGAGTCGTCAAATGGCAAATGCTATATTTATGTGATTGTGCTCGGTACACCACGGCGTATGAGCTACTTAGAACGAGTTGCGCAGCAGGCAGCTCGTGACCGGTTTGAACAATAGACAATTGTTCGTCGGCATGCGCATGTCAATGACCCTTTCGTCACCCTCACCCCTTTTTCTATAGATCGGCTAGATAACACTAGGAATACTTAGAAAGCTATGTGAGAAGAGAGCGCTAAGTGTGTGTTTGTTATCTCTGCAGCTTATCTGCAAAATATTTGCCAAACATAAATAAATGGCGTCCAATACAAAGTGGGGCAACGGTGGCAATATTGTCACCACTTTTTGCAGAAGAATTAATTTAAAAAAATAGCTTAAAAATTCAGAGAAAAGCCAAACCTTTATTTTATATTCTTTAATGGAAACATTTAGTGTTAAAAAAAAGTTTTATAAGCGCTTTCTTAAATGGGATCTTGTTGTTTTTTTATTTGTACACCAAAATACATAAACAAAAATACACGATATAAATGTTTCCACTTTTTTTATTTATTTATTTACCATTTCAACATGAAACCTTAAATTAAATATAAAATATCAAGCCCACTTTATTTGAATTTTTAAAGGTTGTTTTATTTTGGGTTATGTTGTTAAGCTTTTACTAAAATCTTTAGTTTGAAGTAATAAAGTTAAGAAAATAATAAGAAATTAATTTTTTAGAAATCTAAATATGTAAAACGAAAACTAAAAAAAGCACAGTCAGTTAAATAAATTGTTGCAAAATAATAAACACAACATGGCAACTATGTTAGTACTAACAACTTGTGGTTGACCTTAGAGGGGCCTGGTTTCGCCCCCAAGATGGCCAATGCCCATAATGCAAATATGCGGTAGTAATTGTACAGTGGCAGTGCAATATTGCAGTCATATTGCGCATACGGTGTTCAGCTATTATTAATGAATAAAGTCACATGTTAATTATCAGCCAGCGGCACGTCGTCCACCACCACCGCTAATTTCAATATTTGCAGCGGCGGCAGCAGCTGTTGGTGCTGCTGGGACACAAACAAAAACAAAAACACACTCAGCGGCGACCTGCTTTGTTCAAACAGGTTTGAGCCCGACTAAATATATACAATACATTAAAAGACGTTTACGTAGCCGACGGGGATCACGTGAAAAAAAATTATCCACCGCTGGCGGAGAAACAACTAACAAATTGAAAAATTAGCAATGTCTGATGTTTGAGACAAAGGAAAGGCAAATAAAAGTGATCTAATTGCTGGGCACGTGCCCAGCTGCCAAAATTGAAAGGTGCTCCAACTTTGGGCCACATTGGCAGACCTTAGAAAATGCTGAAAATATTGTACATATTTGGTTTAAAATTATGTTTCTGTTCGATTTAGTTTGTACTTAAGACACTAGGCACTTATACTGTATTACAAACTTATGATAAAGTCCCAAAAAAATAGGTCCACTTCATTTCAAGAATTTTTAACCTACACAATTTGAATTTATTCTTTCAATATTACGGTTTGTAAGAAAATAAATATTTTTTCTGAGTGCTTCTTTGGATAGCTGAAATGTAACTTACCTATGACACTCTAATACCAAATTATGAACCACTAAAAATTCCTTTCTGTTTTTGACTATTTGTAAACAAAGTTCTGACTGGTTTTCTGCTTTTGAGCTTGTAAACTAATTCTTTGGGTCTGTATTATTTACGAAAATCAAAATGAGAATATTTCTGAACTTGTTTCAAAATTCCCGCCATCTGTGGAGCACTGTGGCAACGCCGTCGCACCTTTACCGTTCTCCTGTCATTTTCACAACACCGCGATACGGTAACACAGGCCAAAACGTAGTAAACAGAAAATCAAAGTCGATCGGAAAATCGCAAATTGCATGTAAACGAGGCACTTGCATGTGTTAATATTAGCGCAAACAGCAGCGCAGTCAACCGCAGAGTGAGAAGTGGGCGGTGAAAACTCGGTGGGAGGTTGTCGTAGCCACCCACTCCCACTTTCTCTCGCCATCTCTCTCGCTCTGTTTTGAAAGGCCCTGCATGTGTGTGTGTGTGTGAGTTGGGGGCTGTGAATGCAACGGAGTAACTGTAACAGTTGCAGTTACTTTTACCGTTGCAAGCGCCAAGGAGCGGCGATTGGGTGAGTGCGTCGAATAATTAATAAATGCGGAAATCAAACTCTTTTTCGACTGTAGAGTCGCACCACCACAGACTCACTAGTCAGCTGTAACGAAAACATTTGCATGCTCGGGCTGTGGGTGTGTGTGTTACGTGTGGCCATGACATCACTAAACATCACTAATAAACCATCTATAATCTAATCCATTGCAGTTTCAAGAGATCGTACCTGACATGGATGACTCGGAATTCATGTTCAACGAGAAGCAATCGATCCGGGACTCCTCGCGCACGCTCAAGCGCTACGGGAGCACCTGCTGCAACAACATGCGGAACAATGAGACGCTCATCCGGCACATCGTCGAGAAGACGGACACGCTGCAGGGCATCGCCCTCAAGTACGGATGCACGGTGAGTCCAAGGGGTCACCGTCACCCGGAGAAATCATCATATCCCATTGAAGCTTTAAAAGTGCTTCACAGCTCATATTTGTTTTTGATTTATGAAGCAATTTGTAGAGCTCCTCTGTTAGTTTATAGGAAAGCTCCAAAGTTATTGGAATCTTAACTTTATTCAGTGACAGTGATTATTTTGAAACTTAGGCAGAGGGGAAACTTCTGCATTGATTTGTTAGCCGTTGAAAGGGAAGCTCTTATAGTGCCCAGGGAAACTTCCTAAGATGATTATTCCTCGATTCCATATTCATTGATTTCTTAACATAAGGGAAGCTCCAGTAGTGACTTTTCAATTTAAATTTTGAACTTTCTTGGTTTTCTTGTCTCTTTCATTTGCCCTTATCAAATTAAAGTATTGTGCCCAAGAAGCAGTTAAAATGCTTGCAGCCTGTTAATAATATTTTACGAATTATATTATATTTACTTTAACTTTAACTGAAATTTCCTGAGAACAATTTCACTTTTTAAATTATGGAACTTGGGAGAGCTATATTTGAAAAAAACCCTTTTAAGTTTAGAAATAATAGAACTGTTACTAGGTTTTATATTACATTTTACACTTCCCACGATTTTTGTTAAATAAAGTGTAAAGTATGTAAATTACATTTAACCTTTAACAAACAAAAGGTTAAGCTCCCAACAGTACCAAAGATCATTAATGACACGCTAGCCATTTACATTTTGAGTTCCTGACCTTATAACTTGATTAGATTTTAGAATGCAGTCCTTGAACTTTCGTAATATGCATTTTCAGCAAGCTAAATAAAATGGAAATTATTGGTTTTTTGATGGGTCATTGATTTGACCGAAATTTTGTGTAATTTCCAAACCAATTACAGTCACGCTAGTCTTTTTAACAAACTCTTAAGCTCTCAAAATTTTCCATTTAGGAATATGAATCATTTTGAAATAATTTCACCATATGCATTGATTTCTTGAGCTCTTGGGGAAGCTCCACTAGTGCTGCAGTCACGCGAGCCCTTTAAATTTTAAATGTCAACTCTCTGGGATTTGAATATATCGATTCAATAATCGCAATGTTGCCCCGGGTAACTCCCATCTTGTCCGCCCAGTTCTGTTCGTTCTTGGAAATATACGACCGAACCCACACCTTCACACAAATGCGGGGGATGTGATAAGTCGTCTAGTGACTTGGGCAAACAGAAGATAGCGACATGTGAGAAGGGCCAGTCAGTCTAGAGACTAGTATCAAGTATCTAGCATCTAGCATGCAGAGTCTGGCTGTTTATCAGTCTTGTTATCGCTGGGGACCTGTGGGACCTGTGGAAAATGCTGCAGCCCCATGTTTAGACACACTCCCCCAACTTGACAGATTGCTGCATATGATTTATGTCCACACGGAGAACTCGACTATTCAGTTAGCACTTGGCTAATATTTGACTAAAGTCAGATTAAGTTTATTGACTCGACAAATTTAAAATGTCGCTGTGAGCCAAAAATCGTTGCATGCCACTTGACCCGATTGGCCATATGCGTCTTAGCCGGCTCATCCATCCGTCGATCAATCATCCATCAATCATGTGTCAACGCAACAATTGCCCGTAATTGATGAGCTCCTCCAACTCAAGTGTACATGTATTGCCTTTCAGACGGAGCAAATAAGACGCGCTAACCGGCTCTTCGCCTCGGACAGTCTGTTCTTGCGTCAGTTCCTGCTGGTTCCGGTGGAGAAGAACTCGCCCTACTACCCCCAGGTGGCTGGAGATTCGATAGCCGCCTTTGACGCCGTGCTGGCCACGCCTCCAGGCACTCCGGTCGCCAACGGCGAGCGGGAGGCGCACAACAATGCCAATAATTTGAACCAGAGCCAGAACAACAGCTTCATCAAGAGCAGCGAAAGCAGCAGCAGCGGGAACAGCAGTAGCAGCAGCAGCAGTGGCAGTAGCAGCAGCGGAAGCAGCAGCAGCTGCAACACAAGTGGCTCCGGTCCCAGTCCCGGAGGATCGCGCTCCGGCGGCAGCCAACAGCAGCAGCAACAGCAGCCGCCACAGAGGCCTTACTCCATCGCTGGGGAGCTGTTGGTGCAGGCCGGAGACGAGGATCCAGCGATGATGCACAGCCACGGTGGATGCAGCGGCAAGCAGAGCAAGAGCTTGGACTCGGTGGCCGCGATGACGCCAGAGGAGGAGAACCGCAAGTGCATGAACGACTTCCTCAACAAGATCGACAACACCATATCCGAGTCGCGCAAATACGTAGAACGCTCCAAGGAGTAAGTAGTTTATGATGCCTAAAACAGAAGCAATAAATTTAGAAGCCATATGCTACATCCTTTTTTTTAATTACTGATTATGAGATTCGAATTAATAGCACAAAATACAGAGAAATTACAAATATATGACAATTACAACCCTTATAAGATAATAATAATTTGAATTTGAAAATATCATCACTCCCATTTAATTCAATTCCAATCGATCATGCGTAGTTGTGAATTATGGTTGAATGTATATTAATACAACTATTGCAATCAATCAATTGAAACTCAAAACGACTTATAACTTAATGCGATATTTACCTGAAAATAACTGATACTGTAGGCACTGTAAATGTTTACTTTAATTTGTTTTCTTATTTTCCTATAATGTTGCATCCGCTGTTGTTTGTGTAGACTATATTGACTAACGTGTTGTTCTTTCTCCATCCAGCCTGGTCAGCAGTCAGAGTGACGCAGACATCTGCATCAGCGCCAGCGCCGACATTTTCCCGCAGCGCCGCCATCCGCTCAACAACTCCTACAAGACCAACAACAATGACCGTCCGCCGCAGTTTCAGCGAAACAGTTCGACGGGCAGTGGGCACTCCTCGGACACGGCTCACCTGCTGAATACGACGCAGACGCGACGCGTGCAGAACTCGCTGAAGCGTCTGGAAAAGCAACAGGATGATTTCTTCGAGTTGTAGCACCCGTCTGCAGGTCGCATTCTAGCCTAATTACGCTGAGAGTTAATTTTACAAATCGTTTTTAATTGCCGCGCATCGGGGGAGACGTATGTATGTCAGCGTGTCACATCACACGGAATGCTGCACTCTAAATGTAATATAAATAATGATATCTATCGACGCGTATGCGATACCTTACCTATACGATTAAACATAAACTGTAACTGAGCTAAAACCTAAACTTAACTAAGCGCTGCGCTATGCAAACCTGTAGTACGATGACAAGGCAGTTCTGTTCCCGTTTTTGATCTGTGTAATTGCCAATCTGATCCGATGCGATCCGGAAGCCTTCTGTCCCCCTGTCCGCCCCTCCTGCCCCATTATGTTTACTTTTTGTATGACTCTAGCTTTAATCGCACTGTGTATAATTTAGTTATGAGAATTATTAATGTTAATTGTATATAAGTCACCAGCAAACACAACAATCCACTGGACGGCTCTGACCGCTAAACACGAAATTGGCCAACTGTTGACGTGTAATCTTAATTTATTTCTTAGCTTTCCAAAGTATTAAACCGAAACTGAAATAAATCCCCATATAAAACTGTAACCTCAACTGTTAAACAAGCATCCACCACAAAACTTATTATCCCAGAAACCTCAATATCGAACTGCACTCATATCGAGCCAAGTCATGTTGTACGTGAGAATATTTTATAAAAATAAAGTGAGAATTGTGTTGGAACAAATTGGGTGCTATAATAAACGGCTGAAGCACAGGAATTTCCAGGTGGCAAAGCATGCGCACTCGAGCGTACAGGCGGACTTCTCTAAGTTGACTTGTCCAACAGTTTTTTTTTTGTTGTATAATCTTGAAGCGTCCTGAACCCAAATTTATAGAGGGTTGTTCAAGTAACAGAAGTTGGACTGTATCGTTGCCAGGACAACGCAACCGGGGGCAAACAAACAAAACCCTTAAGTAATTTAACTACATTTGAATTGTGAAATAAATGCGAAAATGTCGGACAAAGATCTGGATGCCATTATCCTGGTGACCCAGCAGGTTGTGGGCAAGTACATCAAGAAGCCCCCACTTACAGAGAAGCTGCTGAAGAAGCCACCATTCCGATTCCTCATGGATGTATTCAATAACGTAAGACTTTTAGCTTACCCACCTCTTTAAAAACCCAAATGAGACTTCTTTATGGGCAGTTCATCAAGCAAACTGGCAAGTTTGATGGTTTGTACACGCCGGAGGAGCAGTTGTTCGAGAATATAGCAACTCGGGAGGATAAGATACGCTATCTGCAGAAGATGATCGATGTGATCAGTGAGTTGTGGTCAAAAGAGGGGGTTCCCAAAATGCTTAACAGGTGCTTGTATTCCCATAGAGCTAACCACCAAAAGGGAACTCAAGGTGCGCACTTCAAAAATAGTTGCTGGCCAGGAGCCGGAGCTCACCAATGAGCTCCTCCAGGCGATGGCCAGTGTGGCGGAGAAGAATTTGGACTGGGACAGCGCCGTGGACCAGGTGGTAATTGCCCACAGCAAAACACCACTCGCCATTACGAAACCTGCCAAAGATACTAAAATCTCGAGCAAGAATGTCTCACCCGAAGATCCTAAAGGTCGCAAGGAGAAGCGTGTATCGCCGCAGGAACAAAAGCTGCGCAAGGCTAGCGAACCTGCAACCCGATCTACGCCCACTGAAAAGGATAAAGCAGCCCAGAGGAAAACGAAGGTGCCAAAGGATGAATCGAAATTAAGTCGTCAAAGTTCTAAGCAAAAGAGTCCTTCACCGGTTAAACTGAAATCCAAGGCCAAGAAGCAGCCTTCCGCGGAAAGTGAGAATCCCAGCTTGTCCATGTCGCCACTGCCAGCAGGAGTAACCAAACAATCAGCTCCTGTAGCGGTTCCACCCAAAGCAGCGGTGGAAACGGTGAGAAAATACCATATGCCACTAGAAAACAACAACAAAATAATAATTTTAACCAAAATAGGTACCTAACGCTAAAACTAAGGAGCCATTGGTGGAACCTGCACAGGAAACTCCAGCAGCTCTTTTGGCTTTACCTTTATCCGCTGAACCGGAGAGTCGGAAATCGTCCGGCAGGAGTCGCCGCTCCAGTGGCAGTCACAGGCAACCAGAGCCAAATCCCAGTGAAATTCAATCCCAGCCAGCAGTGCTGCCGGCAGAACCTAATACCCCAGCGGATTCCAACAACAACAACAGCGAGGCGAAGCGGGGAAGTCCCATCTCCAGGGAAAACTCTAAGGAATCAAATCAGCGACCAAGAACTTCACTTAGACCGCCATCCGCTCGACCCGCCTCCGCCCGTCCTGGAGCCCCGCGTCGTCGCAATGTGGAGATCGTACTCCAACCTAACGATCAAGTAAAGATGTCTGGGATTAATGTTAAACTTGAAACCTTTGGCGATCTGGACGATGATGGGGAGAACCTTGTGATCATAGAAGATGCCAACTCACATGACATTGTCGAAGGTGGCGAAGCAGAAGAACCAGCGCTGGAGGGTCAGCTCGATGCCCAGGGTCGATTGGTCCAGCAAATTTTGGAGACCCAAAAGGAGTTGGTTCACCAAAATGCCGAAGTGGAACCCCCACAAAGTCAAGCAGCCCGTCAAAGTTCCGCTCGCCAGGTAAACGACCTGCGCGATGTGATCCAAAGCCTCACGAAGGCAGTGAACCCACTGGGAAAACTTCTGGACTTTATTCCCGAAGACATCGACGCTATGCAACTGGAGTTAACCATGTGGCGGGATACCTACACGCAGGCCTCCATGGAACTAAAACGGGAAAGAAGTCTCACTGCATCCGCCACAGAACCCATGGAGCACCAGCTGCAGCAAATCCAGGCTAGCATTGCAGAGTACCGGGAGCTTGTTGATGAGACCCGCCACAAGATCCTGCAGAACAACGCCCGCATCCTTAAGATGCTGATGGAACAGTAAGCGCATATTGGGAGTGCCACAGAAACCTCTTAAGACACAATAATCATGACTTTGATTTTAAATTTAAGAGATTTCTGGGACACCCTCATAATTGAAGTTGGTTTTTTAATATTTAATAAGAGCTCTATAAAAATAGCCATGCATATATTGCTTGGGTACACTTTTCAATATATAAATGTATATAATAATATCAAAATATCTTTGATATGTTTATTTTTTTGGGTGATTGGTAAACTTGTAAACAGTTCTCGGTAAATAAATCGAATTTTTTAATAACAGACGGTAAGTTTTTCATCAAAGGTCACTTGGTGTTTGAACCGAAACCAACATGCTTAATAATAGTTTTCTTTATAAAAATATTACAATCGAACCTAAACTTCTTCTCTAATGTCCGATCCTTATAAAATTTTATTGGAGCTCAAAGGAAAATAAGAGCTATAATAAACCATTCCTCCAAAGCTTCATGCAAATTAAAGATAGCATTAAAGGCTGGGGTGTCAAACCTTTTCTTTTTCGGATTCTGGTGTGATAGACTCCTCTACAGCTTTTGCTGTAACCCCCTTTTCTTTAGCTTGCGCTGTGATCTTCTTTTCTATAGCTTCCGCTGGAACTTTCTTTACCTTAGCTTCAGCTGGGATAATTTTTTCTTTAGCTTTCGCAGGGATATTCTCTTCAGCATCCGGTGTGATTGTCTCTTCAGTTTCCAGGGTGAGCGAGTCGTCTTGATCTTCCGCTGTGATCGACTCTTTGTCGGTTTCTTTATCCCTGCCCAAGCCTCCGTCCTCCTGATCCTCATCTCCCAGGACATACTCGATAACATCATCGATGGGAAAGTTGTTAAGCAGCGACTTGATGGAATCGTTGTGAATGACCACGGTGAACAGCAGTTTGCAATACTCGCGCATCCGGCTGCCGTAGTCCAGTTCCGTGTAGTTTTCGCCAGTTTTGGTCAAATCGTGGCCACAGTTCTCAATCACCTTGCAAAGCACCATTTCCTCGGGAGCATTGGGCCAGCCGTATTTTTTCAAGATGGGCGGATCCACCAGCATGTCAATGAGCTTGCCCACGTTCTCCTTGAGCCTTAGATCCTCCTCGGTCAGGAGTTCACCGGAGAAGTCATCCTCGCTCGAGGGTTCTTCCTGATTATCAGCAATAGCAGCCGCCAAACTAGCGGCGAGGGATTTGCGCTGCTCCTTCTTGACCACCGGCGAGACCTTTACCTCCTCCTTTTTAGCTTCAGGCTTTATTCCAGCCTCATCCGGCAGCGGCTCGCCCTCGATGGCCCCGTCCAAAGGCAGAATCGTGTATGTCTCGTTCTCCAGCGTAATGGTCTGTGCGGTGCCATCGCCCTCGTCCACCAGAAACTCTCGCACCACGACGCCATTGTCATCCGTTTGACTGGAAATCAAGGAGCCCGCTGAAGTGTTTAGCGCCACCGGCACAATCTCCTCAATCGTTTCCGATAGTTTGGCTTTCTTAATGCGCCTTGCCGACTTAGGCTCAATGCCAAAGATGTCATCCGGATCGCACTCGTGCACGGTGCGAATGTGCCTGCGCAGGGTATCGCTGCTATCAAAGTTCTTGTCGCAAATAGCGCAATCCGTGCGCTCCATAATCTTGGTTGGCGCACGCTTGGCTGCCCGGGGTTTTGCTGCAGATTGGAGACAAAAGGTTAGTGACATTAGACTCGGTAATTAGGGCTTACTTACGGTTGTGTTCGCCGGCGTCCATGTGATCTTTGAGCAGCGCTGTTGTGCGGAAACTGCGCTTGCACTCCGTGCAAGAGAAGACTGCTCGCTTGTTGCGGGAGTGATCCTTCACGTGGCGCTCGAGTCTGCAACAAAACAATGCAACAAGTTAACAAAGCTTTATGAGAATGGTAGTTTCTTGTCCACTTACTGTTTCTCCGTCTTATACTTTTCTTCGCACTGATCGCAGGCGTAGGGACGAATGTGGGTCTTGGAATGGGTGCGCAGCTGGGTGGCTTGGATAAAACTCTTGCCACACTCATCACACTTGTGCGGTCGCTCGCCAGTGTGGCGCTTCATATGTCGATTCAGCACCTCCTTAACGGCAAAGGCTTGGCTGCACTAAAAAGGAAGATTCCCGATTAGATTATAATGAAAAGGTTCATGGAATGTCAAAATTTGTACATTTTTAGATAGCCTGGACTTACCACAGTGCAACTGTAGGGTTTCTCGCCAGTGTGATAGCGCCGGTGCTTCTTAAGGGCCACCAAAGCGGAGAACTTCTTGTCGCAAAGATCACAATCGAATGGTTTCTCTCCGGTATGGGTGCGTATGTGGATACTGAATGAAATTAGCAATTATTTTATTTATAAATACTATGATACACAAACGTTGTTTGGTGAAAAAATTAACTCACTTGAGCGTGGACAGGCTGTAAAAGCAGTTCTTGCAGGTGTGACACATGTACTCCGGCTTTTTGACCACCTGCGTACCCAGATGCTGTTTTAAATGCGATCGCAGGTTGTCCAGGCGATAGAAGACGCGATCGCACACCTTGCAGCTCATGGTATCGGTCTCGCTAGACGAGCACGAGGAGTATTTCTGATGGCGCTTCAAGTGATAGGAGCGCGTAAAATCCTTGCCACAGATCTTGCAGGCGTACGGCTTGCCACGTGACTTGTGCTGCTCCTCGTGCAACGCCAGCAAAGCCTCACTGCGCAGGTTGGCGTTGCAGATGGAGCACGGATAGTCGCTGAACTCGGAGTGGGTGATGAAGATGTGACGCTCGTAGCTGGTCTGCGTCTTGAACGACTTGGGGCAGTCGGGACAGTTGATGTGACCCAGCTGAAAGAGAAAACCACATTATTATTTCAGGGTCTTATTATAGTTTATAGGCACACACTCACATGAAAAGTGTCGTAGCTTTCGCTGCAGCAGAAGCAGATGTCCTTCTTCTCCATCACCACCGCATCCTTTTCGATCTTGTCCAGGTTCTTGAGCATGTCCGCCTTGCGCAGATGGTAACCGCTGTCGTAGCGGCAAAACTCCAAATGCTTCATCAGACTCTGGACCCGCCGGAAGGTCTTGTAGCACTTGCCGCACACGTGCTCCACCATCTCCTTGATCTTTCCCTGGCTGGTGTTGCCCTTACCTTCCGTCCCCTCGCCGTCCTCTTCGCCAGCGTCCTCGTCCATCCCCTCCTCCCCTTCCTCCTCCTCGGATACCAAGATCTCCTGTCCATTTGTGCGTTCAATTCTTCCTGCCACCACTTCTTCGTCGTCGGCCAGTATGAAAGCGATGGTCTCATCCTCCTCAGGCGCCGTAGTGGACTTGGTTTCCGCCTTGCTGTTTTCGGTTTTTACCGCCTGAAGCACGTAGTGTTCCATCTTCTTCCTTTTGCTGGGCGAGGTCTTGATCTTGGCCGTTTCCACGGCAGTCACGGGAGCGGTGACAATGCGTTTTTCGTTGAGGATCTTGACGGTGGTGGCTGCCGGACTGGTTGTCTTGGTGGCGCCTCTCTTCTCCGTCCTCGGGATGGCCAGTATTTCCTCGTTAAGTATTTTGATGCGTGATCCAGTGACGCTCGCGCGTTTCTCTGGCTTTGGTGGGGAGGTTGTTGCAGTTGCAGGAGCACTGGCTGCTCCGACATCGTTCAGGAGCTTCATCCGGGTGGCTGGACGCTTATCCTTGGGCGGCGAGACATTCTCCACTCCCAGTATCTTGACACCCTTCTTTTCCTTGCCCTCCTTGGAGGCGCTCATCTTGGCAGCTCAGTACCTAGAGATATACAAGGCGAAACTGTGAGAAACTTGAGGATGACGATTGAGGAATATTTCCAGGATCACTGGGCACCGGTTTAGCCTACTTTTGGGCACGTGATTTATTGAAATTCGGATTTTGCCAGCGTCACCAACACGCCTAGAAGCAGCAAAGAAAAAATGGCGTCACGATCGATCGCGAAAGTGCGAGCGAGACCACGCTATTGCCGCTTAACGCACAGAAAACGCAACAAGTTTTTCGCTCGCTCACGCCGCTTCTTTCGTAGCCCACACACAATAAAAATGTATTTAAGGGGTTGAAAATAATTCTAATACACCCGGAAATTCGTTGCATACTTTTCAAATTGAATATTTTGTACAGCCGAAGGATGAGGGCAACTTCCTCGGGTTCCTCTCGGTGCTCGCCTCCAATTTTTTGCTCGGCAGCGAAAGAAAGTGCCTGCAGTCCGGTGATCAAGGTAAAGCCGAGAAATCGCTAAATCACTCTCAATTGTGTTCTTGATTTTACAACTGTTTCAATGCAACACTCAGAAGGTTCGTCACAGGTTTCTGATCTCGCAAACAAAAAACAATTGAATTTTACCTAATTTTATGCTTCAAAATCCAACACGACAATCACTTGTGTATGAGAATGCAAGGTATGACCGTTGGTTGACTGATCAAATTTGCCAGCAGTATATTTGGGATCTAGGGTATTCCTTCTGTGCTACAAAATGTCACCCAAGAAAATACTGCAGTCAGGGGCCCGGTGAAAGAAAACAGTACTTCTTTATTATATTCCATTATTTTATATTATTATAGTGAGTAATCAGCTCTGATACTTTAAAACAACTGAGTCACCCATTATTTTAGAATGTCTGGTTTTAACGGTTCAATAATAATGTTGATGTATTTAATAAAAGTTGTATTTTTATGAAAACAATAAATACCAGCGTTCTAAGTACATTAAGGGGGAGTACACTTTGAATTTTCAAAAAAAATTTTTTTTTTTTTTTTGCTTAAAATGTTCCTTGAGATGTATACTTTAATTTAGAAAAGACTCCAGTCCGCCAGAATATTCCTTACCGCTTTACGAAGCGATTTCCTAAAACATGTA
This sequence comes from Drosophila oshimai, assembly GCA_018150695.1. Classification (NCBI taxonomy): domain Eukaryota; kingdom Metazoa; phylum Arthropoda; class Insecta; order Diptera; family Drosophilidae; genus Drosophila; species Drosophila oshimai. The sequence continues at coordinate 236,927 of JAECWM010000016.1, read as the reverse complement.
CCGTACATGTACATGTACAAGCACATCTTTAAACGCGTGTATCTCGAAACCCCGGTTTTTCAAACTGGCGGGGAAAAAACTCTAACCAGTTATCATCAAATTTGGATATCGCCTAGGTTTTCTTGTTCAGAATTAAATTCTGCTTAGAAATACGCGGCCACATTTTCGATTTTGTCAAAAATGGATTTTTAATCCACGATTTTGTAAGCATTTTTAGGGTGAAAAATTGACTTTTTTTCGAAGGCCACAACTTTTAAAAAAATTTTTTTTTAAATTCGGGCCGCGTATTTCTAACCCAAATTTCATTACTAATCAGGATTTAGTTCCATTTTTGTTCCAGGATCACATGGGAAGGAGGATTTTCCCCCGCCGTATACCGACTTCCGCGCGAGGACGCCCCACGCGACCTGGTGCACCGGCCACATGGAACGCCAATCGAGTTAAAAAAAAAAAAATTGTAGTTCAAAGGATGAGTAATAAATGGGTTATAACTTATTTGCCCTCCCTGAGTGTTTTATTGCTTAAAAAAATTAACGAAAATGCCTTACTTTTTGGACGTTCAAAGTGTACTCCCCCCTTAAATAAAAACACACATTTAAAGTCATGTCGGAATACCTGTATCTTCTTCCAGTACATTCAGGTATGTTTCTTGGTATATTTAAACAGTCGTGCCACGGTCACACCACCGCTCAATTTTCGCAAGAAAAGGTAAATAAAACTGAAAGCGCTTGAAATTTAATAAATTAACAATTAAAAAAAGCTCATAAAGACAAAATGACCACTGCTTTTGATGCTGCACATACGGAGGGTCCCGGCTTCGTGGGCATTCGCTTCTGCCAGGAGTGCAACAACATGTTGTACCCGAAGGAGGACAAGGAGAACAAGATCCTGCTGTACGCGTGCAGGAACTGCGATTACAAGCAGGAGGCGGACTCCAACTGCATCTACGTGAACAAGATCATGCACGAAATTGACGAACTGACGCACATTGTGCCCGATGTGATTTCCGATCCCACGCTGCCGCGCACCGAGGATCACGCCTGCCCGAAGTGTTCCCACCGGGAGGCGGTCTTCTTCCAGGCCCAGACACGTCGCGCGGAGGAGGAGATGCGACTGTACTACGTGTGCACCAACCAAAACTGCACCCACCGCTGGACAGAGTAGGAGTGGTTGTGCCACCCGCACCCGCATGTAATTGTAGCCCTAAGCAATCGAACCAATATACAGACACTTTGCCGTAGCACATTTATTGTTATTCTCACTTGGCAGTGCGGCGCCGACATTGAGCCGCAAAAATGTCTCAATACTCGATTGCCGCTCAATGCAAATCAACTAAGCATTTGCGGAGAAAACAAGTTACAGTAGATGTCGACTAAGAGGAACAGCAAGCAAGGGGTTAAGCAGTATAACCTAATTTTATTTTAGTGTCAAATTCAGGTACTAAACTTTATTAATTCAAAAAGATTAAAGTAAAACATTCAAAGATATAATTTTATGTTAGTATATTCCATATGACAGTTTTATTTAACTTTTGTTTTAAATTTAGACGTGCATTCAAAAAATGGTTAGGATCAATATAATGTACAAGCTTATATATTTTATATTTTAATGAAAAAATAATGAAGACACATGTTAATGCATTGCTTTTATAGTTAATCTATTTAAATTAGATACAAACCACAAGAAATTAAATGTTTAATTGACTGAACTAGTTACTTGAATTTAACGCTTTAAAATCCTCAAAGTTTATACAAATTAAAGCTTATTAAAAGTATTATTATTGACAGAATTAGTTACTTGGATTAAACGTTTTAAAATCCTCAAAATTTATACAAACTAAAGCTTATTAAAAAGTATTATATTTGACAGCACATAGTTTTAAAGATACAAATTTTGTTAACCGATATCTACTGTAAATGTAACTGAGCGGGAATCGAATCTTGGCAGAGCGTATGCGAAATTCCATAGTTCGCGGCCCGGTGACAATTCTTCATATTTATCATTGTTGAGCTCTAATCGAAGCTGACAAACACAAAAAGAGCCACAAGCAACGAAGAAATGATTGAACAAGTTTCTTGTGCGTATCAACCGGCTGGATATTCCAGCGGAGTCGTCGCTAAGTTTAGTCTGAGCTTAGAACTTGGCGCGACGTGTTGATCAAATCGCTGAAATGTGCTAGAGCAGTAGCACAGCCCGAATCGAATAAAAGTCAAGAGGAATTTAGCAAGTGCTATTAAATAATGGCCAAGCCAAGGTCATCGGGGGATGCGGCTGCGGCTGGGAACGGAGTGGATGCGACGCCCAAGCTCAACTACTTCCAGAAACTGTGGGCCTACCGCCGCTACTTGGTCATCGAGCCCTTCTTCTTTTTCTACTTCATGGCCTCCGTGTTCAATGCGGTGGCCATGCAGAATTTCCCCCTGGAGAAGGCCTGTCGGGTGAATTTCGGATACAACAAGGTGGTCTGTGACACGATGCTGGATAAATCGGAGCTGGGAATCGAGTGCGATGATTTCGACTTTGCGAACACCACCCAGGGAGCCACTCCGGATCTCCTTGGCCTGACCATCGGATCACCTGGCTTCAACTTCACGGTGTGTAAGGCGGAGCTCGAGTCACAGATCCTAGCGGCCGACGTCTCCGGGAAACGAGCTCCAATGGGTAAAATCTTAAATACATATATCATATACACAACACGAGTCGTTCATTAAGTATACGCGTTTGGGGTTTGGCATTAGCATTGCTTAAATTTCAGGTTTGTGCTTAAATTAAACTCGAATTCCCGCATCTCAACTCCTCTGCATATTAAGCATCGCCTACCCTTGGGATCCGTATCCATAGATGGGCTACACAGACAGAAAATATCAATTAAAGAATTGTTGGTTAATATTTTAATTACTTTTTTTTATAAGTTATTATTTTGAACGTGCTTTTTTTTTAGATTTTAGCATTACATACAACTACCCAAAATTTAAAAAGATGTATAAAAAGTCTGTCCTAAATAAGATGTTTGTTTTACAAAATTGTAGAAACTCCGTTTTCCGACTTAAAATCTTCTGAAATAATGTTTAAAATTTTAACACATTTTTGAGTGTTAGGTTTATTTTACAAAATTGATGAATTTTTACCTGTGTACATTTTTTTATATGAAAAGAATTTGTGTCTTTTAATGGATGTCATCGTAAATTAGCGGTTATCCGACTTTTAAACTTTTAAGTGTTAGGTTTATTTAACAAAATTGATACGTGATGATTTTTTTTTTTCTGTGTACATTTTATTTTTTGAAAGAATCCGTGTCTGTTGATGGATGTCGTAGGAAATTAGCGGTTATCCCAACATCTAATTACCTGCTTTAATTGATTCGCTCATGAGTTCTTTTTCGCCTTCTGATGGTGCTAACAAATATTCCCCCATTATATCGTCGGGTGATTAATTTAGAGCCGCTTCTAAAGGCCTTAGTCTAGTCGTAATCGTAATAGCTCCAAACCTGTTCTTTACATCGATTTGTTTTGAGTGACTTTCGTGGGTTCACAGCCATTGTCACTGCCATGGTTGGCATTTCATTATATGGCCATAGATAATATTTTAATATTCCTCATTCAGCGAAAACGAAGTCCGAAAGTGTCATTTGCATAAAGCTAAACGGAATTCCGGTTCTCTGCGGCAGAGAACGTCTTCTTGTTTAATAACTTGAACTAACACTGAATTCATTAGAATGCATTGCATCAGAGATTGATAATTGATGCTTAAAATAATTGAAACATCATGTCATAGATTGCATTGTGAGATTTTGTAGTACAAGTATTAAAGGCATTTATTGTTAGCTTAGATATTTTTACTTAGTAAATCAAATCCAATGTTCATTTTTGTTTGTGGTAACAAGATCAAATAAAAGACCAACCAGTTATATTTGCCAAAATCTAAAACAATGTTGTTTTAAGAAAATCTTGCTTTTCAAAAAGCTGTTTAATTATGAATAAAAGTGGAAATTGACTTTTATAACAACGTGAACAATAAACAAAAAAATTTCACTTTGATTAATAGTCCTTCTAAACAAATTATTCTAAAATATTTTTAAGAAGAAAAATAATTAAGTAAACAAACTGTAAATTAATAAAAAAAATTCATACATTTTTCAAACAAATTATTGCCAAGAACGAGTTTTCAAACATTTTTGCACCTGTAGTTAAGTTTACATATGTAAATTAAAATCAGCATTTTTGCAGCTTAAAGTGTAATAATTAGTTTGTACGCATATAAGCCACATCGTAGTTTAATTACTGTAAATTAATAAAAATAATAATTTTAACAAAATGTACAACACATTTTCTCAACAGCTGCTATATTTCCCTTGATTGTGCTTCTCTTCGCCGGAGGATGGGCAGATCGATACAACAAGCGTAAGCCTTGCATGATAATGCCAATCGTCGGAGAAGCCTTATCCTTCACATGTAAGTATTTTAACTAAAAAAATGGGTATATTAATAATTAAACATTGATTTATGTTTAAGGTCAGATTATTTCGTCGATATTTTTCGATTCGCTGCCCATGGAATTTGGTGCTTATTGTGAGGCCATTGTTCCGGCTCTTTTTGGAGGATTGACCTTCTGCCTGATGGCCATTTACAGTTATATCACAATAGCTACGCCCGAGGAGGATCGTGTGTTCCGCTTTGGAATCTTCGCTATGTTTGTCACAGGAGTACCTTTCATAGGTCAACCCATTAGTGGATTACTCTTCACCACTTTGGGCTATACATGTGAGTTTTATTTTTATAAATTTGGGTTATACAAGTTATGATATTATTATATAATAATAATATATTGTTATATAATAATATAATGATATTATATATAAAAAAAATTGTTTGTATGATAGTTTAACATTTTTATTGATTATTTTTTTACTTCTCTTTTTCAGGGTCCTTTGCCTCAGCCATTGTTTTCCAAATTATTGCAATATTATACATTATCTTCTTCATAAAAGAGGTTAAAAGCACACCCGCATCTAGTGGCTCCCAGCCAAGTGAGCCACCACCACTGCCCACCAGTTTGCCTCCTAAGCAGGGTGCCGAAAACATGGCTTACGAGACCACAAACTTGGATGAAGTGCAGGGAAACAAGAACGTTAACTTCCAGCTCACACCTCACACCATGGAGCCCAAAGTGGAGGTGGTTCCCCCAAGACGCTCCTTACTTAAGGAACTCTTTGATCCCACCCTGGTGCTGGACTGCATCAAGTTCCCGCTGGTCAAGCGACCCAACAATGGACGCATGCTGCTGATCCTGCTGTTGTGTGCCTACTTCCTGACCGTGGGTCCCACGTCCGGCGAGAACGACTACTGGTACCGATTCACCCTGAAGAAGCTCGCCTGGAACGGCAACGACTTCAGTATCTACCTGACCTTGTCCAGCGGTGCGGCACTGGTGGGCACCTTCATTGGCACCGCCATCCTGAGCAAGCTGCTCAAGGTATCCGACTCCATGATCGGCATGCTCTCCGCCTTGTCCATTGTCTGCTCCCGCGTCCTGTTTGTGAGTACTTCGATTGGATATTGACTGGGAAATATATAATTTAATTTGTTTTGAATTTTTCCAGGCATTTTCCAGCAGCACTGCCTCTTTTTACGTGGCTGGAGTGGTGGACATGTTCGTCAGCTTGCGTGTGATTGCCATCAAGACGATTGGTTCCAGTATCGTGGCTGGTGATGAGCTGAGTAAGTTTATCAGGGTGATTTAACTGATTTTCCATATGTCTTAATGTTCCTAGTAAATTTAAATATTTACAATTAAAAATTTCTTTGTAATTTCAGGCAAAATGTACTCCATATTTGGCATCAGTGAGCCCATTGCCCAGTTCATCTTCCCGCCCATCTTCAGTGAGATCTACAAAAGCACGGTGGACTCATTCCCAGGTGCCATTTGGCTGTTTGGTGAAATCTTCTATATACCCAATGTCCTGGTCTTTGTGTATGTATTATTTTTTTTTAAATCTTCCCATTCAGTTTCTTAAGTTAACACTCTTTTTTTAATTTAAGTGTATGCTACTTCCTCCTGCGTCGTCGAAAGTCCAATGAGCAAAAGAATGTCGTGGAGCTGGAACAAAATGGAGCAAATGGTGCTAACTTGCCCGATAGTGAAATTACTAGTCTTTAACGTAATTAATGCCAGTCCATGTTGCTTTTTTTTATATTTATAAAATAAATTGTATATTTTTGTATATTTATAAACTCTTGAAAATGATTTTGCAAGAGATCAAGCTGAGTAATTTTATTGGAAGAGATTTAATTATACACAGGGAATTAATAGTTATTTTAAGGAGTGTTATTTTTAAGGAGAAAAGACCCATAACGTAATTTAAGTCATTGCCTAATGTCTGCAGAAGCGTAGTTATATTTATAAAAAATCTATTTTTGGTAAATCCCCGCAAATTCAATTACCACCACCTCGGGTTTCGGACAATTCACAGCCTTTGGCCATGGTCGTAAATTACTTTTTTCGGGCCGAGCAATTTTAGTTTAAGCCTTTTCCTTTCACTTCTGCCCCCACCACCCGCTTTTCCCCACTTTTCCTGGGAAAAGTGGTAGTTTTTCAATCAGCAAATGCATTCAGTTTGAGCAGCCAGCTGGCGCGGAGTGGAGGAGGCGTGGCTGTGCGTACATATGTGGGCGCTAACTGCTGGCCTGAAACAATTGGGTGCTAATAATCCCCGGTTAATCTGCGTAAGTGTGTGTTGCTGCTGCTGCTGGGGCATCGAAGCAAGAATTCTGGCTGAAAGACATCACGCATACGCATCCTTGGCATCCGTATTCGTCCTTTATGACCCAGCCCAGTGGCAGTGATATAAAAGCCGGTCGACAAACATCACAGGCTCAGACGTGTCTGCGGTTCGAACGCGAAAGGTACACAATCTAAACCAGAGTGTCCTGTATCCAGGACTTCTTTCTGCAGAAACATGTTGCGCCTCCTGCTGATGCCGCTCTTCCTCTTCACCTTGTCCATGGTGACATGCCAGACATTTCAGTACTCCCGTGGCTGGACAAACGGGAAGCGGGCCTTGAATCCTGCTTCACCACTGCTGGTCAACACCAATGGACACTTCCATAGGGGCAACGAGCTGGGTTTCACGGACCTGTACGATCTGCAGGAATGGAAAATTAAATTTAAAAAAAAAATTTTTAAAAAAAGCCTGGCGAAAACGCAGACTGATATCATATCAATTTTTCCCCCAGAAGTGGTCATTAGTTATATTTAAAAAATATGTTCTGTTCTAATTTAATTATTCTAAAACTTTAATAAGTTATCAATAAATTTGTTTTGAGTTTGTAAGAGAGACAAAATTATAGTGAACTTGTATTTGAAAACTAAGTGCAAAAAATTTAACTCTTAAAATCAAAATATACAATCCAAAACATAAGTTTAAAAAAATGTTACTTAAAACTTAAATTTAACTTTGATAAAAACAAAATTTAAGTGACGATACACAAGAAAAAAAGATGTAAAATTCTGAATAACACTTCCCTTATTCAGAATTTTAAATCTTTTTTTCATTTAAAAAAACATTTTTTTATGTATTGTAAATATATATTAATATATTTTCCAATTTTCATTCCCGCAGATGTCTGTCGCAACTCCAGCGCTCTTTGATTAGTCGCAATTGTGCCCCGGAATTGGGCTTAAATGGCAACCGAGCCGATGCGGATCCTGAAAGCAACTCTCATCCCCGACTTAACAACAATAATAACGAAAATGTTTTATACTCCATGGCTAATATCCCCAATCGACATCGCCAGTCGAATGAACTCCTCGAGGAGCTGAGTGCTGCTGGTGGAGCTTCTGCCGAGCCCAATGTCTTTGGAAAACATTAACCATGGTTTTTAACCTATGGAACATCAAAAACTATTGTTAATCTAGCAAAAATGCTACAAAAATTGAAAAAAAAAATGTTTTTAATGTTGAATAAATTTACGGCTTTTGATGAATAATTAAATATCTTATGTACCTATCAAAAAGGTGGTCCAATCTTATCTGGTAACAGGAGATCGAAAAGCAGATAAACATATGTACATATGTACGTTTTTTGGACATACATATGTACATATTTGCGTCGTCAATTTTGATAAATAATTAATTATATTAAAATAGTCGATTATTTAAAACAAAATTTTCGATGGCGAACGTCTGGAGAAAAAATAGGTCATATTGTCAAAGTGTTAAAATATACTTTTTTTTTTACTAGTATATTTACAAAATTTGTAAATATTTATAAGCGATAAATTTAAATTCCTTTCCTCGTAAAACAAAAAATACTTTAAAAATTCCGTTACGTACCCAGGTCCAAACTTCTAGGAACGGTACTTTTCAACACAAAAATACAAAAAAAAAAGTTTTGTACACCGATATCCGTTGATTCATAATCCATACTATCGAAAGAAGCAGTGCACCAAAAATTATTTTCATTTAATTTAAACAATGTAAACTTATTTATCTTTTATGCTCCTTTATGTATTATGTTTTAGTTTTCAGTTAAAAATATGTAAAACAGCATACAAAATAAATAACTAGGCGCACCACAACGAATTTCTCGACGGTCCCCGAAAAATGGCATTTGTTTAGCGAAAAATGTTTTTTATTATTTAATTTATTAATTTAAAGCTTTATTGTTTTTTTAATTTAAAAAGTAAAAACAACACTGCTTATATCGAATAAACACCGGACTTATCGAATGTCTGTTCGCATCGATAGTATCGAATAAACATCGACTTTGGTTCCAGCTCTAATAGCGAAAGAAAGAACACCAAAAAGTTTGCGGAAAAGTGCAACAATTAATTTCCCCAGCCAGAGAAATGCTGCCATGCTAATAAAAATTAGAAGCGATCGCAGGAGACTGAAAATGCGCTGCTGCGTATGACGACAGACCCCCGAGCGAGGTAAACCGCGGGGATTTTCATTCTTTTACCCTCTTCTTCTGGTCTTCCTCTTTCGCTTGCTTCGCACACACAACGACAACAACAACAACTGCAACAACAGCAACGACGACGGGCGACTTTTTTCAGAGGCGAAAACTGTACGCAAGAGGGGCGAGAGGAGAGAAGTGCAGAGCAGAGAGGAGAAGAAAAAAAAACACACATGTAATGTGCAAATGTTTTATGAGTTCTCCGATTTTTCGTCAGCTAATTGCAGTCTGCCATTTCGAGTGTGCGCGAGTGTGAGTGGGGAAAAACGCGTGTCCAGGAAAAACGCGCCAACGAACACGCAGCACCCAGCAACGACTTCCAACAACCGCCTACCGACCGCCCACAAGCGATCACGCGCCCCCCTCAGTCGCCTCAATGATAATGGTGCGCAGACGAGCACGGCCCGCCAAGGAATCCACCTCTTCCTCCTCTGGCGGCGCCTCCTCCGGCGGTGCAGCGAGTCCGGATGACCAGACACTGCCACTGAACGCGGCCACAGCCGTGGCGGGAAATCTGCTGGAGGATCAGTATTTTGCCAGCCCCAAGCGGAAAGACTGCCGCCTGATGAAGGCCAGCGAAAATCACAGTCTGCCGGAAGCCACAACGGCCAACAAAGGCCACCACAAAGACAACAAAGCAGCGGGTCGCACAATCGGTAAGTGTTTCTGCTTTTTTGAGGTTAGCTTCTCTGGCTGATTCCGCTGGTTTTTCTTATTAGGGGTGCCATTGGCCACTCGCTCGCAGACGCGCACTATTGAGAACTTTTTCAAAGCCAAGCATTCGGTGGAGGGAGATTTGCAAAAGACAATACACACAGACGAGGAGCTGAAGCTGGAGGACGAGGAGCTGCAGCTAGCTAATGAGCAACTAGAACTGGACGAGCAGCTGCCCTTTGCCGATGAACAGCTGCAGCTGGCCGATGCCAAGGCCGAACAAAAGCTGATGGACGAGGAGTTGCAGCAGGTCGTGGAGGAGCTGCTGTTCGATGGCAGCTCCACGGCCTCCTCGAACTCGCCCTGCTATCAGCACGAGATGGAGGCGATACAGGAGATACAGGAAATCAAAGACATCCATGAGAACCAAGAAGTACTGGGCTCCTTGGCCGACTTCCAGACCCATCGCTCTGCTTTGCGAGACAGCCACAGCTCAACGCACAGCAGCAGCACCGACAACATCTTCCTGCAGGAGCCAGTGCTCACGCTGGACATAGATCGCACGCCCACCAAAGCCTCCAGCATAAAGATCAACCGCAGCTTTGAGCTGGCGGGTGCCGTCTTCTCATCGCCCCCATCAGTACTAAATGCTTGCGTTCTCAATGGACGCTTCAATCAGATAGTAAGCCTAAATGGACAAAAGGAGCCGCTGCCAGTGCCGAACTTCGACTTGGATCAGCACGATAGCAGTTCCTGTGACAGCGGCGTGGCCTGCGGACTCACTGCCACTACGGATTCGCCAGCGGGAGCAGCCCGCCGCAGGAAGCCAGCCACCCCGCATCGCATCCTGTGCCCCTCGCCCATCAAGACGGCTCTGAAGGCCACGGGAGGGATTTGCAAGGGAGGCTCCACGGATCCTCTGTCGCCGAGGAAGTCGCCCCGCAAATTGCCAGCCACCACAGCGGCAGTGGCCGCCTGCAAGTCGCGCCGAAGACTGAACCAGCCAAAGCCACAAGCGCCTTACCAGCCACAGCCTCAGCTACAGAAACCACCGCCACAGCAGCAGGACGACATCGTAGTTGTGCTCGATGATGACGATGATGAGGAGGAGGACGAGGACGATGTCCATGCCCTGCTCAAAGCCGCCGAGGAGCGGGAGAACCAGAACAAAGCACCAGCCACAGCCAACAGCAACAAGGTGGGCATGAAAGCCATGCTCAAGCCAGCGCCCGTTAAATCCAAGACCAAAAGCAAGGGGCCAGCGAAAGGTCAACTCCCGCTGCCTTTGGCTGCCACAAACGGCAACCGTGAGATGACCGACTTCTTCCCTGTGCGAAGGAGCGTGCGCAAGACCAAGACGGCCGTCAAGGAGGAGTGGATGCGTGGCTTGGAGCAGGCGGTGCTTGAGGAGCGCTGCGAGGGTCTCCAAGTACGCCACTTCATGGGCAAGGGCAGAGGTGTAGTCGCCGAGCGGGCCTTTAAGCGGAACGAGTTTGTGGTGGAGTACGTGGGAGATCTCATCTCCATCAACGAAGCCTCCGATCGGGAGAAACGCTATGCACTGGACGAGAATGCCGGATGCTATATGTACTACTTCAAGCACAAGACCCAGCAGTACTGCATCGATGCCACCGTGGACACCGGCAAGCTGGGTCGTCTCATAAATCACTCGCGTGCCGGCAACCTTATGACGAAGGTGGTCCTCATCAAGCAGCGGCCCCACCTCGTACTCTTGGCCAAAGACGACATCGAACCGGGCGAGGAATTGACCTACGACTACGGTGACCGCTCCAAGGAGTCGCTGCTGCACCACCCATGGTTGGCCTTCTGAGGAAGAGCTTTCCAGAAGCTCGAGAAGGGGGATGTAGTTCAGCCTTAAAACGAAGACTTTTTACCATGTTCGAGGCAGAGAATCTTTAAAAATAAGACGAGGGCTAAGCTGGTATTTGGCTCGGGGTGTTTTTTCTTAGCTTTTATACGTAGATTGCCTCGCCTTGAACCATAGCAAAATAGTTTTCTGGCCTGTTCCTATTTCGTTTAGTTGTTGGAATTAGATTTGATATACACCCGCTTACAAAAAATATATCAAGATCAAAACGAGTTATATTTTTGGTAAGACCAGTTTAATCAGTCCTAATTCCGACAATCTTAATCAGAATAGAACAAAGAGCAGGGATATTTGAGACCTGTACTGTGCGTCCCCGAGCTTAGATCTTATTGGAGGAAAAGTATGAAAACTGTTAGTTCAAAATATCATAACGGATAGCGACACCCCCACACACCCCTCACAATTAATGTGTGAAAAGTAATCAGTGTAAATTCTAATAACTTTGCTTAAAAGAGGTCTAATATCAATTTTGTTCCATTTCGTTAACAAAAGAAGTTTTTTAAACTGCTTGTTCAAAATAAAAGCAATTAATATCTTAAAACCAAATCATTAAAAAGACGTAGACTATATAGATTGAAAATTGGTATTAGACACTTGATCCCTAAAGCAAAATGCCTTAAAATTGTTTGATTACGATTCACCCCAAAGATTCTTTGTCAAAAGATCGACCCACCCACACCCCCACACACTCATGAGCATATTTTTTGGATTTGTTAGCGTTTCATTATGTTAGAGCAAGGCTAAAGTTAAGGAGAGATAATAATATTACTAATTAAAAACAACGCGCTTAAGCATTAAGGCATCTAAGGATAATTGAATGAAGAAAAACTGTTGACCATTTAGAGAGATGATGATGATGATGTTGATGAAAACACATTCACATTGACGCAAATCGATCGTAAACTATTTATACAGATATTTATATTAGATACATGTGTAATTTCTAACTATTACGTACTATTTACTGCCATAGTGCTACACACCCCTCGCACCAGCCCCGCCCCCTAGGAACTGACACTGAATCGTTGATTTAAACCATAGACACTCATTAATTCACGAGGCTTCTCCAGGAGAGTAGTGGACTGCTGGCCACCTAGTGCTTCAACTTACTGATAATCTCTCTACTCACACGCAGGTTTCAATCACGCACTCACGTACACCCATATTATGTATATTTAACGATAGATCCCGCGCCCCCGTCCCAGAAATCCAGCTTCTATAATTTAGCGGCAGAAAGTTCAAATTTGTGTTGTCCCCTTACCCCCAGATTTATGTATTTCAAAATGCTCCAATATTGAAAGATTTCGTTTTTCAAATAGGTTTATTTTAATCTGCGCATATCTTTTAATTATACAATATGGTAAATATATTATATTTTCTAGTACATAGTTAATTCATTTATTTAAATCAAGCAGCAACCATCTATAATCATGTTCTTGTTTTTACCTTTTTTCATTGACTTGGCAAAATAAAACAACAAATGAAAATCGATTAGTAATTTACATTTAAGTCTAAAAACATATGATTACATTAAACACTTAGTTTTAGTTGACAATTGTTTATAATTTTCAGACACGCACGCAACACACAGACACATTCAACTTAAAGTGCGTAACATAAAGTAAAATAAATAAATCAAAACACATTAACACGAAAAAACAATAATCAAGAACTGGAGCGGATTGGGTTTCGTTTTCCAGCGACTTTCTGGAGATCATCATGGCAAACATACAAACACACTTACACATGGAATGCACGGGAGTTCTTCTATCAACTAACAAATCCTTTTACATTTACAACGTTAACTATGTTTGCTTGGTTAGTTCGGTCTTTTCTTTTTTTTGTTGGTTTAAGTACACAATATAGAAAAATTCGCATCAGGCGGGTTGGGTTTTCTTCAATGTGGTGGCCCGCATTCGCTTTGGAGTATTTTTTGAGGGAGTTACAAAAAGGGGAGTTCCTTTGTGGAATGCTTTTAAGACTTCACTGTAGATTGACTGATGACAGTCCTCAGATTGGTGGAATATTCTGACTTAACTAGCCGATGTTGGTTGCTTTTGTGGGGATTATTAAAGCTGAAACTATCCTGGATCTTTACAAGTATTCATTTTCAATAAATATTGCGGAATCGGAATTTGATTTGTCAAAAAAACACTCGAAGTAGGTGTTCCTGAAATCTCTGTTATTATCTAATCTTTTGTTTTGGTCATCTATTGTAAATCTTAAGTTGGTAAGTTGATATGACCGAAGTAGTTGTATTAGATGCTGATAGGCGCATAATCTTATATTTTAAAAATCTCGAAAGGTTTCAGGAAAACCCCAGACAAGTTTATGAATTTCACTGGATTTTTTAGGCCTAATGTTTGTATGTCTTTTTAAATGAGTAGAAACTTGTGAACTATTGATACTCGTCTGCTGAGACTATTGGTAACAATTTAATCACCATTCCTAATAAATAATTCCTTAGTTTGGTGAGAGAGGCTTTCCAGATTCCACAATATTTTAAAGAAAATCGAATACTTTATAGATCTTCGGTTCTAAGACATAATAATAATTTCTCGATCTAAAATATAATTTTTTGGCTACATATAAATTAGTTTGGGATTTTTTCCTTTTTGTCAAAATTAAGTACAACACAATTTTAGAATCAAAATATTGCACTTAATGGCTTAACTTTTTCGGATGTTTTTTTTTTAAATCCTGATCTACTACTAAGACAACAGCATGCACGCACAACAACAACAACAACAACTATGCCAACGACAAGGTCAACAACAACAACGACAACAACATGAAACACAGCTTGCAACAAACTACGCGTGTGACGGTTTATGGTAAATATCAGACGGATTCATAATACTGACTGGCTCCCTCACTCCCTGGTTTTTGCCTACGTAAGGATGGTGGCCTCGCCGCCTCCCAGTGGGCGTGGCCCGCCCACATGCTGATGATGCTGCTGCTGCTGCTGGAGCCGCCCACCACCACCCCTCAGCTTCTTGTGTCATTTCTTGCCACCAAAACTCGGTTTCGGAAGCGCTCCCATGAAAGCCCCGGCATTGGTGGGCAAAGCCGGAGCCACAAAGCTGAGATCGGGGATCAGGGAGATGCGAGGGGCCACCTTGGCGTTGCCAATTTGGAACTGCTGCCGCTGATGCTGCTGCTGGTAGGTGGCACCACCCACACCCAGTCCTCCGGCGACGGGCGCCGTGGAGAAGTCATGCATGATGTGTATTTGCTGTGGAATGGCTGGCACATTGTTATTGTTGCTGCTGGGCACCAGATTGCTGTGTGGATGCTGTGCTCGGTACAGGCTCAGGGGATTGTTGTAGAAGTTAGCGCTCTGCCAGGCACCGGAATTGAATTGTGGAGCTGGTCGAGCGGGCAACGGAGTACTGCTCACAAAATCCGACCAATCATCATCTTTGGGAGCTGCCTGTGGCCTTCTTAGGTTGCTGCTTACATTATTATTGTTGTTGTTAACGAGTGAGTGTGCTGCTGCTGCTGTTGGGTAACTGGAACCGACACAAAATCCGACCACTCATCATCCTCTTGAGGCTGAGATGAAACTGGAGTTGGAGGAGCTGGTTTTTTGGCCACCGAAGCGCTTATCGTGAGCGGTTTGGTTTGTGATGAGAACAACTCCTCTATCCTGGCCATTTCCTCGGCGTTTATGCTCGACAAAGCGTTGTCACCCCACTCAATCGAGGCTGCTGGCTTCTTGGCCAGCGGAATGGCCTGGGGCAGCAGTATTGCCGGACTGAGGATCATCTGCTCGCCAAAAGTGGGTGTATCGATCCGCGATCTGGGCGCCGGCATCGATTGAAAGTCACTGAAGTCGTCATCCTCCGCCGGAGGCGGCATTTCAAAGCTGCTGGCAGCTCCATTGCCACTCACTTTGCTGGGCGAATCCAGACCAAATGGTGGCTTGTACTCCACATCGCGGTACTCCTTCTTGACCACCGTCTCATCGATAATGATGCCGGTGGCCGCCATCTCGTAGTCGAAATCAATGGGGGTCAGCGTAGTGGTCTTGGCCACCGCCGTATCCGATTTGGAGGGTGTGTAGATGTGGGTCTCCTTGAGGGGCACCGAATAGCTGGCGATGGAGCTGGGCACGATCTCCTCCTGAGCTGGCGGTGTTGGCGATGGACTGGCCCTCAAATTAAACTGCTCCTGCTCCGGCCGCTGCTGATGCAGCTGCTCACCGCCGTTGAGCTGGTAGGCAGGGCTGTCTGCTGGAAGAGCAGGCGGTAGCGTCGCTGCTGCTGGAGCAGTAACTGCTGCTGGTGGCGCTGCTGCGGATTCAAGGTTGTGGTTCGCGTCGGAGGCGCTGGTGGTTGCAGCTGGCTTGCAGCCGTGGTCCTGTCGCTCTTCGCCGTCGGAGTTATTGGCGGAGGCGCAGCCGGAGGACCCTTCCCCATGAGGCGGGCCAGTCCGCGTTTCAGCTTGGCTCGCCTGTGCTGCGGTTGCGTTTTCCAGTCCTGTGCGGAGGAAAAAACAAGTAATTACTTCATTGTTGTCTGGATAACAATTAAATACACTCTGATATTTAATTAATTCTTAGATTTTAGCCATCTGTTATGTTGCATGAATAATATACAAATTGTGGTTTTAAATTTGAAATTGTTTTTTAAATATAAGGTGCCGTATTCACTTTAAATTTATCTTTATATTTAAAATTAGTTTGAAAGCAATTAGTACTTGTGTCTATTTTTATTTCTAGTATTAAAAGAATATCAAATCTGCCTTTCTTTTTAAAGATTTTAATTATAAGTTTCTAAAACACATTAGAAGAGACACAAATTTATTACACTTTGTTAAATCGTTATTTATTTTGAACATTTTCAAGTGACAGTATTTATCAGATAAAACATCGGCTTAATCATGAAATTGTTCATGAAATAGTAATTGGTTACTATTTATATTTTAGTATAGTAATTATAGCCTTTTTTGAAAAGTGATTTTCAGTAGCACAACCTACGAGTTGTCAGAGATTTCAGGAACACATCAGATGATGGCTTACACTAGGAGTAATATATATTAGTATGAATTGTATCTAGCTAAGTAAAATGTGAAAATGAGGGGGAATCTGGGGCGGGCTTCAACTACTTGTGCTTGAACTGAGCTGGCTGAGATCGGATGCTTTGTGCCAAAGTAACAAGAACTAAGGAACTGTGGATCGGTTGGACAGACAGATAGATAGAGAGAAAGAGCTGAGAAGTATATAGAGAATCGAAACTGAACGAACCGAAAATTAGGAAACAACTACAACACACGCACAGAGCCAACGAAACTTACTAAAATCCAGCAAGGCGTCGTGAAAATTTGTGTTAATTGTTATTGTCATTGTTGCAGTATTTGCATGATTGTTGTTAAGATTGTTATTATCGTTAATATTGTTGTTGCAGATGGTGGCAAAATGTGTGAGTGGAGAGTGGTGCAAATCGATTGTCAAAGTGTGATTGTTATTGGGCGTCAAATCCATCACAGGTGGTTTATAATCCAGTTGATCAACAGGAGCAGCAACGTTGTCACCATTATCGTTGTTAACGTTGTTGTTGTTATTGGTGTGGGAGTTAGAGGTAACAAGATTTATTTTATCAGCATTAGCCACCGACGATAGTTGGTCTAGTTGTTCCAATTGTAAAGTCTGTACATGTGATTCTAAATACAATTTATCGTAAGGATAAACTTTTGATTGTTTGTTCAGATAGATAGAAGAAATGTGGTCACAAGGAAAACGAGGCAAACGAAAATATATAGAAAGGAGCAGCCAATCGAACGGCAGGCCAATCCGGGAAGCGTGTGTCAATAGGATCGGGAAATAGGCAACGGAAAGCGTTTGAACGAAAAGCGAGCGTTTGACGATAGGGTGGCAATTTATCGAGTTACGAAACTTGTGTAGCGGTTAATTTGCGGCAACTAAGTGGAGCAATCTCGCAGAGAGTTGGGACACTCACCCTGGTAGCTGCTGGAATTTGAAATGGGATCCAAGGTGGTGGTCGTGCCAGGCGACAGGGGCTTCAGCGGCTTCAGGGGATCGAAGCTCAGGTTGGCAGCAAAGCGCGGCATCGATGAGTTCCACTTGTCACCAAAGAGCTGAAAAGTAGAGGTATGTTTTATTATATTAAAGGGTTTCATGGTAACAAAAAACCTCTTAAGTTTCGTATTCAGAATTGTATAATTATCTTATTTACTTATTTAAAAACCACTCTTCCTTTTTGAAAGGCGTTCTTTCTTTTTATGAAGTTGTTTTCAATTTATTCTTATTAAAGTTACCGTCAACTTAAGTTTTTATTTCAGTTTTCACGTTTATTGATTAAAATAGATTAAACAGAAGAAGATATTTATACCCTAATCACGGTATGATTTTAATAATATTATAGCTTTAGCTTAAATAAACGTAACTAGTTATTAACAGCTTAACTAAATTAATATCACTTAGAAAAACAAAAATGTTTCCAGACTTACTATATTCCTTGAATCGATGCCCAGCGATCTGACGAGGGCATGCCTCATCTCCGAGTTGCTCCACTGATAATCCAAAGCCTGGGCATGCTCAATGGCACCAAAATTGAATCGCTGACACTGCGCCAAAGGTCTGCGCGTATCCACCCTCGTGCTCCCCATCTCTTTTGGCTGTGGAAACATCATCTCCAGCACTGGCTTCACCCGTTCGTCGAGGCTCAGGTGAACTGCCGCTGGCGGTGGTGGTGGAGGTACTGAGATGGCAGCCACTACGGGCTCTGAGAAGTCGCCAAAATCATCGTCGTCGTCTTCGCTTTGACCAGGACTTCCCTTCGTGGGAGTGGCGAACTCCTGAAAGTCATCGAAGCCATCGTCTGCTGGCTCTGATTTAAAGGAAACCTCCAAAGGAGGAACTGTGTTTAGCGTTTCTGCTGCGGAATCGACTTCTAAAGAGGAAGGTGCCTCAAAGACAGACTTTACAGGATGCTCTGTTACTGTGGTTTCTTGGAGTTCCGCTGGTTCTGCTGCTGAGAAGTCCGCAAAGTCACCAAAGTCGTCGTCTTCTTCCGTATCTTGATTTTTCGGAATACTCTCCTTATGAACTAACTCTTTTGGCGCTTCAAAGTCTGCAAACTGAAATGTATCACTATCTGCTGGTTTTCCCCAATGGTTAGAGGTTTCCTCAATCTTTTGAAGATTTGTAAAGCTTTCTTCATGGTTTTCCAACTGCCTGGGACTTTTACTTTCCTTCTGCTCCGTGTTACTTGAATTTTCCTGCTTGTTTTCAAAACTTTTAGAGCTTGCTTCTTGTTGGGATTCAGGTTCCAGGTTTCTCCTTATCCTAGGACTCTCCGAAAAACCTCCTCCATTTGGTAAAGTGGGTGAGGGCAGCACCTCGATGGCAAAGAAATCCACGGCTCCCTCGCGTATAAACAGTTCTTTGGGCTTCTTTGGCGAGCACTCCTCGTCGCTATCGTCGGACACATCCTCCAGCGTGACTTGGTGGCTGAGTACGTTCGCTTTGGTTGTGGGCATCGCGGGCTGAGCAACTGCATCTGCATCCGCTACGGGTGAGAGTGTGGAGGCAGCGGAAACGCTTTCCGTGGAGTAGAGACTGAGGCTGTCCAGCTTTAGGGATGGCAAGTGCTCGTGAGTGTTGGTCTCCGCTTCCTCGTACTCCTCCTCCAGTTCCAGTTCCTCCTCCAGCTCCAGACTCAAAGGGGGTGGCGTGGATGGTGCCGCTTCCCTGTAAACATCGTAATCCATCGACTCTTTAACTTGGTAATTGAAAGCCTCGGCGTGTTGTTTATTTTCCAGCAAATCCGGTGGCTTTTCTCGAAATTCCGTAACATTATCCGGTGGCGGAGAGGGTTCTAAAAAGTGTTTGTAGCATAATTATCAAGTTCAGGGCAATTATCCAAAGCTCAGCTTACCTTTCGAGCTGCTGACTAAGCCAAAATTAGAGTATTCGTCACCTTCGTCCAAGTGGATGGTCGACTGCAAACCGGAATCGTCGTCTTCCTCCCCGAAATCGATGGGCGGGGGGGTGCTGCAGAGCAGCGGGGGCACGTTTACCATATTGCCAGCTGCAAAATTTAGCAGATCCTTTGACTTAAATTCACTTCCTGTTTGAAAAACAAAAAAACAGGGAACGGTTCGTCGGTCTTCCCTCCCTTTCGCTCCTCTTTATCTCTGTGTGAGTGTGTATGTGTGACGCAGGTGTCCGCGTATGGGTATGTTTGTGTGTGAGCCACTCAAGGTCTGTGTTGGAATTTTCTTGTTTGCATTTAACACGCGTCAATTTTCATTTGTCCGTCGATTATTATCACTGTCGCCGTTCGGGGGCGCTGAATATGTGTTGGCCAAATTAGCAAATGCCGTTTCAACTGCAATTTGCCATGTTAAAAAAAAACAATACTTTTTTCCAGCACTATTTTACTGAGAGAGAGAGATAGATAGAGAGGAGAGGAAAATCGAATGTTTTATCGAAATTCGCGCAAATCTAACAGTGTTGCGCAATTTTGATAACATGCAAAATTTGAATTTATTGGTTCTTTGGAAAGTTTAATCAAGCTTAAACGGATTACCTGTTATTAATATGTCAAACATTAATAGTTGTTATATAAATTAATAAATAATAGAGTAGAAAAATTGTATTTACTTAATTGTTGTACTTTTTCTAACCATCTGGCAGCGCCGCTTATTGACCGATTGAACTATCGATAGCCGCTTGTCAGTTTTGACAGCTGTTTTAAGGTTATATACCTGCAATCGCTCCTCCAATTTGGGTAAATTCGCTTATTTAACACCAAAACATTGCATAAAAATAAAGCAACCAGGAACTGTCCAACTGGAGGGCGTACAGAAGAAACCCCTAAACCAAGCTGCACAACTGACATACCCTCTCTTCTTGCAGTTCACGGTCGGACAATTACATAACTCCCAGAAGAAACCATGTCGCAGGCTCCCGTTCGCGTTTCGCCGCTGATCAAGTTCGGCAGATGGTCGCTGCTCCTTGTGGGCGTGGCTTACGGTGCCGCCCACCAGAGCCGCCTGTCCAAGAAGGAGGAGAAGGTGCGCGAAATTGAGGCGCAGCAGAAGGCCGTCCGCGACGCAAAGCTCGCCGAAGAGAAGAAGCGCAGCGCAGCCGCCGAGGTCCGTGCTCTGGAAGAGCTCTCCAAGCCAGCTGCCAAGAAATAGGATCCTCCAGGATCCCAGATCCTTAGTTTCCTTAGCTTAAAAACGAAAAAACCAACAACATTTACACAGCCGCAGGAACAGCAGCAGGAGCACCGCATCGATAGTGGAGCCTCCATCTATCGATCACAGCCTATCGATCGTTCTTGTGTTTTCCTCTGATGTTTGTGCAAAACAGAATGTTCGCAATTAAATGATTGAAACAAAACCATTATGTAAATACGCTCAAGTGTGTTTTGTGTTTGTGATCAAATGGCCTCAGTTGGAAATCAGTAAGGATTGTGTTTCTAGTGATCTAAACATCTTTGTGACGACCTATGAGATCTAGTACAGTGAAGATTGTTTAATAAGTTACTACTGCTCGAAACTCCCTTGATTTATGCAATATGATTGTTGAATTGTGTTGCTCACAGAGAAATCACATCTAGATTTGCTGAAGACAGTTTAGGAGGAACCGCTGCTCAAAATTGGCATGATGTTACTTAAAATTAAATCTTAAAATAACTAAGCTTTGTTTTTTAACTATGTTTATCTCATTAATTGATCATTTAAATTTACTGACTAACAATTGTCGTTTTTATTCACTTTTTACATTTTTTTTTTTAATCTACATGGCTTTGAAAATACAAGTATAGTTAATTATATCATAAACTTATATTGCACCTTAAAACAAAGCAGATCCAGAACATTTACTTAAGCGAATGGGCTAATTTTTTTAATTGGATAGAATTAAATATTCAGACAGCATATTAAAACAAATAAGTGTGTCCAAAAATTAATTATTTTGACAGTAGGAATAGTATATGAGTCTATAAACACATTTTTAAGGCTGATATAGCTTAATTTGTACACCTTAACAGAGCTTAAAGGGGGGTAATACACCTATAAATAATTTTTTTTTAATCTTCGACTGTCTTTGTAAGCGAGTCCTCCCATTGAATATCCACTGTAGTTGCCAGCCGACTGACCCACTTAAAAAATGGCTCCAACAGCTGATTGCAGGCGAAAGCCGGCTTTTAATTCGTTCGCAAATCGTCGCTGATTACTCGGGTGTTTGATCGATACTCCCACGGAGTAACTCCAAAACCGGAGGTGTTGAGACACCTTCCGTGTGGGCTGGGCCATCAGATCACGCAATCCCATCGAGGACATGCCATCGCACTCCGTTTCCCAGCCGCAGCGATGACAAACTTTCTGGATCAGTTGCCCAAGCATATCAGGGAAATCGCTGAGCAGGGTGAGGCTTCTGTTTCCTTTCCCAAAACTTAGTTCGAGTGCCAACTAATGTCATCCACTCCAGTTAATGTCCTGGCGCCGGAGGAGGTGCTGACAACCCCAAGAGTCCGGTTCCTGGACACACGATACCAACCGCTGTACTCCGTGGTGCGCAAGTGTACGCCTGACGATGTGCGGGTGCTCAAGGATGCGGCGGCCAAGTGGCTGGCAGAGATGCCCCAGACAGGTGAGGATATCTGAAGGAGCTACTGGAATAACAACTTTCTAATACCACAGCGGATTCCCTCTTCAAGCCGCTGGTCAATGTGCGATGGTCTCGGGTGTCCTTTGGCTGTTCAGCCTTGGATCGCTGCACCGGCGGAGGTGTGGTCACCAGGGGCATCACCGAAATCTGTGGAGCAGCCGGCGTAGGCAAGTCCCAGCTGCTCCTCCAGCTCGCTTTGAGTGTCCAGTTGCCCGTGGAGTTGGGTGGCTTGGGCAAGGGCGTGGCCTACATTTGCACGGAGGATGCCTTTCCCGCGAGACGGCTGCTTCAGATGAGCAAGGCCTGCGAGAAGCGATATCCCCAGGAGAAACTCAACTTCCTGGGCAACATATTCGTGGAGCATCACTATGAGACCGTGAGTAAAGTAGGATTAAATTCATTTAAAGGGAGAAGTAATGAAAGAAATGTTGGGATATGGATAATTTTAGGATATTATTATAATACAAATTCCTTTTGCCCACAGGAACCCCTTCTCAACTGCATAAGAAACCGGTTGCCTCGCCTGATGCAGCAGCATGGGATTGGTCTGATCATCATTGACTCCGTGGCCGCCATATTCCGTTTGTACACCGATTTCCTGGAGCGTGCCCGGCAGATGCGTCGTTTGGCAGATGCATTAATCAGCTACGCGGACAAGTACAACTGTGCCGTGGTGTGCGTAAATCAGGTGGCCTCCAGCGGGTGTCAGGATGAGGTACCATGCCTGGGACTTCAGTGGGCCCATCTGGGACGCACCCGCCTGCGAGTCTCACGGGTGCCCAAGCAGCATCGGGTGGGTGATCAGTTGATTACCGTGCGAAAGCTGGAGATCCTTTATTCACCAGAGACCCCCAATGACTTTGCCGAGTTCCTCATCACCGAGGAGGGCGTGGTAGATGTGCCGGAACCTTCGGTATCCCGCCCACCCGCCAAAATGCGTCGACTGTGATCGGTTGAATTTATTCTTTTATTTTGTTTTCGTTTAATTTGTTGAATTTAAAATGTGTAACGGCGAAGTGTTCAATCAGCCAATTTATTGTTTAGTATTCTTATTACATTTAGCGGAATTGGAATTTATGTATATAAGATTTTATGTTAAAAAAAAACAATTTACAATCTTTCAAATTATTTTCTGAAAACCTTTATACTTGAGTTTTAGGGATCCATAGATTTGGATATCTTCAACGTGATTATCAATCAAATGATTAACTTTTTGCTAAATGTATACTAAGAAACAATTTGCTGACTTTATTTAATTTCTTACTTTTTTTTTAAGTGTGGCAAGAACTTGCAAAAACAAGCTTTGGTTTTTCTTTAAATAACATTTTCAACTCCGCTAAACTTAATCAGAATATAATCAATTTGTTGGGCTATATCTTCTCATTTGTTGCCTTAGTTCTTTTTGTACAAACACTCAATAAATATGTTTCATTCAATTGCAATTTACAGGGTAGCACAGCTTACAGGTCTACATACATATAATTCATAGTTCAAGTAGTAAAATCAATTTTGTAATCGCCTCGTATACATTATCACATGAAATTCTCGAAAGTTCAGATTACAATTTTCCATAGTTTACGCGGACATTTAAATGCGACATTTACAAAAGCCTAGACTTAGCGTTAAATATATATTAAATAAATTAAATACAAGCCTTAAGGTGAACGCATTAATTAAATTACAATTATGGGTTTTTTTGCTGTTTATTGTTTTTTTGGGGTTTCTTTTTGTGGATGAGCAATATTCGACTTTTTGGCACAAGTTAATTTGACTTTCGTGGGTTTCTATGGGTTTAGATCTCCCGCATGGCCACATCTGGATTCTGAGAATCGTGGGCCTCCGTGGAGTCACCGTGCTCGCTGGAGGTGTCCTCCTCCTCCTCGTCCTCTCCCTCCGACGACGAGCTCTCCGTCTTGGCCACCGGTTTCTCCGGTTGCTCCGCCCTCTGCAGCTGTTTGTTGGCCATGGCCAGGGCAATGGATATCTTACTGGCCGCCAGTTTGCTCTCAAAGTCCATCTCCGTTAGCTGGCCATTTTGAAGTGCGGCCCTTTGCAGGCTCAGCTGCAGTTCCCGATGCTGCGGCGACTCCTCCAGCTTGATGTCCAACTTCTCCGTTTGTTCCAGTGGAGCTGCTGGTTCCACGGTCAGTGGAATCGCATGCTGGTGCAAGCGCTGGTGCAGCAACTGATTTTCGTTGGTGATTTTAGTCCTCTTTTCGACTGCTGGTTTCTGATCGGCTGCCTCCATCTCAGCACTCAGATTGGCCGCTTTGACCGTCTTCTCCAGCAGCGCATTCAATTGTTTTTTAATCTTTGTTGTACTCTGCTTGCTGGGCAATTTTCCCTCGCTGTTGTTAACATTATTATTCAGCGTATTGTTGTTGTTGTTGTTGCTGCCCCGATTTGGAGACTTGGGAGACTTCTTGGTCTCCGCAGCGGGGGCGGCAGCGTTGCCAACAGTGGGTGTGTTGGTGTTTCTCTTTTCACCAGGCTCACCAACTGTTGTTGTTGTTGTTGTTGGTGCAGCTCCTGGCTTTGCGTTGGTGGACTTGTGCTCCGCCGCCTCGTTTTTCGTGACATTATCCTGCTTCTTCCACTTGGTGCGACGATTTTGGAACCAAATCTTCACCTGGAAAGGGATAAAACAGAGAATTGGTCAGTATACGTGGTAAAAAACAGTTACAGAACAGTCTGTTGGCTCCGATATTGTAATTGTAAAATCGTTTAACTTAAACGTAATATCAGTTTCTTAATATTTATTTTGTTTTATTTTATTTATACCCCAACTTAGCAATTCAATCTGCAGTGTTCTTATGCTAAGAGACATCTAAAACCATTGGTTCTTCTCTTATAAATATTTTTAAATTAAATAAAGTTGAATTTTTTTCAGAACCAAAATAATTTTAATTTAGAACTTAATAAAAATTAAAAAGTATGGAACTACGGAAAATTGTAAATGATTTTTTGTACGTTTAAAAAATAATAATACACAGATAAAAAAATATAAATTTTGACTATTTGCGCAGGTGAAATAGATATTTACATTAACGTTTTGATTGTCGTTTTGATGATTCAAAAATTTTAAAAAGATATATTTTCATATAAGTTTGGTGTTATAATGTGGAATTGATATGTTCACCACGTAGAATTGATATTTTTTGACAAATATAAGTCATACAATTTTTTTTTCTGTGTACTGTTTTTTTTTTATAATTTTCAATACTTTTTGATACTTTAGCTGTAAAGGAACTTTGAACTTCATATGAGGATGAATAAATTACAAGAATACCTGCATTAAGAGTACCTATTGTATATATGTAGTAAACTAAAATTGCAAATGTCCTGAAAATCTAAATGTCAAACTCTGTAAACCCAAATGATTTTCCCTGATTTCTGATATAAGGTGAAAAGTGTGCTCGATTTTGGTGCGGCCCCAAATGAGTGAGTCAAAGGCAGTTCATAGCCACATAATTACAAATGTTTATGCCCCATTTGGCCTTATTAGTGGGCGCACAACAAATAACTCGAGAATTGTGTATCCTCTCGGTCTAAATTATTCGAATATACTCGCAACACTTCCGCCCCGTCAGTCAGTCGCTGCTCACTTTTCCGCGGGCTCCAAACGAGAGCAATGATGAAATGACAGGCGCACGTCAAAAGGCAAAAATCGACCCCCCTTTTGGGTCCCTAAGTCCCCCCTCTTTTCCCCCCTTTTCCACCGAGGCCAGTGGCGCAACATAAAACATTTGCCTCTCATTTTCGTTTTCATTTCCATTTCATCCAGAAATGATGGGCCAGCTAAATAAATGAAAAATCTATTTAAATCGCGCACATAATTAGTATTTCAGCGGCATGTCTGCAGATACAGATACAAGCGCACACATTCGGATTCAGATACAAAAAAAACAACGATAGATGCCTGCTATATGACATGCTCATTTCGCCGGAGTGGCGGAAAAAATTATGAAATTAACATGAAAACGCCACAAATTTCCCAAACCGCAAAATCAATTTCAAAGAGGAAATGCTCAAGTACAAGCTGCACAAACAATTCGTATTGAAAATCAATTAATTGATTGCTAAATATTTTTGAATTTACTCGGATCGCAATTTGAATTGTTATGTACCCGCCAATAGATTGATGCCCATGCAAATTGTTTATTTTATGGATGAAGATGGATTATGAGAGAGTTTCCTCACTATTTTGCTTTTTTTGTTTTTTCAGCCCCGTGTACAATGGGCAATTACTCATCCCGTGTGCCACCCCGAAATGTTCATTAGATACATTCATACGTTCATCAACAATAAAGCATTTCCCGTGTTTACCTTATCCGCACTCTTAATGGCCCAAAGGCCAGTCCATGTGGATTCCTTCCTTTCACCTAAATGGTTTTATTTTTATGGCCTTTCGGATGCGGGCCTCATCATCGTCGTATTTAATTGTTGATTATTTTCAAGTGTTCTCTGTGCGCGATGATCTAATTGATTCGTGGATTTCGGATTATTAATGTTGGGGGCGCAATGCGATTTGGTAAATATTGCATAAATCTTCATTAATAATTTATGCTCCCCCCTTTTTGACTCCGCTTTTGGGCTGAATCGATTGCGTAGCGTCAATAAACTGCCTTGTTTGTTGTGTTTTGATCCGAACACTAAACCTCATTAAGGCGAAATGTGGAAATGTGTCTAAATATATCCAGAACTTGTCAAGCGATTCGGGCGGAGGCCCTCGCCCTCCGTACTTGCCCCTCTTATGATTTATTGCCATTTAAGAGTGTCTGTGTGAGCGTGTGTGGCAAAGATGACAGAAACAGAGCGCATAAATAGCTCAAAACAGCTAACAAGGGCTACACCAAAAAAATTTTAAAATTAATTGAATTTTTCTGGTAATTTAAGTGAATTTTCAAAAACAATATTTGAATTGCTTTATTCTAAATGTAAACATAGAAAAAATGACTTAAAAATCAATACTTTTCATTACTAAAAGGTTAAACAAATCCTAATTGGTTTAAAAAATAATTTATTTTAATAGGTAGTTATATTAACTTTTTATTGGTCAAAAGCCACTTTAAAGTACACTGTGAAAATTAGTTTACATGTTTTAATATTTATACCTTACACTCTTAAGCTCTTTAAAAATGAATTAATCATTTAGTTATTTATCATAAATATTTTTAAAACTTTTTTTATTATATACATGAAAACCCATTTTATCATTTGCTTTTTCTCAAGCCCTTTAAAAATTATGTAATCATTTAGTTACATATATACTTTAAATATTTTTTAAACTTTTTTTGTAATTATACGTATGAAAATATGTTTTCATTATATGCTTTTGCTCTTAAGCTCTATAAAAATAAATTAATCATTAAGTAATTTATTTTAAATATTATTCAAAACTTTTCTGTCAGTGCAAATGACACTTGCAGCTTAAATAGGTTTATGACAGATGCGTTTCGGCTATTTCGCTGGCCTTACACATGTACACCCAGCGCCACAAAAAAAGCCGCAGTCTAAATATTCACATACTTGCATGATTTTTTGCTTGGGGTTTCTATAAATGTTTTCCGAATTGCCCAATTCTTTTTGTATTGATTAATGGACTATTTTAAATAAAAGTGCATTGCAATTATTATTTTATGAATGTTAGTTTTTAGAAAAGGTTTTTCAGACCCTTATCAATTTTGGTGACTTTTCATTATTAGACTAGTTTAAGAAAAAAATTATAATACATTTTAAAGTGCATATACTCAACAAGTAATGATTTTTTCCAAAAGTTAACTTAATTTTCTATAATCTTATATATATTTTGTATCAAAATAATGTTAACTTTGTTTTTTAATTTAAATTAGCACTTTGTAGTACGCCCTTTTGCTTTAATTACACATTTTACCCTATTGGGCATCGAATTGTACAAAGCGAAAAAATATTCCTTAGTGATATCGTCGGACCATACTTTTCTCTATCAAATCCTCCAATTCTATCATGGTATAAGGCTTCCTTTTTTTTATTTTCGCTGCCGTAAGGGCCCAGACATTCTCTATTGGGTTGAGGTCAGGACTGTTTCCGGGCCTTTAAAAAAAAACTGGGCCAAGGAAAAAAAATTGGAGTGATTCCGAATGGTCACGAGTCCTTTTTCGGATGAGTCCTAATTCAATCTTATTGGACCTGATGCCTCGTGCAAGGGGCGCCGTAGAAAGGGCGAACGATATTTGGAAAATTGCTATGTGGGAACCGTTAAGCAATCACCATACATTATGATATGGGTTTGCATATCTAAATATAAAACTAAATAAATTTTAATGATCCAGGGTATGGTGAATGCGGAAAAATATAAAGATATAATATTAAGTGGAGTTGTGCCTAGCTTTAAGGCAATAAGTGAGAAAGAAAAAATACTATTTTTCAAGATGATTCTGCACCTTGCAATCGGGCTCGATCTGTAAGTAATTCGTTGAGCTTTTGTTATTAAAACAACTTTATTAATTAATTTTCACCTTCTTTTAACGAAGAAATCAAAATCAAAGGAAGAATTTGACATTAAGTCCCTAAATTGACCCGGAAACAGCCCTACCTCAACCCAATAGAGAATGTCTGGGCCCTTACGGCAGCGAAAATAAAAAAAGGAAGCCTTATACCATGATAGAATTGGAGGATTTGATAGAGAAAAGTATGGTCCGACGATATCACTGAGGAATATTTTGCGCTTTGTACAATTCGATGCCCAATAGGGTAAAATGTTAATTAAAGCAAAGGGCGTACTACAAAGTGCTAATTTAAATTAAAAAAACAAAGTTAACATTATTTTGATACAAAATATATATAAGATTATAGAAAATTAAGTTAACTTTTGGAAAAAAATCATTACTTGTTGAGTATATGCACTTTAAAATTTATTATAATTTTTTTTCTTAAACTAGTCATAATAATGAAAAGTCACCAAAATTGATAAGGGTCTGGAAAAAAAACCTTTATCTAAAAAACTAACATTCATAAAATAATAATTGCAATGCACTTTTATTTAAAAATAGTCCATTAATCAATACAAAAAAGAATTGGGCAATTCGGAAAACATTTATAGAAACCCCAAGCAAAAAATCATGCAAGTATGTGAATATTTAGACTGCGGCTTTTTTTGTGGCGCTGGGTGTATTTCAATCAACGCCAGAAGATCAGAGAGAGTCGCAAAGATCCTTAAATAGTCTGCTGCCCAGTCTGCTATTTACCCAATCCCAACCCCCTTAACCCATGCTGTTAGCCCCCCCTTTTTTTTTGTTGTTCCTCCGTCTATGCGTGTGCTTAGTATAATTAATTTTCACATTTGCCGCGCACTTTTCGAAAATAAACGAAAGAATTACATGTCTGGCCCAACAATAAGCAGCCAAATTAGGATGGGGGAAAAAAGCGCTATTTAATGGCGGCTGTGGCGTGCCAAGAAAAATGCAACAATTTCCCGAGCTCTCCCTTACAAATAATGTTTTAATGTGTAATTTAGCATATTTTCCGTTTGTTTGTTTCTTTTGTGGTGCTGAAAAAATTATGATAATGGCCCCTGGGTCGCGGAATGCGTAACACTGTAGATGGAAAAACAGGAAAAGAAAGCCATAACTCAAATAGACTAAATACTGCTAATCTAAAATCTCTGTAATTATGCATCTAGGAAATCCCTTAAACAAATGTAAACAGGATAAATATCTGGCAAATTTGCAGCATTTTGCAAAGTTCCTTTAGTTTCGTAAATCGCTTATTTAGCTTAGTGCAAATAAACGCATTGCCTTGGCATTACTAGTTAGTAACATAATCACTACGTATTGAGCTACTGTTTACCCACACAATTACTCCACATTTGAGCTCCTAAATATGCAGCACATAATCAAACATAAATATTTAAAAAATGTTTTAAATTGCGAATGAGATAAATGTGCTTGGAAGTCACTACAATGACTGTAATTGATATAAATTATTATTATATTCATATGTTTAAGTAAATCTAAATTGTTAAAAAACAAACTTAAATTAAATAATAACTGTCGATACATAGTATAAATTTTTATAATAGTATGACGACTCTAGTAAATCAAAAAATCTTCAGATTAATATATAAAAAATAAAATTTTAAGAAATATAAATTTATATTACAACGAGAGGAAAATGGTAACATGACTTATTTTTGTAACTTAATAAGAATATATTTTTCATAAACGTTTTAACAGAATAAATTACAAATATTATTATATAAACTACAGTGTTGCTCGCAAGCTTCTCCTCTGTTGAAGGCTACCTTCCTGGGAAATACAAAGATATGTATGTAAACTCGTTGGTTAATTAATTAAGCCACAAATGCAAGCTCTGATGCCAACAACAAGGAATCAATGCTACACATAATCACCGGATATCTAAGCCCCACGCAGTAGAAGGTATTGTTATCCGGCTTTGGGGAAGCGGATGCATTTAATGTTCCCAAGGAGCAGGAGGTCGAATTTATGCAACATCATTATTACACAAACTGAATGTATGGAATGCTATAAATCTAAATTTGCAATGCATCTGCAGGGTAATCCGGCTACAGCGCTGCCAATTAGTACATCGAAATAATTAAACCCAAACACGAGGAACTACATACATGTATTTTGAGGAAAGTTTACTGACCCTGTGCCAAAGAAAACTCATTTGAAGCGATGTGTGAAATTAAAAAATTCAGCGATGGAAATTGGCATTGCAGAAATTGTCTGGCTCATCAAGGGATCAAAATGTAGTTATTTCTACTAAAATAAAATGTTCTTCAGCCGCAAATAGAAAACCAAAAAACACAAACCAAATAAATGCAGTGAAAAATAAATAAAAGAACGAGAAGAGAAGCAATTTAGTAGATTCGTACATTTGGTTTATTTTTATTTTCATTTGTATTTTTAGTTTTTATTTGATTTACTTTGCGGTCTTAGAATTTTATTTTTATGTCCGCTTGGGGTCCAGAGTGGCATAAAGCAGCATAATTTATGCTTATTAGCTAGACAAAAAGCCGTTTTTCGCTTTTAGTTTTTACTTTAGCTTTGACAGAAGTTTTTAGCCGACTTCGCCCCCTTGACTTTTAATTGGCTTATTGTCTCGGATTGTCTAAAATGTTTATGGTTGATGGTGTGTTTTTCGGTCAGCTTTGCCTGCCCACTCAAGTTGGTGGCTTGTGTTGTTTTAGCCTAGACTTTGCATAAAGTGCTCATTAATTACCTACTGGCCGCTCGAAGTTAATTGTTCATATTTTATCAAAAGAAAGAGCTGTCAACTTCGCTCGACTTGCTAATTGCCAAGTGCTTAGTTCTGGCAGCCGCAACACGAAAAAATAGCAACAAATGAAATTCAGCAACGCCCACCAATCGCCGACGGAAGCGATTGTTGTCTACACACCCGAAAGCGATAGCTATAGCACTTACTCTAGCGATCGACAGAGACGGGGAGAGCTATCTGAAAGATCTGCCAGAAAGAACTGGCCCCGCCCACTGTTTATTTTTTGAAACAGTTTCGCTCGTCGCCAATCGAGGCAGATGCTGCCGCTTTTTCCGTTTTCCCGTTTTCAAGTGGCTCGCCATCAAGTTCTGTGTTTTAAGCACATTTGTTTAAATTTAAAAAAATATAATGCAGTGCTATAAGAGATTTTGTTTACATAAAGTGCTTTTCTTATTTGTAGTACTACTTATGAGATTTGTTTAATTTTTAAAAATACCACTACTTCTTGAGATTGTAGAATTCTATCCACTAGTTTTTTTGAAAATAAAATTTTGTTATAAATTATTTTAACAATATTTTATTTTACCTTGTTCTTAATGAAACTTCTTTAGCAAAAGTATACTTCGTTCTCAACTTTTAATTAAAATATATTTAGAACATTGTAGAATCATTTACTTTTATTCTGTGTAAAAATAAAGTTTTTAATTTCGTTAAAAAATAATTTACTATAAAATTTCCTTGCAAGCTTTGTAATTTTAGTTTAGCTTTTCAGAAGATTTAGCAACTATATTGCTTTTAATTGAGTAATTTAAATATAAAATATTTGTATATATCACATTGAAAAGTGTTTAATTGTAGGTATTCTATTTGATTTTCAGCTAATTCCCAAATTTGTTTATACAAGCGAGATTTGCATCAGAATTTATTTCAGCATTAACGCTTTTAAACTGTGCTCCTAAAATGCAGTTGAGAATAAAACCCTTTTTTTGAGGTGCCATTTGGCAGTGTGCGTAACAATTTAATTAAGTTGTGGTGCCAAATAAAAGTTATAACAGCAAATTGCATTTATTGTTTTAAATTATGCACTAACGCACACACGCTGACACTTTGTGGTTTTGGGCCATTTTGCTCGTTGTGTTGCAGCCATATTGGGCTAAAATTAATATGAGGGTCGAGCAAATATAATAACACAAATATCAATTTCGCAATATTTATTTATTAATTATCAAAAAATAAAAAAACAGCGTTTGCACTGGTTAAAAGAGTTTTATTTTCATTTAAGTCGTTGAAAGCCCACGTGGCGTATGCGTTATATTTGTTTTGCCATTTTGCCGAGAGTGCGTTTGTGTGCACTAAATTATTCATAAGTTGATTAAATAATTGTGGGCTACTAAAATGTAAATTAGCTTTAATTAGTTAATTAATTAGCCAAAGGCATTTATTGCACATCTGTGAAAGTGTCGAGTGTGCGTTTATATAGTTATAACGAATGACTTGATTTCTAATTGGATTAAACTAAAATTTATTGAAATATTTGTTTGAAATGTTGAAATAAATTCCTTTAACTGGGTGCGTCATTAGTCTTACTTATTAGCGGATAGCAATAAAAACATACTTTTTCATCTCCATCTATAAGCAATAAATTAACACTTTATTAACAATGTCTGAACTTTTAGACTGTAATATTGAATGCCTTTCAGCAATTAATTTTAATTTATTTAATAGCCAACCATTAAATACAAAATTTAAAAGTTTTCATAGTTTGCAAATGACAGAAATATTTGTGAAACGCATTCAGACTTTCTTTCCAGCTGCAACTGATTGATATTTACAACCATAAAAGACCAGCTGCAGTGTCCTTCTTGTTCGTTTTGCACACACAAAAATTAATTTAACGCAACATAATAATTTTTAACCCTTTCAGTGACACAAACAGGCCATGAATGTAAATAAGCCAGAAACTTAAACCACATTGCTCTAGCTGGGTCACCATTATGTGGTGCCCTCAAAGATGAATTGCCATTTGATTTGTTTGTGCTGCTTGTGGCAGCAGTTTAATTCAATTATCGCATCTGTCATTTGGCCAACTGCCAGGGAACGCAGCGTGTTCTCTGGCCCAGAATTGCAATTGACCATTTAAACACAAACAAACAAGTCCAGGCAGATAGTTGGCTAAAATCAGAGGTCAGAACACTGCAAAGTTGGAGCTGGTTCAACGCAAAAACCGGAGTTTTGTCATAAGAAATTTTGTCAGTTTAATGCAAATTAGTGAGAAATGATATTAAATTATAGATTGGTATAAAAAATAGTTTACTTGAAAAATTGTTGGTTCCGGAAATAGACAGCCAAGTAACAAACGGTAACATTAATTTATTGAGTTTATTTATTTATTAAAAATTATTTATTTAATAACAGGAAATAGAATTTATGACAAATTTAAATTCAAAATATTTTTATATAAGACCAAACACAAAATTCTAATTTTTAGCTGCATAAAATATAAAAAAATGGTATTTTTAACTGAAATGGTTATAACGTTGTTTAAACAACGTTTTTTGATATTTGCAACCAACAATGATGTTTGGATAAAGTTGGTATTCAAAACTAGTAAGAGTTAATTATGTTTTTAAAAACTAGGTGAAGTTTTAAGAATTTAAGCCATAAACAATTCAACAAAAATTAAAAAAAATTTTTATAAAAATTAATGTTTGTAAATTAGCTTAATTTAATTTTTTGTCGACTAAAGATAATCTATATTTGAAAAGGAACTTTGTAGGCTCAAGATAGCCAATCTTATATTTGAAATAAAAGTATAAATTAAATTCCGAACTAGTTCAACGGAGAGTGAATCAACATTTGGGTTGCACCTGAATGGCAATTACATTCGTGTTTATGAGCGAGCGATGGCAAACATTTAAAATGAAATAGCTAATGCAAATTGTCGGGACAGTTGCACTTGCACTGCAGACCGCAAACGCAAACGAACAGTGGCCAGCACACGCCCCTATGCTATCTATGCGGCATTATGCCGCACCACCCATCCCCTGCACCACCCAGGGCTCCACATTTACCCGCACCACCCGCACCACCCCGCTTCTTGCCGCTGGCACTAATATGCAAATGTAATTTGCTGCGTTTGGCGCGTGACGTTCCTTTGGTAATCGCAACACAATTACAATGTTGTCAGTTTGCATGAGTGTGAGTGGGTGGTGTGTCGCTGTGTGCGTGTGCGCCACAAGGTGGGTGCGGGTTGTGTGTGTGTGTGTGTGTGTGTGTGTTGCAGCGGTTGCAGTTGGGACAGCCGCATCTACGCGTAATTAATTGATTTTTATCTGGCTTAAGGCTATTTTATAGTTTGTTGATGACAGACGATGCAGACGAGCGTTCCCTGGATGAGGGACTTAAAATGGAGAGAGTGCCACCACTGGCACCATTCGCTGCAATCCCTCATCCTCCCCAGGATCTTTATGGCCGTTGTAGTGTCTATTTAAAGCCATTTTTATGACTCGCTCTTTGTCTCTGACTTCTCATTTGCTTTTTATATTTTATTTGCTGTGTTTTGTGTTCGGACTTTTTAATGTTTTAGTTAGTCTAAGTAAAAATTAGAAATATTATAATAGCATAAAAAAATGTGTCTTGAAACGTTGGGTATTATATAAAAATATTGGAATACTTGTGTCGTTGAAATGTATCAGTTATATCAAAGCACAAACTAAGTGCATCCCTTTCAACATATTAGTTTTTGTAAGAGTACCCTTTTTAATAAAATTCAATAAATTCGTATATGTTTATTAATTTATTTGCATTCTCTTTGATAATTGTTTTAATTAGCTATTAGAATATTCTTGTTTACTTTTTGTTCAACAATTTCAAGCCACTTGATCCGATTATATACAATGTGCTGTTATAAATTTTCTCGTGCATTTAAACAGGCCTTGTAATTACCAGAGGAGCTGGTAATTTGATTCCAATTAACGTAAATCTCTCGCTGCACCATTGATCCTGTGTGGGTGAGCGGTCGATGGGAAAGTTGGCAAGTGCCAATGCAAATGGCCAAGAGGCTTAATGCCCAACCACAGCAGGATATCCAAACACACACACATTTTTTTTTTTTTTTTTTTTTTTTTTTTTTAAAAAAAATTTTTTTTTTTTTTTTATTTTTTTAAAAAAAAAAATTTTTTTTTTAATTTTTTTTTTTTCTTTTTTTTTTATTTAATATTTTAACCCCTTTAAAATATTATAAATAGTAACACACAAACCCACTGAGTCCCATGTCCTGCAGTTAATTTGCTGATATTATTGCTGTGATTAACACATACATGTTTATGCGCCCTGACCGTGTTTTCTACACAAACAGCGACACACACACATGAGTGTGGGTGAGAAATCTGTGCATTGCACTTGAATTGACGTCGGTTTCTACGCACGCACGAGCACATGTACAAACAGCACACACATATCCTTGGCCAGGATGATAAATGACTGGACCTAGCTTATAATATTAATAACACAGACAAAACACTTGAACATGTCGACATGCATAACATTGTGGCTCACACAGACAGTCGGACATCATGTGTGTACACTTGTAGAAAATATTTATTAAACTGCGTTATTTAAAAGGGTTTAGTTCTTCCAAGAACTATTGTTTTAAATCAATCTATTGTAATGGGAAAATAATGAACAATTCAAATGACAGAAACTACTTTAGTTTTATCGCAGTGCACCCACACACAAGTTGCATAGTCCTTGGTGTTTATGCGTATATATCCACTTGTAATTAATTGACTTGATGGAGAATGTAATTTAATTAAGCAAGCATTTCGATGTGACTCCACCGCCATATCCTTGTTGTTGTCATGGCCAATTTGCTTGGTTTCCATCTACATCTAGATATTTTTCGTCCCTGTTTCTCTCTTCCCTTCCCTCTTGGTGTTTATCTGCCTTTGGTCCTTTGCCATGGCAGCCAATTAGTCTTATGGCATTTGAGCTCCCACACGTCGTATGCGTAACGTGAGTTTATTAATGCAAATCGGGTTTGCATTGACAGCACCAAGTTTTGACAGCTTTCAAAGGATTGACGATGACAGAGAAATGCTGCTAATTGTATTTATAGAATTATTTTGTAATATTTTGCTAATTGGAGCCTTATGTTTGAAAATAAAGACATTTGACATTTAAATTACTAAATAATTTATTATTTTCAAATTAGTTACCTAACCAACAAGTACATTTTTTTACTGCTATAAAACGGCAATAAAAAAAAAAGACAGCAAAGACAACTTTTCAAGGATTTTCAGAAACATTAACTGATTTGTGAAAACTATTTCAAAGGACACAATTAACATAACATTAAATAAACACTTAAATCTTACAAAATTGCTTTGTAACAGAAACCTATTTTAAGCACAGATCTGCGATTTTTTATATTTTAAGAGAAATATAATCGCAGATGAAATAATGCTTAAATTTAAGACACTAACAGATTTAATGTTTTTATTTCTGTATGTTTTCAAGAACTTTAAATCCTAACTGGGGTTACTTAAACTCTCGACTGTCAACTGCAAATGCAGATAACAAACGACTTGAGCGGTTGCCCAAATTTACTGAGCAAAAACCAAAACCGCAAAGGCTTTTTGCGCCGAATGCCCAATAAGGGGTTCAAGTTTTGATTAATTTAGCGCCACTTAAAGAGCAAACACACTGTAATCATGTGGGGATATTTGTACATAAATTTTGTTGCTGGCCCTAATTGGCTGACAGCAGTTGGCCCCAAGGCATGTCCTTGCTGCAAAGTTAATTTATTCTAATTAGTCAATAAATTTCAATTAATTTCACAATCAGGCAGCCCCTCTGTGTGTGTGCATTTGAGTGTGAGTTTGAATGTGCTTTAAGGCATTTCTGGCTGCCATGCATATTGTAAATTTGTCCTGCCTTTTCCTCCAAAATTCCCCCTGCCCCAAAATCACATGTTCGGGCAGCTGCTACAGTTGCAAATGCAACAATATAATATTAAGCATAATAATTACTGAGGCATTAAGCAGCATCACACCTTGCTTCCTCTTGTTATGCGCTTCAATTAAATTACGATATATATTTTAAGGCTCCCGGGGACATTTATGTTAGGTAAATAATATCCGAATTATGTTTTAGTTCTATATAAAAATATTGTGCACTTAATTTAGCCAATTATTAATTTTTTGCCTATGACTACAGTTCGTGTCAACACATGTGTCACATTTATATCAATAAATAAATTGAAGCTAGCTTTTTTCCCATTACCTAATTAAAATATATAATAGTGTTTAATCATCTGTATTTAATAATAATATTACTATTTTTAATATATATATTTGTGTTAGTCACTGTATGCACAAACTTTCCATTTAATTTTCAATTTTATTTTGCACTTCCGTTGGTGAGTAAATTAGTCAAATTAAATATTATGAGCATAGAAACAGACAATAGAATATTTATGGACAAAATGTGCGCATTAGGCTGGGATTATTGAGTGACAGGATTTTTAAAAGTGTTTAATTTAATTAAATGGCCACAATTGCGATTGTGCTTTTTGAGCTTGCTTTGACCAGCGAAATATTGTCACATTAAATAAGCCGAATAATCCCTAAAAAAACATAATGTGTGCTCGATGCAGTTTGCAAAGCTCGTTAGAGATAGAAAATCAATATCAAATGTGTTTACCAACGGAACAAAGTTAGAGTGTGAGTTAATGTACATCTTAATTAACATATTTAAATACTTTATGATATTTTCCATTATCATAACAGTTGGTAACAAAGTGGCGCCTTTTTATTAATGAGCCTAAATGAATAACCTGGTTTAAATTGGTTTACCATAAAATAAATATTGTAGATAAGGCTATAGGTATTTTATGATATTTTGTAAAAAACTGGACTATAATCATCTTAGAAGAATAAATGATTTATTTGATATGATATAATTAAAGATTGTTCATTTAAACCTTCATACTAATTTTTTATCTATACCTAATAGTTTTATATACTTTTTTAACCTTCATACTAATTTTTATCTATTATATTATATCGAATTAAAGAATATCTATTTTATTTTATAAAAGATGTAGATAGGGGTTTTCTTACCTGTGTTTCGGTGACCATCAGCAGCTTGGCCATGTCGGTGCGCTCGCTGGAGCTGAGATACTTCTTTACCTCGAACTGCTTCTCCAGCTCGAAGATCTGTCTGCCCGTGAAGGTGGTGCGGGCCTTCTTCTTTCGCCTGGCATCTGTGGATCCCGAATCCGAGTCGTCCTCGGTTGTCTCCAGGGTGCTGTTGGCATTGCTCTGGCCCGGATTGACGGTGCTGCCCGGTGAGCTGTTGGTGGTGGCCATCAGCTTGTCCCGCATCAGACTGTCGCTGCTGCCGGTGGGACTGATGTCCGGCGGCAGGGTGGCCACATTTGCGATTGCGGTGGGCGTCAACTTCTTCTTCTTGGCCGCCGGCTTGCCCGAGTTCTCTGCAACGAAGGGGGAAATAAAAGGGGAAACAAAATGGTTAGCCATTTGTGAGTATGCATATTTGTCTTGGTCGTGTTGTTTGCCTGACTCTTCTATCGAATCGCAGCTGTTTAACCTCAATGGGGTTGTCACTTCATAACCGCTTTTGCAATTAGCCCGTCAGTCGTATGGTAACAGCCATTGACTGGGCCAACTGCCTTTTGTTATGAGTTGGTCCCCCCTTTTATTGTTCCTTCTCCCTACAATGTGCATTCGTTTGCCATTTGCCATAAGCTTTAGCCTTTGTTTTCGCTTTTGTACCCTTTGATTAAGTGGTGGTATTTGCATTATAGAACAAGTTAACAGTATAAATGTTTCTCTGACAATATTTCAGGCTTTCCCTAAGTTTAAGCTTACGAAGTTTTCTTAATGGTATTTTTATATTTATAAAAAATTATGTTTTGTATTTACCAGTATGAATTTGAGTCTTATATAGTACAGAACATGGTTTTAAATAGTTATAATAATAATATAGATGTTGGTTTTTAACTTCTTATTATCAACCTTGGATTTTAATGATGGGTTGTCCAGCCAAAATATGTCTTTATATTCACTTTAAAATATACTTAAATCGTTGGATGATTGAGTAGCTTTTTTAAATTAAATTTTTAAAAGAATAATAATTTATTTCTCAAAATCACGTAAAAACAAAAAAAACTTATTTTTTCCTGTGATTATATTAACAGCATTAGTTTATAGCTTTAGCTAACTAATAAAAATATGAAGGATTTTAGAATCTAACAACTTAAAGCTGTTATCCCTTGCAGGGCATCACTTAGCCAATTTTCTTGACCAATATCGGGCGAAAACAAGTGTTAACTGTGCCATATGCCATTACATACACATATATACACTTTGGGCCGCGGCTTTTGGTATTGACGGGGCCAAAACGTGTCTGGCATGAGTCGGTGCCTGGACAACTTCAATTACCAATGCATAATTGAAATCTAATTGACAGTTAAATGCAAAACGTTCGATACGCTGTACTCTGTTGCTGTCGTTCTGTCGCATTGCTAATACGCCGCGTGGGCCCCAGCGGCCTCATATGCATGACACTGTGATTAATTAGGCGGGCAGTGGCAGTGGCATTGTCGTTGTTGTCGCCGCCATTGGCAATTGACAATTTTCAACTAACGAGAACAAAAACAACAACTAACCGCCCCAGGAGAAATGAGAAATAAGAGACGATTCCAGTGGAGTGTAAAGGGCGCCCCAATGGCGCGAAATCAATAAAACTAAATGGCAAAACAAAGGCGGAAAGGCGGGAAAAGCGGAAAAGCGGAGGGGAAAAACAACAAGCTGGGCAAGCGTTAAAAGCCCGCAACTTGTGCAATTAGAGCAACAACAATAAAAACTTTGCACAAATGTTTGTTTATACATACATATGCAGTAGTCGCTCTTAACGCTTTTAACGCCAATTGCCAATTGCCATGTCATTTCATTAGGCCCAGTCAGTCAGTCACTTAAATGTCGTTACGTTACGCCGAGTAGGCAAAACAAACAAACAAACAAATAAAAAAGCATATAAAAGAGCTCCAACTAGAACCGAAACTCCACTTGATTTGACGGCAGTTCCATTTAAGGCAGCTGCAAACAAGTAATTAGGCGAAAATTAACCGATGACTATGTCAAACAATCGTTCGGACGTCTGGAAGTTCGTCATTCAATTGTTTTTGCCCAAGTCTGGTACGTGATTTTAATAACAATAAAAACGAACTCACAACATTGAGCAATTAACGCGCCAAACGAACAGCGCCAGCAAAATTATTCAAATTATTTTGTGTTCCCAACTTATTCCGTTTTTGTATGGGTTTCATTGTGTGCATATTGCTAATTGCATTTTCGAATATATTTTCGTGCCATTCCGCTGGCCTCTTTCGAATTAAATCATTTTAATGCAGCCAAAGCAAATGCAAATTCGAATTGGCAGCCATTTCCAATTCGCAAATAAATAAAAATAACAAAGCAATGAGCAGAAAGTGCATCTAATTAAGTTTTTCATTTTCGGTTGACCAATTAACATTTCAATAGTATATTAATTATCGAAAAAAGCGCGGTAAACATTCACGTTTTGGGCATGAGCAAGAGTATTTAGTTATTTAAATAATAAAATTTCTACAAATTTAATCTTACTAAATAAAACAATTTAATGTGCATTTTGGACCTGCTGTTTTTATATTTTGGCACAGGAATATTTGGTTTGATCAATCAGTACTGTGAATTGCTTTTAAGAAGTATATAATATTCAATTGATCTTAGTAAAATGTTGTCAATATTTGTTATTTCATTTTTAAATTTCTTGTTTAAATAAAGAAATTTTTAAAATGTATTTAAATTATAAATGGTGTCTGAAATGCATTTTTAAATTTGTAAATATTTGTTATTTCTTTTTAAATTTCTTATTTAAATAAAGAAATTTTTAAAATGTATTTAAATTATAAATGGTGTCTGAAATGCATTTTTAAATTTGTAAATATTTGTTATTTCTTTTTAAATTTCTTATTTAAATAAAGAAATTTTAAAATGTAATTAAATTATAAATGGTGTCTGAAATGCATTTTTAAATTTGTAAATATTTGTTATTTCATTTTTAAATTTCTTATTTAAATAAAGAAATTTTAAAATGTAATTAAATTATAAATTGTTTCTGAAATGCATTTTTAAATTTGTAAATATTTGTTATTTCATTTTTAAATTTCTTATTTAAATAAAGAAATTTTAAAATGTAATTAAATTATAAATGGTGTCTGAAATGCATTTTTAAATTTGTAAATATTTGTTATTTCATTTTTAAATTTCTTATTTAAATAATGAAATTTTTAAAATGTAATTAAATTATAAATGGTGTCTGAAATGCATAACAAATTGAGTATCTGACTGACGAGCCGAGGCTTAACTGGAGTGTGGTAAATTCTAATGACCTGGCCATTAGCCTTGCCGAAAAAACGAAGAGTGGGTACCGAAGATGCCGATGGGCATCATTTAACCTAGCAGAACACGCATACGCCGCGTTGCCCGCCGCATGCTTCGCTGAAGCGTGTTGAGAGCTCCGCGCGCCGCTCAATTGGCAGGCTTGTCGAGCGTTGCTCACATCCTACCTATGTGCCTATGCTCGGCGCCAATTCGCGAGATATGGCAGTGAGATCACTTTAAAAATAGAAACACTTTCAAAAATATTACCTAAATTTATACAGAAGTTTTGTACCATTTCAAAAATTAATTTGTTTTTGTTTTAATAATAAATAATAAATGTGAACTATAATATTTACAATAACAAAAAAATTTTAAAGCATTTCCAACGGATTAAGGCAGTGAACTTAAAATTGAAACTTATATTTTTGTATAAAAAGTTATGATTAAAATTGAGTGAAATTTAATGGGCTATTTTTTAAATACATATAAAACAACATAAAAAAAAGTCAAATAAAACCATTTTAAAATTGTAACCTTTTTCCGTACCAACCTTCAATCTTTTATTTTTATAGTTAAAACTATACTTTGATCTCATAGGATTAAAACCCTTTAAAACCAATAGAGTCTTAATAGAGGCTTTATTAGTTACGATTAGGGTCAAAAATGTTAGCTTATCATGGTTAATCAGTAATGGGCAAATAAAAACATTGTTAATACTTCAGGATTTTATATTTTTGCATTTATGTAACCGATTTCCAAAGTCTTTTTTCGGTGACTCCACAAAAACAAAATTTTGGAAATAGTCAAAATCTTCTATGAATAATTTTCCCCCTGTATAAGTAATGGCCAATTCTTACCCTTCTTGGTGGCAGACTTGCCGATGAGTTGGCTCTGCTTGCTGGTCGCCATGGGTGAGTTGTTGCTGTCGCGTGACTTTTTGGCCACACACAGATTCAGCGGCTGATCGAGCGCCGTGGATGCAGCAATGGTTGCTGCTGCAGCAGTGGCTGCTGCTGCTGCTGTTGCTGCCGCTGATGCTGCTGCTGCTAGATTTGTGGCACTGTCCTCCTCGCTGGCATCGCTCATCGAAATGGAGGCGCTCCGCATGGGCTGCTGATCCTGATACTGCTGCAGAATGCTGTTCGGTGACTTGGCCGGCCCCGAAGGATCAAAGGCGCCCTCCGGCTTGTGCTTTTTGAGCAGCGGCATGCCCAGGATGTCGGCAATGGAGTGCGGAGTGGGGTGGTTGGGTGGTCGCGCATAGACATGGGCGTGCCAGTTGGTGGGCGGTCCCAGTGTGGTCGTTGTAGTTGCAGGTGTGCTCGCCGAGCGTCGCTGTTGCTGCGGGGCAGCTGGCTGCTGGACATGTGGCAGCTGCTGCTGCTGCTGCAGCTGGGGATGCACTGAACTCGGCCTGGGTGCCACCGCCTCCAATTGCTTCTGCAGGAACGTGGTGGGCGGACTGTCGGAGATCGGACTGCTCAAATTGTTGTTGTCGCGCACGCGCAACAGATTCACCAGCTTCTCCTTGCTGCTGGGACTGACCATGGTCATCGAGGCGGGCGGAATGGTCAGCGGGCTGCTGTACACATAGCCGCTCGTGGCCATCTTGTACAGGTCGGATGTGGAGTGCTGCTGCTGCTGGTGTTGCTGCTGGTGATGATGATGTGGCTGCTGCTGCTGATAGTTGTGCCCCAGGGCACCGCTTACCATTTCCGCTGCCTCCAACTGCGCGTCGCGTTCAGTTTCGGGCATCATTTAGGCCACGCCTGCAGGCCTGCAAGAAATTAACCAAATAAAATAAATTTAATATAGAAAAATAGAGGTATTAAGAAAGTGGAAGCAAGGAGGAACTAAAATTAGCTCGAGATAAAAAGGAAGTTAGAAGGAGGAACTAAGATTAGCTCGAACAGCTGCACATTTGTCGTCAAGTTGTTAATGGTTTGGCTGCCACCAGGCGCCCGGTAATGTAATTTGTGTCCCACTCTCGACGTGAAGGCCAAAAGGCTTCGCTTACAGCGACCCTTCTTCCACGTTTCTTTTCCCCTTTGACCTCTCTACGCCACCCTCCCTCCACTTCGCCTCCCCAGCTGAGACTCAAAAGTAATGCAATAAAATACAGCGTCAGTCCATTGCCACTTG
Source organism: Drosophila oshimai (assembly GCA_018150695.1). Classification (NCBI taxonomy): domain Eukaryota; kingdom Metazoa; phylum Arthropoda; class Insecta; order Diptera; family Drosophilidae; genus Drosophila; species Drosophila oshimai. The sequence goes on along the minus strand of JAECWM010000016.1, from coordinate 192,972 downwards.
CTGCCTGTGCCGCAATGTGCACTGCGAAAAAAATGTTTAGAGGTAACAGAATGTAACAAAGGAGTCAATAAACATTTTAAAAAAATAAGTCTGAGTAGTAGGTATATTTTTGGGAACTAATTTAGCAATAATTATATAAACCAAATATTTCTTAGTACAATAATATTAATAAACAATAAAAGCAAAGCTTTAAACTGTTAAGTCACACCTAAGATTATAGGCTAATCTTATTTGTTAAATTAATATTTCTTTATATTATACAGATGTGTTAATATCCTAAAGGTTAATCACAGTACTTAAATGTCTTAGTATTAAGTATTATGTATGTGGTTTTTTTTGATGTGGCTAATAATTGTAACTTTTTGCTTTCAATTCAATTTGTTGATTGTTTTGTCATATTATTTTTAAAGTAACCAATTATTGATTTAATTTGTGGGTAACTATTGATCGACATTTTAGCCAAGGTTTCGCTTTCAGTGTAGTTCAACTTATTTAACCCTCCGGCGAGCCTTGGCTTCGGCTTCGGCTGAATTGGGTTGAGTTAAAATGGGTTGAATTGGGTTGAGTCGAGTTGGGTGGGTCAGGCGTAGCCTATTTCCTGGCGCACTGCGTTGTGATTTGCATAACAAAATGTTGCACAATCATTGCGAAAGAGAGCGAGAGCGACCGGGTGAGGACGATGGACAGAGGGAGAAGAAGGATCCAACTAGGTGGCACATACGTTTTCAAGTGCTGAACTCTGGGGGAGGCAAGGTGGGTGGTGTCGCACAGCCTTGTACATTTGTCATTGTGAGCGTGTGTTTGTGTTTGCAAGTGCTGGCTGCAAATTTATGGCACAACATTTGAGTGTGACACAATTTAACTTAATTCGTTGAGTCAAAAGCGTGTGAAATGTACAAGGAAAGTTATTATTTTTAAATTGCAGCAGTAAATTCCCTGAGCGGTGTCGGGGGTTCTAAGAAATATATGTATGACTTACTTCATTTAAGCAGCTAAATTTCAGATTGTTATTGGGTCTTTTTTAATATACAACTGATTTACATTAGCTCAAAACATAAGATTTTCTAACAGCAAACTAATAATATATTTATATATGTCGTTTTCTATAAAAATCAACATAAAATATTTGAAATATTTAAAATGTTTATTGATTGATAGAAATTATGTTCACTACTTTTTATAAGTAAATTAATTTAATTGGAATAAAAAATAGGAGTGTTAAAATAGGTACATAATTCCTTAAAATGCCTAATTATATTTTTAAACATTTGTAGAGTTTGTCTAAATTTTTAGAAGAATCTCTAAAAAATATTTAATTTAACTAAATACTAAATAAAACCAAAGATAGTTAAGCTCTTAACTGTGTGCTTAACTAAACCGTAGTCTACTTAAATTCAAAGCATAGTTTAGTAATTTTTGATGACTAAATTTAATGTAAACAATTTGCAGTTAATTTGTTGGCATTTTAAACGCATCGTTATGCGTTGTAACAGCTCATAAATGGCATTCCCAAAAGCAATTTAAATTAATTCAAAGTGCACACTCACCCCCACACTCACACACACACACACACACACACACACACTATTTAAACGCTGAGCAGACAGCCACCCAACTACCACCCACTTTCTCAGTCGCAGTCAACGTCGGCGTCTCAGTCCAAATGTCAGATTCAAGCAGCGCTCAATAACGGGATGCGTGCTTAAATGTTTTTTATTGCCGTTCAGAGGCAACAACAAAAGGATGGCCGACAGACACACGAAGATATTTGCCACTCTCACACACACACACACACACACATTAGCGATGACAAATTTCTCTCTCAACATGAGAGAGATTTTTGAATGTTGCTAGCAACATGTTGCCAAGGTCTTGCAAAATCACTTAAAGCCAAATAAAATAAATGGCAAAAAGCAACAGCAAAGCCAATTCCAAACGATGTAGGAGCGGGGGCAGGGGGAGGGAGTGAGCCAGGAGCTATGCGAGAAAGAAAGAGAGAGAGAGGAGCACAGAGAGTGTGTTGCTGGCTGATTTGGGGGACATATTCAAGCAGCGGAAGCAGCGCAGGCAAGCGGAAGAAGTTATTTCAATTGCCTTGCCAGCCCCGAAACGAGGAAAAAGTTGGAAAGAGAACTAATGGAAAGAGAATAAGTGCACTGAGAAAAAAAAATTGTAGCTCTAAAATGTACCCAAATAACTAAACAATTTTTCTCTCAAATTTATAAAACAAGTTTGTCACTAGAACTTCTTTTAGCTTTAAATTCAAACCATTTTGGAAAATATTTCTGATATTCAGTTTTGTTAAACAATTTTTTTCTTGAATTTTAAATATAGGTACTTATTAATTTGTATAGTTACTTTTGAACGGTCTATATCTTCTTAAGTGTAACATATTTTTATTTTCTAATAAAGTGATGTTGATTTTACACTTTTGTACTGGGTTTTCTTCTTACAGTAACGAAGGTGTTGGTATTTGTAATGTTACAGTTTAATATAATTAAGGATTAACACGTTTTAAAATTGTAAGTATTTTAAAATAGTTTAAACTAACCAGTTATGCACTTTTTGTTTTATAAATAATTAAACTTTCTTACATACAACTGTATAACTGTCTTAAATTCTTTAAGCACATATTGATGGTTTTTATCACCACTTATATATTTTTCCGTGCCTGCCAAAAAGAGTGCCCTGCTCTGTGGGCACGTTCAGTAGCTTAGTTGCCTGCAAGTGTGTGTATTAGTTACCTGGCACGCTTCTGCCAGGGCCTCCACCTCCACTTCCCTCCCTCCCCACCCCTCATCCTCATCCCCAGTGCCCTTATGTCCTGCGACCTTTGCGCCCACTTCCCACCTCCCGCTCCCCGCTCCCTCTGCTGGCCTTCAATCGCGCTCTGTGGCAGGACCCAAGTGTCGAGTGGCAGGACGAGGGCTAATGGCATTTAAGTTTTGTTAGCTGGACTCGCCACCCCGCTGCCATGGCACATGTGTCAAGGCAGGAGCGATGGATGGCAATGTGCCACAGAAAATATATTGGATGGAATGTTAAAGATGGATATAAGAGCTAAACTGTACGATGAGGAAGCCATTGTAATCCTGATTATTTGTGAGGTAGCACCTCTTGCTATATGGCGAAATTTGAGAGAGAGCTTAGAGTCTAAACTTCTTAAATAGTATTTATAATACTTACAAATATAATGGTAAGAGCTTGATAAAATATTTGAGTTAATATTATATTTATTTAAATTTTTTTTTCAAATGAAATGCAAGAAAATGCTTAAATTAACGAGAAAAAATTTGTTTTAACAAGTTGTTTTAACATTTTAATTTAACAAAACATTTTAGTTTAAAAATTAATATAAATAAGTCATTGAAAAATTATTTTATTTTATCTAAAACCCCAAAAGAAAACATTTTAAATCTAAGCATGCCAAAATAAAAAAATTACCGCTCTTGTTTTTGCTTACAAATCAAATACCCTCAAGAAATGGAATGGTGTGATATAAATAAAACAAGATCGAGAGGTTTAACTTTTGCAACCCCTTTTCTAATATTGCGCTCCTGTTTGTCTTCCTTCATCGGGAAGTTAAAATTTGTGAGCATTTCGGTAACTTTTTGGTAGCTAAATTTAGCCTCAAGGCCTGCGAGATGATTTTTGGCCCTGTCCACTTTATATGTCTGTCTCTGGCTTGCCAGCATTTTGTCTATTTTATTTCATTTCATTTTATTGCATTGACAACAACACAGCACACATTCCTGGGGACACTGGGTCCTGGGGACACGAGGTGTGTGGGGTGGCTGGCTGCTTGTCTGCTTGACGTTTTGTTGGAATTTTAACAAGCCACTCTCGAATCATCGTCATCATCATCATCATCATCATCATCAGGGTCTGCTTCATTTGGCCCACGGCAGCTTTCGTCAGAGTCTCTCTCATTCGCTTTGGTTCTCCTGGTTCACTCAGAAAAAGTTTTTTTTTTTTACTTTTGTGTGTTTTTATTTGTTTTAAAAATATGTAAACTCATGAGGAAAGTTTTCTATCAAATACTAAACTTTTTAATTTACATGGTAACTTTAACTTGGGAGTTTTGAAAAATCGATTAGTTATAAACTCTCAGTTGTTTATGAAAAAAAATATAAAGAAAAGTCTACAACTGAGTTTTTTTTAGCCAATTAAAATATATTTTTTGAAAGATCAGGGTAGGTAAAGTAAATTAATTTCTTTAATAAAAAATATAACTGTTTCTCTTATTATGTTTTATTTTATTTTAAGTGTCATTGTTGTCTCTTCTGCTCGTTTTCGTCCTCGTTTACGTTCGTCATTGTCTTTGCTTTTCAGCTTTTGGCTGGCATTCTTCGTCTCTTGGCCGTGTGTTAGTTTTGACGTTAACTGCGGCTGACTTTGCCAGCCCCGTTTTTGTATCTTCACGCCCCTGCCCCCTGCCCCTGCCACCGTTTCCAACCACCCCTCGTCCGTTCTGCCTTGTCAGCATAATTTAATGTGCCGCCCCCTGACTGAGTTTCCCCCTCTCAGAGCTCTTCCTTACTGTTATTCCGCTGTGTGGGTAAGGTCTGTCAACCTGGCAGCTAAAGTGTGTAATTCGTCATTCATATTTACCCCCTGAGCCCACCCACTCCGCATACCCACGAACTTTGTCGTGTGCGTCATTGTAAACCTTATAAATAACTGGGTTTCGTTGGAAATAACCATATGAACAACCGAATCTAAGCAATAAAATATAGGATCTAACTAACCAACAAAGTTAATTTGAGTTATTTAGGTTTACGTAACAAAAATATGGCATACGTATTTTAAGTACTTGAAATTGGTCCTATTTTTGGAAATTTCTTATTTGTTTCTCAGTTTACTTTTACTGTAACAAAAAATTAGACAATAAATGTAAAGCAGCCTTGTTTAAATTTTACTTGTTCACCTTCATTTTCTATATAGAAAACTAGCATTATATTAATTTTGTAAAACATTACTTTACCTAGGTTGCTTTTTCATTATCTTAAAATATTTTAAAATTTGACGTTTCAGTAATACAAATTAAAAACTAAATTCGCTGCTGAAGGATGTGAAAAATTGCATGGTTTAGAGTTTCTAGTTCCTAGATAATCAGGAATATAGCTCAAAACCGCCACAAGCCACTTGAAGAATTTTTGACCCGGGGGATTTACTCCGGGGCAATGTGAAGAGGCATGTAATATGCCGCTAATTGATTTTCATGAGGTGTTCTAATGAATGTCCTGGGCAGCCCATAATTGCCCTGGCAAAAATGTACACAAAACACACATACTACTACTGAGGGGAAGTTAGTGATATTCCCAGCGCCTGTCGGTTCACATATTTCGCTGGGAAAGTCTCTGAATATTTCATAAAGTTATGAGCTGCGCTAATTAAATTGCCGCGACACACAGACACGTGGCCTTGGGTGGGGATAGGAGGATGTGATGGCAACCAGTTCACTATCGACAGCCCAGGCAGGTGGAAAACACCTCACCTTCCCCCAGTGCTAAGCAATTTTAAATGAATTTACATTAACCGTTTGCCGCAGAGACTGGATCGCAATGTTCCTTGGAAAAGTTGTTTAATTGTTTTAATTTGCGTGGCTTCGCTGTGTACTCACATGTGCGGAATCCTTAGCTAGTTTTATTTCCTTTTTTTCGTTGGAAAGTTTTTCCCCAGCAAGGGCAAAATAACAATTAAACACGAAATGAAATAAACTTTTACTTTTTCACTTCAAATTGGGTTAGCACGCTGACCGACAATTTAAGTCGTTGAAACTTGACAAGTTGAACGAAGGCAACGGGTGATTATTCAACTCCAATCATATTACCAATATATGGAGCAGTCAAACGATTATGATTGCCAGTTGTCAGCTATTTTGTGGGATTTTCCTACTCCGTTTAATTTGGTTCCACAGCCAACTGGAGTTCCCATAGTAGTAGTTCCCATAACTTTGTTCTCCGACCGATAGACAAGAGTTCAGCGAAGGGAACATGGCCAACGTGGCCATGGCTATGGCTACATAAATAAATCATAAAATGCTGAAAACGATTGTCGGCAGAAGTGGGTGTGGGTGTGGTGTGTGAAAAGTGGCAATTGTGAACTTTCCTTTGGGGTTGGACGATTTCGATCCAAGCAATTGCAGCGAGAGTTGCAATTTGGGAAATGTTTTATTCAAGTGTTTTCGGTTTGTTGTGGATTGGCTTATCCACAGAGCTGCATTTTCCCACACACAAACACACACAGGTGAAAAAAACTATAGTTATGGCTGTCCAATTGGATCAGTAAGCTGGCTGCTGAATTTATTATTGTTTTTTACAAACAATTTCTTTATTGTTCAGGAGTTGAATGGTTTATTTATGTACATAGGTATCCCTTTTTCGATTGCTTAAATGAACACCACCTTAACTCAAATAAACGCTGCTAAATGGCTGAGGATAATGGTGAATCACAGTCCCTCGTCAGTTAATATAACTGCTACTTTGCGGGGAAATTCCACCACATATCCTGCCCAGAAAAAAAGGCACCCACAAGCCCCAAGGTAAATGGCAGCCATTCGGAGCCAAATCTGCAGAGCACACAAACATTACGTAGCTATTTTGAGCGTAGCATTTAAGCTCTTCAATCTACAATTCCCCCGGCGACTTCTTAAACTTTTGCACTGCTTTCAGTGCTGCTGCTGTTGTTGATGCTATATTTATTTATTTTTATTGACAGCATTATATTTTATTTATTATATTGAATTCATGTCATTGTGCTGCCACGACCAGTTCAGTTCCAGGCCAACTCAGGGCAACCAGCTTGTGGGGCACTGCCACTGCCAGTGGCACGTTCTCAGCCGGCTGAGATGTGTGTTTGTGCCATTATTGTCAAGTCAGCATATAAAGCAGCCAGCAAAGGGTGGGCCAACTCCCAAATACACACTCGCAGCCACTGGAGAAAAATCTATTTACCAAAGTTTTGGATTTCCTTAAGGGTTTGACTTGTTACGCTAGTTTTTCTTAGAGAACTTTCTTGAGGGGCAGTTGTGAAGTGTTCCTCTTAAGAATGATAAAAAAGTATTTAATATTCTTTTGAACTCTAAAAAAATAAGTTGTTTAACCAATTTTATTAATTACTTCTAGCTAATGGTCAGAATTTATGACCAAGTAAATAATTTTAGAGTTTAAACAAAATAGTTAAATGAATGATTAAACCAAAAAGTATAAGTTATTATTATCAGTTGTAAGCTAAAACAAGGACTGATCATTCTATACTTTTTAAATAACCGATAAAGTCTCTTTGTTTTTTTTTCAGTGCCTACATTCGTAGTTTGAACGGAAATCGTTATATAAATCAAAGACAGATTATAAATGCTGCGCAATTTTCAAGTTATTTTTGCTAGATGCGTCTTTGTCGAGGGTTGTTCCTCTGACGCTTTTTAGGGGTAACTGAAAAGGTTAGACACAGTGAAGCCTGTGCTGATTGACAGCTAGACGTGGACAACTGTTGAGTGGATACTAACAACCAAAATGGGTGGTTCGGTAAATGGGTGATGCTCATTAGCGCGGAAGACAGCAATCGAAACGACACGAAATGAGTGAAATTGTCAGCTAATTATGTTTGTATTTTTGCCCTATAGAACTGCCGCTGAGCCGGAAGTGCCGGCAGGCTCATTTCCGTTGAAAATGTTTCCTGTCATAATTCGCCCTCGCTGGTATATTTTTCCCTCTGCCTCTCTTTCTATTTTCACATCGATTTTTGGCTGGAAGTGCTCCAAGAATAAGTCAAAGTTTTGAGGCAATTTGCCTTTAAAGCTTTTTTAGCCAAGGGTCCTTGAGTGAAGAGGGGGTGTAGGGGGGGACCGCTTGTCATGGCTTATTTCACTTGAACTTTGGGTCAGCAAAGTTGGCGTGCTCAAGCTTTATTTTTTAATTTGCTGCGGCATTTCATTCGCTAAACGTTTTCGCTTCTTTACTTATGTATGTACATATATATATTTTTTTTTTGGTTTTTAGCCCGGCCATTAGGCAGCCGCTCCTTTGCCTTTGTCCACAAAAAGAGCGAAAGAAAACTGGCCGCAATTAACTAACTGATGATTGATGATCTTTTAAATGGGTGCGCGACAATGGCCCCCACTTCTCAGTCTCACTTCTCATTATTGCCATTATTATAATTCCCTTTTTGAGTCCATCACAGCTAGGGCCTCATTTGTTGGCCCTACCGAACTGGGTCAAAGGTCGCCGAACCCGACTAATTGACATCCAATTGGGCCACATGTGTCGGCAGTCGGCAGTCGTCAGTCGGCAGAGTCCCCGCTGATTGCATTCGTTCGGATTGGATTGTATATTGCTAGTTTGCTCTTAATTGTCAAACGAATGCTGGCAAATGGAATGTTTTAAATTAATGCATTATTGCCCATGTGCATCGATTATTTATATTGCAGTTGCCCAGTCTTCAGTCCATCCATCCATCCATCCTTCCAGTCAGTCAATCAATCATCTGAGTAGCACACAAAGTTTGGCAACAACTTTTAACAAATAACTTGATACTAGGTGAAAAGTTTTCACAGCACTCGCTGGAGCAGAAAATATTCTATCAATATTTTTGACAAATTCCCTAATTGGAGTTGCCAGGAAATGGGGATTTGAAAAAATTTAAGGAATTCCAGACATGTTGTTATTTTTAAGGGGCGATTATTGGGATGTTTACGTTTATTCATTGCCATTTGGTCACAAGTCTATTAAACAATAAGTGTTACTAGCTGTTTAAAAAAATTATTTTAGCTTTAAAGAGAAATACAATAGCTAAAGCGTGTTTTTAAATTGTTTTTTTATTCTTCAACGCTTTAATTTAAACTTGGGTTTTTTTACTTTTATTAGGTGTGAGAATATTGTTAGATTTTTCTGAAAAAATATTTTATTCTTATTTTTAGTCAAAATAATTTTCTTAGCTATGTGTAGTCCATTTACACACATAAGTTTATGATTTTTGGCTTTTTATTGAAAACTGTTAAATGTTAACTCTGTTTATATTTAAAGTATTAATTTAATACGATATTATCTCTAAATGTACTAAATCTATTAGATGCAAACAGGACGATAGTAATGTTGGTTTCCTGATGCGACAATAATTATTAAACGTTAATAAAACCTCTGACCCTTTAATTAATTCCACAAAAAAGTGCGCATTGTAAAAATGGTTCCGTGAGTTCAGTAAGTGAAAAATGTTTTCCCTAGCCGGTGGGTGCGAAATCTCATTATTCTGGCCACTGCGAAATATGATAACTCTTCTGTCAGACAATATTTGGCGTCTCTGCCGGCTGAAATATGAGTCAATTATACTTCCGTACGCATAAATTAATGATTAATTGCAAAATAAATTGACTTGCGTCACTTAATTACGTAGCGCAAGTGACACTGGAGAAAGCAGATAGTTGAGGGGAAGTTGAGGGCGGCAGGGAAGGGCGGCAGCGCAGTTGTCACGCCCCGTAAAAAGCCTGTCAGTCGTCCGCCTGTCAACGCACTCGCACAATTACACTCAGGAAAATAATCACTTTGTTTATTTATTTTTTTATTGAGTTCAAAGCTTTTTGTAATGATGACACGAGTTTGAGTATGGACGTTAAGTACTTAAAGTAAGCTTATTGAATAAAATAAAACGTTAACAAAAATTAAGAGCCCATTCATCATAATTAGGTCAATGAAGAAGAATAAAAACAATAAAAATTTAGCAAAATTTTTAATCGGTAAAAATAGGCTACAAAACTTAGCTTTTACAAAAAGTATTACTGTTTTAAGAGCATTTTGTAGAGAAACAAGAAGTTAGTTCGTAAGTTTTTGTTGAAATTTTAAATAATTGAGATTTAAAGTCTTACAGCGCCATAAGTAAAAATCTAGGTTAAGAAGTGACCTTTTGTATTTACCATTTGGTTTACCTTAAGTGAAAAACCATTGATAAATAAGTCTGAACAAAATATTATTTTGTAAATTAGGTAATACAAAAATAACGAAAATTAACGAAAATATGATAGAAGTTATTATTGATGGATTTAAAAAAAACACGAAAGGTTAACTCAAAAACCCATTATAAAGAAATTAATAAAAGTTTTATCTGCCAGTTGCAAACTCTATCAACATACAAAACCCTTAATTTTTCACAGTGTGCACCAAGGGAGACAAACACATGCACAGAACGGCAATTTCTGCTGTTGACATTCACAGTCAAACATGCTTAATTAATGCCAGCAACGTTGCCATCAGTTGCCATCAGTTGCCATCAGTTGCCATCACTGCCGAACCCCTCGCAAATCTCTCGTCGGTAAATGAGAGCCGGCGCAGTATGACAACATTAATGCGAACATTAACAAAAACTGCTGGCGATGCTTACTGTTCCCCGTTCCCCGTTCCCTGCCCTCCAGTTTCCCTCCATCCAGCACCCAGCTTCTCGCTAACTGCTCACTGCTGCTGGCTGCCAAAAATAAACACTCGCAGGCATCATAATAATGATACATGGCCAAGTCGAAGTCGGAGCCCTCGAGTGAGTGGCCCGATGGTGCTCGACGCTCGATGCTCGACGCTCGTCTGGCTGCCAGCAGAAGCTTCTTGATGAGCAGTTTCCGATGATGGTGGGTGCCCATCCACCTCCCCTGCCATTCCAATCCAATTCAGACTTTCCTTCATTGTCTGGCAAGAATCTCATAATTAAGCACCATCGACTACAGTGGTTAAGGGTGCCCATTATCGTTTGTTTTGCATCTCAAAAATATAAATAGTTCTTATAAGTAATTAATACTTTCTTTTATATTAAATAAAAAAAACATTGAAGAAAAATTTATTACATGTTTAAAATTGTTTTAATATTAAATTATATGCAGTTTATACATAAGGCAAGAACACTTTTACTATTTATAAATAAGTATTTAACAGGTTCAAACTACATTAAGCATTTTTATGTTACAAACTAAATTTCTTTAAAGTTAAAATTATAAGTTCTTTATATACTTATCCAATTCTAGTCTCTAAAACTAAATAATTTAATTAGATCACAAATCTATTTAACAAAGTCTATGATAAACATGTGCACTTTCGGTCAACAATACATCAATTTTATTGATTTAAGACCCTTTTAAAGTCAAATTAATAAGGAAATGTATTTTCTTAATTCTGTACTTTGCCATTAACAAAAGCTTTGCAATCATTTACCTAATTAACCCTTTGGTTCCAATGTTCCTTGAGCTGCCTGGGTGCTTGGGGCAAAAAAATCAATAAAAACCTTGCCAAAATGGCTTTCGCACCATTCCAGTTTATCCGATTTCCTTCGCAGGATCGCAGGGAGTGGGTGCGGGTGCGGAGGAAGGGCAGGACTGAGGACTGGGGGACTGGAGAGCAATTAACGCTGAATTGATACGCACAGCTCGGAAGGAAGGCATTGAACCTGCGTTCTCCGAACTCCGTCCGTCAGGAGCAGAAGGGCGCCCAGTTCCCCAGCTCCATTTAAGCGTTGGCATTAAGACGTAATTAAAACAACGCCAAATGGAAGCAGAGGACCCCTTTGTGGCAGGCGGAGCAAAAAGGAGTCAAAAGATTATTTGTATTTAATTTCAAGTACGCTGCCAGGAAGCCAGAGACAGTTTTACTTTCCTCGCTCTCGCGCTGTACATAAAACTCAATTATAATTAAGCATTTAAGTGGAAACGAGCGAAGCTGGAGCAAATGAAGCGGACTCCGAGCTCCAAGAGAGTTCCACCAGAGTTTCTTCTTTGGTTCGAGGCAACAGCGATGACAAGGACCTCGCCCATTTTTATTAGGAGTAGCCAGCAGCACCCTAATTGCTAAGAGCGCCACTCAAAGTTTCGGCGGGATTGGGGCAAGGATGAGGATGAGGATGAGGTTGGGGACAAGGACAAGGAGGGTAACTTGAGCATCAGGCGGTTTTTAATTATCGTTCATCGCTCATCACTGTCCATTTGTTCAGGGGGGTTTTTATAAATGGTACACTGTAAACATTTTTGATTTTAAGCTTAGGGATATTCTGACCATATTTAAAAGATCATTTAGAATTGGAAAAATTTATTTTAAATTCCTTTGTTTATTTAAAAATAAAATCAAAAAGTCCTTTTAATTTTAAGATTAATAAAATACATTAAGAAAACTTTTTCCCTCAATGTATCTGCTATTTACCATTTAATGATTTTACCAGAATGTTGTTACGAAATCTATGTTGCCATGTCAGTGGATTAATTGTTACGTTTACTCATTCAATTTAATTGCATAATGCAGTCGGCCACCAAATGAGAAAAGTATCTCAATTAGCAAAATCATTGATGGGGTCAAAGTGTCATGGCCATTAATCAATACCGGGTAAATAGGTCAGCCAATTGGTAGATATTTATTTTTAAATCACCAATTTTGTGAATATGAACGAATGCAAATAAGGTTAAATGGAAAACGAAAATGGACGGTTCAGGGATGTGAAATTTTAATGAACTTTTAAACGTAATGAAAGTCATTTTCAAATTGCAAGCTCACAGAAAGTGGGGGAATCGCCGGAGAGGGCAGGCATGCGGCTTAACTTATTTTTTCTTTTGCCCCGGTGAAATTCAATTGCGGCAGAAGTCGGGCTCTGCAACTTTTGTGCGTCCTTCAGACAGCCCAAGTCCACCCAAGACCCCACCAGAAAAACCACCCGAAACCCACTGGGTCGAGCACTCGAAATCATTTCGAAATGGCATTGAATGTAGCATTTAATTTGTGCGCCACAAGCGGCGGCGTTGAGGATGAAGTTGTTGGTCCTTGGGCCGGGCCCGCTGGTCTGTCCATGCCTGCTATTTATAACTGTTTATTTGCCGTGTGCCAACTGCTGTGCACTGTGAGAAAATCAGCTTTCTTAAAAATGTATTTAATCGTAATAAAATGTTTACTTGTTTTTCTAAGCAATTTCCCAAAAGAAGCTTCACTGAACTGTCTATCACACTATTCCACAATTCATAAAAAATTTCAAGTTGCTATTCATATAGTTTTTTGTTGAGTTAACTCTCATTACACTCATTATTTCAGTAATTAACTATTTTATTAGACCTTTTAGTATTTCGGTTTTTGATTTGATTTTATCCAAATTTTTAAAAAACAAAATATAAGCTATAGTTGTAACAAATGAAAATAAAAATCAAGATTTTGGGCTAAAACGCTTTTTACAGTAAATCCATTTTTGTTAACAAAATAGGTGTTACTATTTCTATATTATTAGATTACAGAACAAATATATTAGCTAATATTTATCCTTATAATAAAATGTAATAAGTACTTATAGTAAGACAAAATTTACGTATTTGCAATAACTGAATAAAAATCTTTTTAACTTTCCAAGTTTTATTTCGATTTGTAAGCAAATATGTTTTACTTCTGGCAGAATGTTACCAAAAATTAAATATCACAATTAATAACAAGATAATCATTTTTTAAAATTAACAAAAGTCTTTAAATCTTTTTTCCTAAGTGCAGCTGCAGCTCTGTATCTGTATCTGTATCTGTCTGCCACTGAACGGGATTAATTAAACTGACAACTGACGTCTGTGGGTGGCTGTCGCTCTCTGCGAGTCCTCTTCGTTTGCACAGTCCACAGTCCACTGTCTTTGATGCTCCGAACTCCGGGTTCGGCATAATTAGTTAAATGTGCTTGGCCATAACAATGCGGAGAGCTGGCCAATACCCACTCCCTCCCCCACCACCATCCACCGCAACTCTTTGGGACCTGGCATTTATTTTAATTTAATATATCCTGCCATAAAGATCATCGCAACGCAGAAGAGAAGCTCTAATTGCCAAATACGTAATAATTACTACCGACGAAAATATTAAATAAAATTAATTAAGTGAGCTCCAACTTTGGCAGCAGCAAATCAGCCAAGGATACCCAGGCAGAGGCAGCTGCTTACATTTATTTGCAGTTAGTCATTTTGAATGTGTTTGCCCCAAACACACACATATCCTTGATATCTTTCCCATTTTGGCCACCCCGTCCTCCTCATCAGTAACCATGAAAACTCGCATGCGAAAAAAGCTCCTGCCGCTCATTTGCTAGCAATTAAGTGCACAGAAAGAGATGGATACAATCCTGTGAACTACGTCGATACGTGAGTGTACGTATGTGTGTGTGTGAACAGTGTATCCTCTATAAATGGTTACATTATAATTTATGTGTTTAAAAAAATAAGCAATAATATACAAAGTTAAGCCACCACGTTCAATGTTTACGGAGCAATTAATGAGTAAAAAAATCAAGAGTTTTTAAACATAATTTAGGAAATGAGTTTTAAACAAATAATATCAAACTTTAAAAAAAGCCCTGCAAAAATCAATATATCTTTTACTACTTTTATAATTTAACATAAACAGGTAATTATTTAAAACTCTCAATAAAACATTGTTTTAAAGTACTCCCAGAACCCTTTGCTAAATTAAAAAAAAAATTTGGTTATTATAAGCAAATTTTTAATAAATGGTTTAAAATTGAATTTGAAAAATTTTAACACTGTGAAATATGTTTAAAACCGTCTTTATTAATTTTAAGGACATTTTTGGCAGTCACGCTTTAATAGACTTTATTTTATATGCCTTTTTTTTAAACGAAGAGTGTCAAATTAATTTGGAAGCTTAAACCTTTGGACATTCTAGGGCCCACTGTCTTTGTGTGCTCTCATCCCTGCAAGCAACTCAGTAACTGGAGTGCGCGCGTGTGGGTATTTTAGTTAGAAACTTGTACATTTTGCCTAATTTGACAAATTGTTTTAATATAGTATGCAAACTTTTCGGCTACATGGTGGCGCAAATTAGTTTTTCGGATGCCCGGAAATTGGGTCGACTGGTTGCCGAATGCAAAAACCTATCGGATGCGGCTGCGAATGCAGTTTAATGGGCTGCGCTGAAAGTTATGCAACACTTGGCGGACTTTGTTAATGCCATCACGCTTAGCTGCCACATTCAGGGGATTATCACAACGCGTTTATTAAAAGTGCAATGTTATTCAACAAAGTTAACCGCAGGGGAATGTGTGCTCAGCTTTTAATTGTTGCGGATGTTGATGTTTGTTTGCGGCCTGAAAACAGTTTATTTGGGCAGCTAATTGATTGTTATTAAAGGATTCGTAAACTTATGCTTATGCATAAAAAAATACGATTTTTTACTCCCTTTCTGTTGTTTGTGCAGCAAAAAAGCATTTGTATATTTATCAAGTATTTAACCCAAAACCGTTCTGTATATTAATTGCAGTTCTCGATGCTTTTTGCTTCATGATTGCTTTCGCTATTTCCAACCCAATTCATCATCAAACGGATTATTTCTGGCCATGGCAAAATAAACAAGAGATTTTGTGAGATTTTCGATTGCAGATTTTACTTTATAGTTTCGGGGTTTTGTTTACAAAAGTTCTTGGTACTTGGAAGTGGAAAGATTTTAGTCAATTGAGGCAATTTCATGAATGAAAAAGAAAATAAATAGTTATCATTAAAGGAGTTTAGTTGTAAGAATGCTAACATTTTTATTTACTTGATTGTGAATGTGTGGACAAGTATTTTTTAACGTTATGTAAAGTAAAATGTTTAGAAAAACTTATTCAATTTTTAATTGTAATAGAACGTCTTAAGCTGTAGTGATGGATTCGGGATTTGATTCTTCCTGAATTGTTAACTTCTTGTAAAGTTCATTGAGCTGATCCTTTTTCTGAACCATAGCTAGGGCTCGTTGGTATCGCTCCTCCCAGGCTTCTGGATGAGATTGGGCCAGCACCTTGAGGGTGACTTCTACAGCAGCTTTAATGTCCTTTTCGGGGCTTTCATGATAGAGCAGCAGCAGATCCATTGCACGTTTAACAAAAGCCTCCCAGACCTCCTTTTCGTATTCGTGCTCCTCCTCCGCTTCGCTGCGAAATTTGGGCTTTAATTTACCCACAGCCAAGGCGGCCATGATGCGAATACCAGCCGAGGGATCATCCATGCGCTGCATGGTGGCATAGGCCAATGGTTTCAAGTCCTCCACAGACATTTCCCGGAAATAAACCACCGCTTTGATGGCATAATGACGAGTGGTGACATTACGATCCTCGAGTAGACTGGGCATGTGCTTGGCCTGCGAGGGTATAACTTCCACAGCCTCCGATTCAGCTCCCTGAGCCAGAGCACACAGCGTGGCCATGGCCAGGGATCGCATGGCCTCGGCATTGGATCCAGCTTTCCAGGCCAAATAGGGTTCAACAATTTGGGTTATAAATTCACTCAATCTCTGAGTGCTCTGCTCACGTTCGACGTCCATAGTTTTCGACCAGAGTAGCGATGCCACTGACAGACTGCTAAAGATTTTCACCTGGGCACTGTCGCAGCAATGCTCAAAGACCACCTTTACTTTTTCTATGAGATCGGTTATATAGGTTGGTCGAATGAGGCACTTGGCTATCAAACCATCCAGCAGCATCACAGGCTCCGCATTGTCTTCTAGAGCAGCATCCAGATTCTCCACATCCTTCAGGGCCAAATGAAACCAACGTTCGTGGAGTTTGGCCTCCGTAATTTGTTCCAGTTTAGCAATTCTCTCAATCAGCAGTTGCCCCTGATTATTGTCTTCATTTCCGCTGCCACTGAGGGCATATGATAGAGCCATCACTTTGACGCCACTCACGTAGACGGACTCGTAGAGATCCTGGAGCTCCTCCTGTCCAGCGTTGATCTTCAACGATTTATCCAGTACTGTATCCAAGAGTTTGAGAATGTAGAGCTGAAAGCCCGGTTTTAGGGTGTGCGAGTAATCAGTGCTCCGCAGGAGTTTGGCCACCTTCATCAACTGAGCGTAGGTGCCGCCCAAAGAAGCGGTGAACATGTGGAAGAAACATCTCATATAGGATTCTCGAGCATTGCGTTCCAGGCCATCCAAGCCGTGATCAATCCAGGCATTGTAGGCCAACAGACGACCCATCAAATCAGCCACCTTGGCAGCTTCAGCATTGACTTCTGCAACAGGATCGACGCAAGCATGGGCCAAGTCGCCATATATCTCAAAGAATTTGGCCGTCATCGCAGCCTCAGCGTGTAGTACAAATTGATAGAGGAGTTTTAGCGAGTGCAGACGAACATTATCCTTCCAATCGCTAGTTTCCCGGGTAATACATGTCAATAATCTCAAAGAACGTTGCACTATGCCGCGACATCCTATGGTGGGACGCTTGACACCCTTAGGGTAATTCTCCACTGGCAGATCGCTAATCTCCTGTTGGGTCAACTCAGCCTCGTTTTCTTCAAAGAATTGTTTTCCACACTTGAGCCACTGTGGATAGATGTGATTCAGAACCTCCGGGGAGTCGTCTTTTAGGCAGCATAGGACCATGGGTAGGATTCTCTCAAAGAATGAATAACGATCCAACAGATCCATCAACATCAGAATGCCCATCTGACCCACTTCACGGCGAACCAAGGGCATATTGTCCATTAAAAGGGGGGAGACCTCATTGAAGAGCCTCCTCATTGAATCGGCACTGGCGTCCATGTGAAGACTCAGTCTGCCTATGGCTTCAATGGCTGCGATCCTCGCCTGGGCATGCTTGTGATTCAGCATTGCATACAGGGCTATGACCAGGGAACTCGGTGAACGGACGCAGCTCCTGGGTTTCGGCCACACGAGCCAGATTCACCAATGTGGAGCAGCCCTCCCGCTGCACCAGCGGATAGTCATCTTTGATGGATTTAATCAGAATCTTGACCACTTGCGGATAGCACTCCCTGAAGACGCCGACATTTCCCATTTTCGCATACTGACGCACCATCAAATTGAGTTGGCCCATGTAGAGCAGGCGAATCTCCTCGCTGGGCTCCACAGTCTCCGCCTTTCCCATCCGCTCGGCCAGCGTGGACACCACATTCAGCAGGTGGAAGTCCATGGGCGGCAGGCGCTCCATGAATGCATTTACCGCCTGGACGGCGTGATCGCGAACAGTCTCGAAGCGATCGTCGTAGCACTTCAGTAGATGCAGATACAGCTGGTCGAAGCTCTCGGCCATCTTCTCGGTGCTCCCAGTTTGGGGTGCATTTGCACACAGATCGCGTATTTGTGCCAGGGCCTTGGTCTTCTGGTGCCGGTCAGTGCCCTCCAGTTGCTCGCATATCTTCTGGGCATCAATCTCGAAACTCATTTTGGACTCTTTAAATTTTATTTTCAATCTTTTGATCTTAGGTTATTTTCATAATTTTTCTCTAAACAAGTTTTAATTGTTTTGTGCTGTAATATCCTTATTTATGAGGGTCTTAATTTTAGTAAATATTTAGTAGGATGTTTTTTACTGTATTGACTTTGATTTAGCAACTTATAGATTCTTTTCCGTTAAGTCTATCTGTTTTTTGGTTTTCGATACTTGTGGTATTGTTCAATACATTTGTTTTAATAAATATTTAAATATTTGATTTTTTTCTGAGTTTCCTCTCCAGTAATTATTTTTAGATGACTTTTCCAAAAGCTTGTCGATTGAAAAGTGATTTTATCGTAGTATTGGGTTTTTGTTCCTTTAAGAAGTATTTAAGAACTGTATCTTACTTGTCCTTTTATTGTGCAGGATAACCTTTGATTTCTTGGTCCTTGGCTTGATTTTTGTGTGTTATTTTCCGTTTTGAAGATATTTTTGGCGGCTGCGACTTAAGTAATATTTGTTTTCAATATCAAAGATACATTTCCGGGTCCAGGAATTTCGAAGATACTTTTTAGCCGGTTGCTTGAGCTGCGAGTGTGATTTTCTGTTAGCTTCTTTTCTCAGCTTTCTAAGCTGCAAAACGAGAATGTGAGAACGTTACTCAAACAACAAACGCACCGGTAGCTATGACTACACAATTGAAAATGCTGCTCTAGGGTTTTTTCTACATTATTTTTGTTTATTTCACCCAAACATAAAAACCCGACAACGTGCCGCAAACAAAACACTCAATCGACTGAACAAAATCAGCTGTTTTTTGACCGGAAAGTGTTGCAAAAGTGGGGAAAAAGTGCTGCAAAGTTTCCGTTGGGCGGGAGTTTTAAAAGCTGGCAGTTTATTTGCCGAGCTAATTAACGAGCCATAAATGAAATTTCTTTGGAAAAAAGCTCAGCGGTTTTTTACGAGTTCGGCTCTGGCGGCGATCCATAAAAGTTTCTGTGGGCATTCGCTTATCTGTGGCGCGGGCTATCTAATTGCGTTGTCGTTCCTTATCAACATCAGTCCAACAGCACGACAATATCTAAGATTGATTGCTCACCGACCGACCCACCAACTCACCAACTGACTGACTGATTGACTGTGCTTGATGGAAGGAAATCACATAAAAATGTCTATTTTTATCGCAACTTAATTGCATTTGTGGGTCATCGAAATTAGGGTTATAATGAGCGCACACGAGAAATTTGGGGCTTGGTCACAGATAACCAGGTAAAATGGCAGTAATTTTGATATCGGGAATGATATTATAATAACTCTTAGCTTAGGGGTAGAAGGCAGTTTCGTAAATCTCGTGGGAAGATCTTTGTGTTCTTCGTTTAATTATAATTTGATTAAATGTTACATGATAGTAAACACTTTGATAAGAAATGTATTTAAGAAGGCAATACAAATATTAAGTTATTGTTGATTAAGCATTATTTAAAAATTATTTTGAGTTTAATGAGTTGATAAGGGAGTCAAAAAATTTTCTGTGGGTTCCGTTTGTAAAAAAAATAAACTAATGATCCTATGACCAATCAATTGATTTTGTTGATAACCTGTTACAAATCTTTTTTTCTTTAAGAATTCAGTTTTTACTCAAAGTTTAATATGTCTAAATCTCAATTTGTTAGGTCAAAAAATATTAAAAAGTAAATTTTTTTAAGAAAAAAGTGTATCACTTCAATGTTATGATAATGAAGAAAGGGTTTCTCAACATTTCAATACGAAAATCCCTGCTTTTGGGAGTGTGGGAATTTTCAAAGATCTCCTATTTTTAACTCGTTGTGTTGCCGTGTATATATTAATCCAAAGATTGTGAAGTATGCAGCCCGTCGTCTGCTATCCGGTGTTGATCTTTCCATTTGAATTTCATTTAATGGCCGTGTGGAATATTTTTTCCTCTTATTTTTATTCAATTTCCCTTTCGTTATCCCATCTGTGGGGTTGCTAGATTGGCGTGCCCAGTTCGTCGGCATATTTTATGAGCGTTTCTTTTCTCCTACCTACTGTCAAAAATTGTTGTTGTCATTTTTATTGAAAGCCAGCGCAGATACACAGACACACAGATACAGATACATTTGCAGATACAGATACAGATACTCATAAGTTTTTTTTGCTGCTCCCATTTGTGTGCACAATTCGATTCCATACCTTTTTGTGTGCGACGGCAGGCGGCACACGCTCCAAAGCAATTAAGCGCATGAATCAGGTTCGTTTGGTTTTTCAGGGCAGGGCAATGTATCTGTATCTGTATCTGTGTGCCCCCTGCATTTGTATCTGTGTATCTGTGAGTGCGTTTTTATGGGGGGAACACAGCAAACACCGGCACAATAAACTTAATTGATATGAAATGAAGTCATTTGGCAAAATCACTGGGAGAGTAATGGACCGCGCTCATTCAATTTGATTTGATGTCGGCCAGTTCGAGCCGACAAACAAAAAGTTATATACGTAAATATATATTGTGTGCAAATATATATACATTTTTTTTGATCGGCTTTTCGAAAGCAATTGAGCATATGAGCGGTATTTACATACATCTGCATGTGCGTTTTTCAGGCCAAAAGAGTTTCAATTAAAAGTTACATTTTTTTTGCTGGCCAGCAAAGTGCGGAAGCCATCGTCGTCGCTTCGAACCCGTCTGGCCAGTGGCCAGTACAGTATATTTAAGTCTGCATCTGCAGATAAAGCCAAAAAGCAACCAGCTGGCCCATAATGGTCATAATTATTAATTAGATACACGGATACATGGCTGCAGTTTCAGTTTTTCGAAAAACCCGCTGGCGGTCCACTTAAATGGACTTGTTACCGCTCCGAAAGCCAAATGCAAAATGCAAATTCAAATTGCCAATTGATATTGATTGAATTGCAGGCTGCACTGGCTAATTAGTTTTATTTTCCAACCGAACTGAACTGAACTGTCCGCTTAAGTGAATGACGACGAACTGCGTCACTCGGACTCGGACTTGGACTTGATTGAGTGAGTGTTTGTTGTCTCGATTTCTCGGAATCGCTGATTAGAAATGTTCCTAATGGCTTGACTTGTGTCGCAGATGGACCCAGTCCTGTTCCCTTTTATTTTATTTCTCAATTTTATTCGCAGCCATATAAACAAGTGCTGTGTAAGTGGCTCCCCAATCTCCTGCCCTCCATTCCATATTAATGTGCGCCGTTTAATTGCGTGACTCATCAGCGGGGCCGTAATCGCCGACTGCCATCATTTGCCGGAGCTGTCTGTTCTCGTAAGTCCACATTGCAACAGGGGATTGGATTGGGTCTTTGAGCTGGAGCCGCTTCGAGATGGTGCGGAAGAAAGCTGAGCTCGTAATTAATAAACAACTGAGACGACAGGCAAATGAAGCCCAAAGCCAGGAAAAATCAAATGGAATCCAATTTTTATAAATATTTTGCACATTTTAAGTACAAATAATTGGGAAAAAAAACAGTCAACAAAATGTAAGAAACAGAGTTAGTATTTACGCATTCTGCATTGAAAAAAGAGGCTGATTACTTTAGAATAGGGTTTACCTCAGACTGGATAGTAATAGATAACAAGTTAAACGTGTAATAACACCTTCACCTTGAGAAAAACTCAGGAGTTCAAGAAAAATTCCAATTTTATTAAAAACAAAAAGAAGTTCAAGAAAAATTTTTGACTTTATTTTATAAAACAAAAAAAATTTTGCCTACTTTAAAAAATGATTGAGCCCACCATATAAAATTAGAAAAACAATGACTGACTTTTGATTGTGTTAAATGTTTAAAATTCCTTGAATTGTTTCTGGATGTACCATTATAAAATCTGTTTATGTGATAGGAAATAATGTTAATAAGCTTATATTTCATATTTAATAAAATAAATTGATTATAAATATTATAAAAGGTAACCACTTATTTTTGGTATGTAAAAATAAGTTATTAAAAAATAATAAAACATAAATTTCCAAGTCTATTTATTCTTTATAAGAATTAATAGTTTTTAACAATGCATTTAAGCAAAAAAACATTTTTATTAAGCAATCATTTTCTCCATATATTGGATCCAAAAATGCTTGAAACCGATTAATGGCCTATAGACCCATTTGTTTATGCATTCTGCTTTCAGTATGGCCATTGCATTATTTCCATTATTTCCATTATTTGTTTATTCTCGTTATTAGCGTGAAAAATGCAGGCAGCCCGAGTGTGATTGTAATGAGAGCTGCAAATGGTTGTTCTGTTTTTGCATATAATTTTTCCTATTTACATTTTTGCGTAATCGCCGCGAGGCCCATTCAAATGCCAAATGGCTGAACTGAGCTGAGTCCGTGTTCTGTTTGTGCAGTCGCATAGTTTCAGCCTGATATATACACCAGTAAATATGTATATAAAATCCGATCCAGACTGACCAGTTCCTGGCTATTTCATGCCATGGCAATCCATTCATTCATCGCGTCAAGTGTCAGGCGTCTGTCAGTCAATCAGAAAAACGGTTTGAGTAACAATTTAATTAATTTCAGTACGAAATGCGAACCTGTTGTGCGATAGATATTAGATATCACAGCACTGGCACACACATAATTCTGTGGCTCTGAATGAAATTGCCTTTAAATTATGCCTAATACTCGTGACATGACTCAATTAAATGCCACATTCGGACCATGACTGCGACTATTTGGCTGGAGCCCAACTCACCCCAGAAGATACATATCCGATTCAGATACAGATACAGATACAGAACCCGAGCGAAGTAGAAAGCTCGTTCTGCTCTAATATTAGTTTCTGTTATCTCTCGGTATGGTAATTAACACAAACAGAGACAGTATTTGGCGTATCTGTGGAATGAATCAGCTTGTACTGTGAGCTGAAAACATAACCACAACTGAGGCAATCACAGATCGAGTGCTTTTTCGAAGTTCAAAAGGCAAAAGAAAGTCAATTAGAGGGATTTATTTGATGAACAGTCACGGAAATTCAAACATTTAAGAGACCTCGCTTTAAAATTTAAAATATTCACTGAAACATAGAGTTCTTGATTCAAATTAGTTCGCAGTTAAATATATTTATTTCATATTTCATATTATATGTTAAACCTTAAAGAATTTTATATTTAGTCCATCTTTATACTTAAATTGACTATGTGACACTCTTTTATTTTAATGTTTTATCATTTACAAAAAAAAAACAAATTATTTATATTTCTTTAAAAATCCAATAAAATTGAATGCTTTTCGAAATTCAAAAGGCTAAATAAAGACAATTTAAAGGGCTTTAGTTGAAGGATGTTACTGAAATTCATAAATTTAAGATACCTATATTGAAATTTATTGTTAGTTAATAATATTTTATATAGTTTGTGCATATATCATGTTATATGATTAACCAAAGAACTTTTTAGTAAAACTATTTTAAACTTTAAAAGACCTTTTTGTGACGACTGCTTTTATTTTAAGTTTTTTTTTAACTTTAGCACTAGAAGAATAATTTATAAAAAATACAAATCAATTATCTTCCAGAAATTCCTAATTAAGATCTAGGCCTCTTTCGAAATTTTAGAGGCAAAAGAAAGTTAACTTAATGAACTTTAAGTCCTTTAAAATTCCTATCTTAAAAAAAGACTACTGTTATAAATCCAAGTGAAATGTAATATTTTCAAGAGGCCCATTGATTATTTTTCTTGCAGAAAACCCTAAAAATGACTTGTTTACGCGTATATATAAATGCACCGTCATTATCGGTTCCATTTATTTAGCATTATTATGTGTGCGCAATCATTTGTTTACATTCCGAATAGTTGCGGCAATTGACAGTGCAATGTTTCCCCGATTGCGATTACTGAACTTAACTGGTAGTAAATGGCAGAGTGCTGAGGCAGGCCATATGTTCGCCGACAATGGGACAGAATCAAATACAAATTTTCAGCACATTTTACCGTAGTCATCAATGTGCAGGCACAACCAAAATAAACAACATTTACACGAGCTCGGCGAAAAGCAGCGGCATCATCATGAAATTGAAATTAATTATATGTCAACAACGTGATTACAGAGAAATTTAACTAATTTGATATCGCTGATTTATATGGAACTAAATGGATTGATTAGATAAGATTTTAAGTAATTTATCGTGTTTCGATGGTCAATTAATTTAGCATTGAATGTTCCACTTTCTATTTGAACTGATATATTCTTAAATATAAGAGTTGAAAAAATAAAATTTAGGTATTAAAAAAAAGTTTTTTAGTGAAGAGTACGAATTTTTGTATAGTTTTATTTATTTTTTGTAGTCGCAGAACAGAACAACTCATAAATATTAAAATGATTAACACAAAATCATTAATACCGTAAGCTATTTAATTAACGAATTATTATTTTTTATATTTTATTTTATTTTAAAAATTGTTTAAATAATTTTCTAGTTTTCTGTTTGAACTTTTAGAGTTAATTTGTGATTAATTCTGGTCGATTGTTGACTGTCCTATCTGTTGAGCTCTTAGTAAATTATTATGTGATTATTTACTATTGTTTGTCCGAATTAAAAACCAAAACAAGTAATTCCTCAATCGCAGTTTGTAATCTAAGCATTGATTATAACTTGACTGCTTTGACCTGTCGATGGGAATTCCCAGGAATTGAGGCAAAGGTGAGGGAAAAGTACTTGAATTATAGATTGCTCACCTGTGAGGGGCCACTCGGGCGGTTGGTTGATTGTATCCAAAAGAATCAAGGTGAGCGGAAATCCAATTAAACGATTTTAGTCTCCTTTCCGTTGTTGTTCTTCTGTTGTGTTGTAAACGCTTTTTGTGGCTAAAGTATTTATAGTTTGGGTTTCCAAGGTCACCCTATGTGGGTGGTGGTGGTGTTTTTTTTTTGTATTCAGTTTAATTTCCTTTGGTTTCACTTTTTTGTTATCCTTTTCCAGTTCACTTTTTGCTCGCTGACGATTTACATGGCTCTTCGGTTTGGCTGCTGATTATAATCCTCAATTAGTCTAACGAGTTGCAAATTAATCCACTTTCCCTAATTAAATTGCCTTTGCAGTGGACATAGAAAAGAGAACTGCCAATGTTGGTGTCATTTAAAACAAAACATAAAATAAACCATACAAAAAACTGACAAATTAAAGAGAAAAAAAAGGAATGTAATTAATTCATTAGCCTGCCAATTGACAATTATTGATTATTGTTTTGCCTTTGCGTTAGCGAATTAATTTTAATGTATTTTGGCTGGCTGTTTTTGAGTTTAGCTGCACGTCGTTCGTTTATTTAATTTTTAATTATATTGAAATGTGTTCTGGTTTCATAATTGGCAGCCCATTGTCTCTGCTGTCTCGTTCGCACTTGCATAGCTGCACACAATGCCTTTGTAATTTAATTAAATTTATTTTGTGTTCATTTATTTATTGTGAAACCGATTCCGACCCCGTTTTTGCTTCATTTGTCTTGTGTTCATCGTTAAAATATTGAAAATGTGGCGAAACATTTAATTTGCCTAGCTGGGAATTGAGTTTAGCACTCTTTTGTAAATCCGTCTAATTGCCAGAAATTACATGATGTATATTTGTATATAGAAATCAAATTAAATCAAAGATTATATCTTGGCACTTAAATACCGACGGCACTGACAAATTGATAAGGGGAAATTAATTTTCACTGCTTTGCTTGGCATTTACAAATTAACTGGGTTTTATTTTAAATTGTTTTTTGTTTTATTTAATCATTTGTATATGCATAACTTGAACTTTTCGGCACTTAAATGGCAGCTCAAGCGCTTTATATATCCATTATATAGTTATTTATTTACTTTTACGTATTTTACGTATTTATTATTAATGCGAGCGAGCGGCAACGGCAAACGACAGCATTTATGGCCGCTCGCTAGCGTAATTAATGGGAAACGAACACACGGCCGACCATAAAGTGGACTTCAATTACGAATGCGAATGCTTTATTTATAACACCTTTTTGCCAACTGAATTTAATTGAGTAATTGAAAAGAAAATTTCCTTTTTTGCACACGCTTCATAATTTATTTATGCGAGCTGCGAGAATATACACAGTCTGTGCCAAATAAAATGAATTGGAAATCAATTGGCAGCAGTGCGGCTGCGTAACCTGTCAGCGCGGCTCGCGTTGACAAATTGGCCCGTTGAGCGTGCGAACCAGCAGCAAATAATAATAAAAAAAAGGGGGAAACAACAACAATGGTTAAAGTATCTTGCAGATACACCAGTCATCCAGTCAGTCAGCCAGCAATTAGCGTCAATAGGCTGAAGTGCTTAAATGTTGCTGCTGTGCTGACCGTGTTGTCGCCTTATAAACTCGCTTGCTGATTGCCGTCGGTGGGTCGCACAAAATAAACAAATTAATGGCAAATGCCAAGCAAAAATCATAAAAGAAATGAAAGATATATATATATATAAATACACATTTTGTGTGATATCGCATAATGGCGCTTGACGTTGCTCTCTTGCCGCGCTAATTCTTTTGACCAGCAAACGCGACAATAACAAACAGACGAAATGCTAATTAGTTTCATGTGTGACTAATGGACACAAAAGGCGGCACAAATACACAGATACACAGATACACAGTTGCTCAGATACAAAGATACACATGCGTGACTTCTTGTCGTTGTTATGGTTGTTGTTGTTGCTCGTAGGCTCGTAGGCTCACACACTTAATTAAAATAGTACACACTCTTTGAGGGGGTCGATTGTTCAGTTCAGTTACCAGTCCCATTCCTTGTATGGCCTCATGCCTAATTATAATTACGTGGCGCGTAAATTGAATTTGACTTTAGACCCCGCGCGGTCAACGATTTACCGGCAACTCAGCTGCTACTGCTACAAAAAAGGCGGCCCAGAACGGAAGAGAACACACCATGGAATTGGAATTGGAATCCACATCCACAAACCGAAATCCGAAATCCGAATCCGAACCGACCACGACCACGACGACGACGTTTCAGCAGCGATTCTGAACGACTTCTGAGTGCGAGCGCTATAAAGCACGGAAACGACGTTGTCGACAAACGACGACAACACAGCAACGACTGTTGCTGCTGCTGCTGCTGCTGCTAGCACTGCTAATGTTGCTGCCTCTGCCGCTTGTGTGAACTGCGCCGTGCAACTATTTAACGACGACTGAATGTGGCAATTATGTATCTAGATACACTTTGGCCACAGTCTGTGCTCTGTGTGTGCCTGAGTGTTTGTGTGTCTGTGTGGGGGTTGCTAAACGAGGGAACCATCATAAAACATATTACTATAATTACAATTACGGTGCGCAAGCGAGAGAGGGGAGAGAGAGATACAGATACAAAGATACTGAAACCGAAAACAGATACAAACAGTTGCCGCGCACGTGAACATAACGCACGGCAATAAAACACAAATTTTCATATGCATTACGGCTTAATTGTATCTCGTTGCCTGTGTTGTGTGTGAAGCTCATAAATTTCAGACTGTGTTGTTGCCGCTGCTGCCGCTGTGCTGGCAACATGTTGCTGGCGGGATGTTGCCGCCGCACTCTTTGTGTATCTTTGGCTTGATTATTAAATGCTGAATGTGTTTTATTGCTTTGATTGCTGCTGCTTGCGCCCTGCGTCTGCCTACACTTGAAAAAATATATATTTATTTCTTAAGCTATCTACTTGATAAAGTGTTGAGTGAAGGACAGAATAGACTATTTATATAGAAGAAGATAACTATATCTTTATACAAAGTTAAACAGTTCAAAAATCATTTAAAAGAAATCATAAATAGAAAAAAGGTTTTTAAAAAAAATTATAGAACAAAATTGATTCTAAATATATTTTTTTTGTAAAATTTAAAACAAAATTTTTAAAGGTGGAGGTTCTTACAAAACCTGTACAACAAAATAATAGAAAATTTAAACTTTAAGAAAGATTTACAAAGATTTAAGGACTTATTGATCTTTGGAGAAGGGATTTTCCAACAATTCCAACAATTTAGGGTAGAATGGGGTTAAACAACCAAGGGGTTAAACAACCAATTGCCTTTAACTTTTTTCAAAAAAGTCGAATCGGAAGACCGCCGATAACGTAAATAGTGTTGGGTACTACGCAACTTTGGCAAAAGGTTCCGCTATCGCACTTGTGTTATTACCTGAGTTCTGACGAAAGAAAGTGTTCAGGCGTCCTCGCCAAAATATTTTCAGACAACAAAAGTTCGAAATACAACAAATCAGTGAAGTACAAGGAGGAAGGTAAGTGTTTTTTAAAAGTAGAATTACATGCTTAATCCAAATCTGTAATTGGTTGTACAAAATTTGAATTGGTTTAAAAGTTATGCGGTTAAAAAAAAACAGCACTTGGGGTTAAATAACCAGTTAACAGGTGGGGTAAAACAACCAATGTTGAAAACATATCTGTAGTGTCTTTATGCGGCTGTACCAATTTACACCTTATTCTTTGTTATCCAGAAGGAGGTGGCTGATAGTCCAAATGAGCCTGAACCGGAAACCTTGGAGGAGGAAGAGGAGATTTCATACAATAATGAAACATATGACGATGAGCAAAACTTCAGTGGCCAAAAGAAACAAGAACAGGCATTGGCGGCAATGGTAAAATCTGAAAAAAAGTTTTGAAGAAATTTTCAAACGAAAAACAAGACACGGCGGCCAGTAAGGAAAATCGTCGCTCAAAAGAGGGGGTCGACCGAAAAACGCAGTTCGCGCTGCAGAAAATGACGCCAGCGATGGATGAAGTTTCATAAACTATTTGTTAAAATCTCTGTTACTAAAAAAATAAATAAAAACCATTAAAATAACAACGTTGTTCACTCTTATCATAAAAATCAATTTTGGTTTTCTTACCCCACCAGGTGGGGTAATTTGCTGGGAATTTTGTAGCCAATTGTTTAACGAACCAGGGACAGTTGGAATTTTTAAATTATCATCATAAACAAAGTTTTTACAGGGTGCCAAGTCTAAATTGGTTGTTTAACCCCATTCTACCCTATAAATAAATTTTTTTTTTCTTTGTTTTCAATTTTTACCAATATTATAATTATTTAATTAATTTCTTCCTAGAGCTACAAGCTGTAAAAAACTTATTTAAATAGTCTCAAACTTGCTTGTTTAAAATATATTTAATTTTTGTAAATTATGACAATTTTTTCAAGTGTATTTATTTCTGCAATGCAAATTGCCGACGTTGCCTGCCTTTTGAGTTTGTTTTTAATTCTCCATAATTGAGTTATATGTACATACTTTAATAAGTTGGCGGCGGATGCTGCTGCTGCTTGTGCTGTTGCTGTGGGGAGTTGATGTTGCTGCTGCCGATGGTGCTGCTGTTGCTGCTGTCGTTACCGCTGTTGTTGCGACGGCGTTTAGCGCTAATTAATGCTGAGCCAACGGCTTTTCAATGCTTTTTATTGCTTTCGGCCTTTCGGTTCGCTGGCTTTGTCTTTCTCCCCTTAATTGCTCACCGAGATTTATTATTTGATTAATTATTGAGATTTCGTTGCCATATCCACCGCTCACATTTCGTCTTCGCTGCTCTTTCCAATTTCTTTAAAAGCTTTTGCTTTTGCTGTTGTTGGCAATAATTGGTGTATAATTTCATTTCCCGAGAACGTCGCTTTGGGTCACCGCACACACAAAAGCCGTTCGTTGTCTTTACAGGAATGTCGTAATTCAATTTGTGTTGTTAGTCAGCAATGTGAATATATTTTTTTTATTTTTGTAATAATTATAAGAGGGGCGACAGCTCAATTAGCTATAAGGGTGCGATTATTAATGGGCAATGTTATGCTTTCGATAAGGCCAATTACTCATGATTGCCGTGTATATTATATATATATTTTTAGGTTATCGCGCGTTCTATATTTTTGCGAATGATTAATGCGGATTGAATTGAATTGTGAAAGAACAACAGAAATACCCGCAATTCCCATTTCCCATAATGTATTTTTCGGTGAATCTAATCTGCTGGCTGGCTGTGAATTTGTGAATGCCCAAATGAACCCCATGAACTCCTCTTCCCAAGAGCAACAGTTTAAGCTTCCAGCATCATTAGGAAACCGGAGCCACAATAACAATGGACTGCCATGAGTGCCCTGATTGCTCATTTAAATTGTACGGGCTGCAAATTGAATTGAATTGAGGACTCCGATTCGGATTCGGAATCGGAATCGCAAAAAGGGATTGCAAAGGGCAACGGCGGCAAACTAAAAATAACTGCGAAAATATGAAACGAGAATAATAACATCAGCAAGATGCTGATGCTGCCGCTGCAAAAGACGAAAATGAAGCAATTTAGATACACTTGAATAGCAGCACGATGAGCAAAGGCAAAGGCGAAGGAAGCGGGGACTCGGGGAAGTCACTTCAAATAAACACTGCTACACAGGGAAAAACTAGATGGAACTTTGTCTTGGCTTAAAATGATTTAATATTTTCTGTTCCGAAAATGTATTTATAAACAATTGCTTTTTAAAGATAACTTTTAAGTTTTGAACACTTTCAAAGAACTCATTAAATTTAAATTTAATCTTTCTTGACATTATTTTCACATTTTATTTGAAACTTTATAAATTGGAATGGTTTTTTTATTTAATTTGTATGAAAAATGTATTTATTAATAATCTGTTTCATAGATAACCTTTAAATTTTAAGCGTTTTCAAGTAAGTTTGAGTTTAATCTTTTCTAACATTATTTTCACATTTAAATTGAGAATCCAAATTCATTTGAAGTGCAGCTATAAAAATGATTGATAAGATTTATTAATTGGAATTGTTTATTTATTCTATTTGTATGGGTTCTGGGAACCTGAGGTCTTGAGTCAAGTAAATTTTAATTTCAATTAAATCTCAAAAACACTTAGAGCTAGCCAAACTCTATCATTGCTGTCTTAACCAATTTTTTTGGTAATTGTTTACTCTTACGAAAATTCACATCATCAATTTGTCACTATATGAGCTTAAGTTGATTGATTTATATATAATAAGTAGACTTTATCTATTAAATTAAAAGCTAACATTGTTTATTAAGATTGATTTTTGTTCTTTAAAAATATTTTTTTTTTTTATTGTTTTTTTTTGATTAATAATTTATTATATTATTATTATTTAGAGACATATTTTAAGCAAGCTTTAAAGTTTTTATTAACAAATAAAATTTATTAATTGATGATAGTTTCCAGCGAACGCTGTCTAATATTTTGTTTATAATAATTTTATAAAAAGTTTAAAATTAATTTATTAAATTTTTCTTGGTTAGTTCACAAAGTTATTTTGTAGAGTTTCTGTGCATTAATAAAGTCATGTTGAGACTGCATGAAAAACAAATTGTGCGTTGCATGGGGTTCGTATTGCTGCTGCTGCTGCTGATGATGATGATGATGATGATGATGATGATGATGTTGCCCACGGATGGCTAAAAAACACGAAAATTGCCTTACTTCAGTTTCAGTTAAAGAGTTCACGAAACACGCGCGTTTTGCGGATGATGTTGCTGGTGGGATTCGAGCCGACGACCAAGAGTCGTTAACGCAAAACGTCAATTTACAAACTGCGAATGTGATTGTGAATGTGAATGGCCGACAGCGGCAAACAAGCTGCGCAACATGGACGCCACACAGCAACATGTTGCATGTCCAGGAAGGTTGTTGTTGCTGCTGTTGTTGCTGCTGCTGCGTTGCCATGGCAAGAGGCAAACAAAAAGTACAAGCAAATAAACCTATTATAAATATCTCCACTTAAGGAGACGCTGTGGGAGCCCATTTATGCTGTGCTGCAGCAACATCACATCGACAGCAGCAACAACAACAACGTGCTGCAAATGCGCACACGCAAAGCTCAAATTGCTCTCACACACACACACACACACACACTGACATAAGAGAGTGGAGAGCTGTCAAAAAAAGCATTTAATGATGACAACAACATTGCGCTTAATGGACTGCCGCGTTCGCATCTCAATTCAAAAGTGCATCTTTCTCTCGCTCGCTCTCTTTCTCCTGCTCTCTCCCTCGCTCGCTATGGGGGTTGTGTACTCGTTCTCTGTCTAATAGCCTGTTTGCTCTTGGCTTGCGTTATAAATCCATTATAATAAAATCATTTTGTTGTTTTATTAGCTTGGCAACATGTGGCCAGCACTCGCTCTCGCTCACTCTATCCCTCTCTGTGGGGCAGAGTCAAGTGGCTTGGCAACATGTTGCTAGGCTCATAAATATTGCAAGTGTTTTCAATTAGCTCACATTCTGTGACTTTCATATTAAATGAGAGCGCGCCTGCTCGCTCATTGTGCACTGCAAGAAAAATATTTTAAAAAATATATAAACTGCTTAAAAATGCAAAATTCGAACTTTGGTAAAATTTAGTTTCAGAAGCACTGCAGGCTTTTGGGGTAATTCTTTACAAGTCACATCTTGTCATTTATCTAAAGTGTATTAAATGCTTATTTTGGTAAAAATTTTATTTTTTTGATATTTAACGATGATTTTTAAGACAGTTTTTGTTCTTTGGCTTAAATTAGGGATCAAGATAACAGCAACTAAATTATGAAGCTAAACTAAAAATTCAGATTTTTAAGAATTGTTTGGTAATTGAGTTTTAATTACTAAGTAGGACAGATATTTTATTTTACGTCAAGAACACTTGAAAAAATTACATTTATTTTTTAAATAAACAAAAAATTCATATGGGAAATAAATTTAAAAATTGTTTTGATTTTTGTTTTTCTATCTTTTAAAAAGTAATTTTAAATCAAAAAACTATATTGAGTTCTTACCGTAAAGTAAGCAATAAGATGGGTTTCTTTTCCTAATATAAAAATGGATTTATTTTTGATCTTTTGAAATGTCGTTATTTATTTTTTGCACTTAATTTTTTTTGAAGTGTGCAAGTGGGAGGTGGTGCGCTGGAGTTGATTCCAATTATAAATTGCATGGCGCATGTGGTGCAATTAAAAACGAAACAAAACCCGAAGAATAAACTGCTGCGAAAAAAGGTCAAAGTTTTTTGAGGTCAGGCAAATGGCAAGAGAGGAGTACCTCCTTCTTTTCGTCCTCCTCCTTCTCCTCCTCCTCCCAGAAGGCCTGCAATCAACGCACTTCCGCTGCTAGTTTTCCTCGGCTTTTCCTATTTTCCTCATATTCCCTGTCCCCCAAACCCAACCCAACCCAAGCAGAACCAGAATGTCAATGTGCCCTCCTCGTGGTATCCATTTGGATGTGGATGCGGATGAGTGTGCTGGTGATGGTGACTCTGATGCGAATGTGTTGGCCTGTTTGTGAAAGCAATTTCCGCTCGTGTCCGCAATTAAAAAGCAATATCATCTGGAGTCGACGTAAACACTGAATTGAATTTTTATTATGTGTTTGCTAAATGCTTGCATAAAAGCCAAACTTTTCCAGACAGGCTCTGAATTGCACAAGATACAGATACAGTTTTCGTTACACTGCTATTTTGCAATCGTAAATGTGTAGATGCATTCAAAAGTCACAGGCGCCCAGCAAAAAATTGTATCCGCTTTTGTGTTTGCTCATAAATGTATATGTACAAAAAATAAAGAAAAAAAAAGAAAAACCAATGGGAAAAGAAATTGAAATAAATGGAAATAAAATGAAAACGCATTTGCCATGACGAGTGGGGGGAGGGTGTGGGAAAATGTATCCCCCTCTTTGGGCTGCCTGGGTGGCCTGTTCTTTTTTTTAAATCTTTTGAAGAGTAAATGGAAATACTGTAAACGATCAAATGCATTTGCCATGACCTCCTCCTCCGTACAAACGTCGAGGGAACATAAGTCAGAACCACCAAATTTTCACACAGACTTGTATTAGCAAAGCGCAGATCAAGTTTGTTTCAAAACCGCCACTCTCTTTAGGCTGCAACTGGGTGGCCTGTTCATTTTTAGTCTAGAGAAATAAATATAATATATACAATATAATATAAATATTATTTGTATTGAAAATATCTACTCAAAATCTAAAAATTTTGAAAATCTGGCCATTTCAAGAAATGTATAGAAGTGCTAAAAATTTTTATTGCGCCTGAAAGTAGGCTAACCATTTTTTTGTGAAGAGGGCGCTAAAAATTGATTGCGCTTTCTTGTTTTTTTCTGCAGATGCCTGTGTGTGTCCTCGACCATGTGTTTCATTAGCGTATTTATGGAATTTTTATGCGCTTTGCGACATTTAAAATGTGTGAAAAATGCATGAAGGCTTCGGCGCTGGCTAAACGTATTTGCCAAATTAAATTCCACTCCTGCAGGAAGGGTGCAAATTTGATTGCAGGAAGATGGGTTGAATTCCTATTACTCATAATTGGTGTTGATGGAAGAACAGATTTGGGGTACAGTGTAAAATAAAGGTAATGGATTTTACGAGAGATTCGTTTTATATTTTTTTTAATTCATTAATCGACTTTTTTAAGACTTTAATTTATAGTTTGTTGATATAACATAAAATCAGTTTTAACAAAACAATTGGTTAGATAAAACATTAAAGATTTTTTTTTGAATTAAAAGTAGGTAATACATAAATTAAACATTTTTCTAAACTGCTTCTAAAAAAGACCAATCGTTTCATAGAGCTAGAAAAAATTAATTAAAGTTATGAATAATAAGATTATTATAACAATCTTCTACTGTATATTAAATCATAATTCTGGTCTGGGTTTGAGACCCAGAGTCCTATCCAAAGGCTGTCTTTTTTAACCCCTTGTTTCAGTGCTAAACGCTTCCACAATGGACTCGTTCAACCCTGTCAACCCGCTCATTAAAAGTCTCTCAAACTCTCGATTGGCGACAAAAAAAAAAGGTCTTGTCAATTTTGCATAAATGTTCACTCAATAAAATGTCATAATTAAAAAGTATTTCCTCTGTTGTTGCTGTTGTCTTCAATGACCTTAATTGCTGGTGAACGTGTGGCAGCGATTCGAATGTGCCCCATGGAGGAGACGTTGTGCTGCAACTGTCAAATGAATAAAATTAAGTGTAGCACTGACTCCGGACTCTGGACTACGGACTACGGACTGTTGCTGCTGCTGCTGCCGTGCAAGAGAGCAACATCAACTGCTGGCAGGATATGTTGTTGCACTAATTGAATGTGGCATGCTGCAGAGGCAGCAGCAGCAGCAGCACCGCAGTTTGTATCTGTATCTGTGTTCTCTGTGTCTGTGTCTGCCTGCCACTGGCACACAAGTAGCTTCATTTTGCGTCACAATCCGCATTCGCCGTCCGTTTCGGATTCGGATTCGCATTTTAAGTGCAATGGCACACACACAGATTGCAATTGCTGCTGCTGCTGCTGCTGCTGCTGCTCCTCCGACTGTTGACATGGCAATGCAATAAAAGTTTGTGCAGCAAGAGCAACCTGCAACAGCAACAACAAAGGCTGGGAGCTGGCAGTCGGCAGATGGCAATTGTTTCCCATTATTGCTTATGCTGATGATTAAGAGCGACTGAGCGCCAGCTTTTGCTGCCGGAGGAGGAGCTTCCCCTTCCGATTTCCATCTGGGTTCAGACTGCCTCTACCACACAAAAGCCATTCGCCCAGTGGCTGATTAAAATGTGTTAATGGCCCGCTGTCTCGCCTTCACAGACAAAAAGCGAGGACGAATCACAAATTGCCATCAATTAAGATCAAACAATGCCAAGTGACTCATTCGGAGAACTCTCTTTAACCCCGTTTTTAAGCCATTTTGCTAAGCATATTTTGTAGGCCTTCAGTGAAAGCAAGCCAATGTATTGTGTTATTTTATAATAAAGTTTGTAAAACATTTTAATAAGTAACTTATTATTATGATTATGGGCACATATTGTTGTTGCAGTAGGGCATTAAACTATTTATATTAAAAGTTACAAAATTAGAAAACAATATGTGAACGAATTGAAACTCTAGTCGGATGGATTATAATAACGGAAACAGCTTGTTCTTATTAAGAGCCAATCATGACTTTCATTTGTAAACTAATAATTTTATTGTGGTCAACTTAAATACTTAATTAGAATATTTTATTAAAAAAAAACATTTTTAAAGTTACGCTTTTTTTTAGTCAGAAACAGAATGTGTTCCATATACATATTAGATTTATTATGAAATTATGAAGCTTCTTAAAAAAATATTGTTTGCTGTGGTCGTGTGTCTTTCAATGCTTTGCTGCTGGTGTCCGGCATTCTCTTGGCTGAATACCTTTCTGATTGTCTGTGGTGGCGTTTGGTTTGTTTGTTTAACCGGCAGCAGCAGCAGCAGCAACAACAGCATCAGCAACAACAGCAGCAGCAACATAGAGCAACAGCAGCAACAAAAGACCTGGAACAACCCATAGACCTTGCCTCCGAGCTCCTTATAAGCCCGTTTTATGTGTCTGTCTGTCTGCTCCTCCTCTGACGACTGGTGTCCCCTCCTCATGGTGCTCACTGTGTCTGTCTATTCAAGGGAAGTGGCCCTCTGTGTGCTGTCTGTTTACAGGAAATTCCATCAAATTCCTGTCGGTTGTGTGCAGTGAAATGAATAATATAGTGGCATGGAATTAGGTTATTACACTGAAACAAAAAGGCAGTCGAGTAATTTTATTAGCTGCATTGTTTTTAAGATATCCCAGGGGTTAACTGCAGGTGAGTGTAATTATTTTGCATAAACCCAGCTTCAGTAGAGGTTGCTGTTGCCAACTATAGCAGGACTTTACATAGCAACTAGCAGTACAAATCGCTTGCTCGTATTTAGACAGCCGACTTGGATTGCAGGGGGGGTTTCTCATGGGGTAAGGGTAAACAAGGAACCCAACCAGACGAAGCCCACCCACGCTACTTACGTCGAAAAGTATCTCCAACTAATGCTCAGCTTGCCATTCGTTCTGGCGGATGTTGCTGCTGTTTATGTTGCTGGTGTTGCTACTTTATTTTCCAACAATTTGCTAGTGTGTTTCTGTGCAATCTGCTGCAGGGGCATCAGGGGCACCAGGGGCATGCGAGCCTTGGTAATGGCCACAGTCAGAGACATCAGCTTCCTCCGCAAATAGCCCCCACTAGTTTCCATGGGCAGCAGCAAAAGTCAAGGTATTTTACTTGTGAATTGTTTGTAAGTGGAAAACTTTCTGCACACGTTTTCCCCTTAAATGCAACAGAAATAAAATCAAAATATGACAGTGTTCTATTCCACAGAGAAGCTTAAATACTCTAGGCAACTTCACAACGAGTATTACTTGAGAATGATAAAAGGTGCAATAAATATAAATAAAACTGCAATAATTATAGCTGAGAAAAACAGAAGTTACATTTTCTTTTATAAAAGAAATAAATACAAAATATTGTGCACTCTTAAAACTGTCAAAAAATAAATAAAAGAAAAAGCTACGAGCATTTAGACTAGTTTAAATAAAAGGTTCAAAGAATAAGGGTATTTAATAAAGTCCATATTTTATGCTTAATTTTTTCCACATTGCCGCGTTGCTGTAATTGTTTGTATATAACTTTGCTGAGCGAGCAAAATCCCAGAAGTTTGAGTTTTTGGGGGGATTTCACGGGAACTCAAGTGATAATAATTAATGCGAACTTAAGTGTGCATATATATAATTAAGGAGAAATTACAAGAAATTGCCGCGACATGTGGATGAACTCAAATTAACTTGGCCACTCTTGGGGGCGGTGTTGCTGGGTGGTTGCAATGGAGTCATGTGAGGTAAAATCAATTACTCAACAGTGCCCAGGTGGTCAGGTGGTGAGTGGAGGGTGGAGGGTGGTGGTCATAGATCAAAGACATCATGCAACAATGGAGCTCGGTGATAGCGGATGAGCATCAATCACATTTCGTGCGTTCACTGCCGGCGGCGGCGGGTGAAAGCCCAGGAAACCCAGGAAACAACCCCAAAAACACAGGTCCATTGGTCCTCAGGAGCAAGTGTGTTGGGAAGAGTCACGAATCGTCTGTCAAACAATGGAATCCAAACGGAAAACTCCATGCCACTCGATTGTCAGATTGTTGCAGCATTCCGTAAATTAATCAACCCTTGCAACATGTCATAATTACGTTTTAAACGTTCCCCCTTTTTCGAGATAACTCCTTTTATGCACTCAGCTTTTGTTTAATTTGAGTTGTGTGTATAATGCTTTTAAATGGCCATTCCAGCCATATAAATGCAACAATTAGGCGAACAAAGCTCACCAAAAATCAATTCAATTCAATGCAATTCAATTAGAGGGCGCGCAGTGGCAGGGGCATCAACAACATTGTTGCATGTGGCCATTTGGCATTTGCAACGGCAATCACAGAGCGACCAAAAAGCAAATGCAAAAGCTCAGCCTAAAAGCAGCCACAAAAAGTTATGGCAGAAGGTGTCCCACCCACTCCTCCTGTCCAAAAAGATGGCCCAAAGGGGGTGGTCACTGAGTGCACTGAAAGATCAAAGCCATTTCTTATTTATTCCAAACTACAAGTCATTTATAACCTTACAATATCTTAAGAACTTCATTTAAGTATAACAAATTGAAGAAGCCAAGATAATACATTTAATTTGCCATTATTTACACTTTTATAGTTCTCCAAAATTGAGAAAAAATTTTCTGATTGGTATTTAAAGCTAAAAAAAATGGATGACTCGAATTACATTATTTTATTCCAAAGAACCCAATCCTAAGGTTACCGTATTATTATTTTGTTTCTTCCTGATGTATCAAAAAAGGTTTTAATATTTTAGACTTCAAATAAAAAAAGTTTTAGCTATAAAAATACAACTTTTAGTATACCTAAAACGTCCTACATACATACAAGAGACCCATGGAAGTATTTATTAAAAACCACCACTAAGAGGTAGAAATACTTAAAGTATTTAATAACAAAATAAACTACTACTTAACTTAAAATAAAAACTACACACTTACTTATAAAAATAACAATTTTAAATCTCAAACCAAAACATTTATTAACATTAAAAATGTCGTTTATTTTTGTAATTATGTGACTTAATTTTGGTTTATCGCCATATTTCTCCCAGTGCTTATGTTGCGGGCGTGGCACATAATATAGCTGGCTGTCTGTTGCAATAATGGCCGTAAATTGCCGGCGCTTCAGCTTCTTCTTGTTGCTGCTGCTGCTGCTGTTCTTGTTGGCGGGGGATGGGGTGTTGCTGGGGGGTGATGTTGCAAATGCAATTGCAACTGCAACACTGCAACTGACTGCAACGTATTTGTATATGACTGCAAGTGTGTGTGTATCTCTGTGACGTTTGTGGTATGTGAAGCACATTTAGGAAATTAAATGCGTTTACCTTCGGTCATCCACCCATCAATGCCCATCCCTGCGGCTTTTCCTCCACCGCCCACAA
This sequence comes from Drosophila oshimai, assembly GCA_018150695.1. Taxonomy (NCBI): domain Eukaryota; kingdom Metazoa; phylum Arthropoda; class Insecta; order Diptera; family Drosophilidae; genus Drosophila; species Drosophila oshimai. The sequence goes on along the minus strand of JAECWM010000016.1, from coordinate 153,515 downwards.
TTTATAAGCCTTTTGGCTACATTTTGTGGCTTTGATTGCAATTATCTTTTGCATTTTGTATTTATTTGCTACACTTTGGGCAATTGTCCGCATTCGTCCTTTGTCCTACCTTCGGCTTCCACTTCCACTGTGCCATGTGGCCATTGTCAGTGTGCGCAGTTGTTGGGGTCCTGTAAATCCTTTTGTTTTTGGCCAGGACCTTGGAGAGAGAAGCGTATGTGCGGCTTCCAACATGAAGTTTATTAATTGTCAATTTCATGAATTTTTCGGTAGCCCTCAGGCAATCGGCTTTCGAACAGCAAGCAAATCAAAAACATTGATTTCTGTTTGCCGTACGTCAAATAAACCCCTTTGAGCTGTAAATGCTTAATTAACCTGATCCTGTGAGCGGAGTTTTTTTAAACCACGCATACTTTTACTTTGGTGACCGTTTTTATATACATAGTTTTTTCCCAGACAACCCATTTTATAATTTTTTTCTTGTATATGAAAGTTATTTATTTTAAGCACATTCACAACATCCTTAGTTAAAAATTTAACAAAATTATTTAATTTATGCTTATTTTGGGCTAGTACCCTCCTTTAAAGGTGTATTTTCGTTCACATTACCAATATTTAAATTTATTTTTAGTTTACAATTAAGATTGTTTAACACTTACCTTTGAAGTTTATTTAAAATTTTATTAAGATTGGTGTTTCGTTTACTTGTTGGTGCAGCTTTGAAAAAACTTTTAAATTTATGTTACAAAAAATTAGCTTTAAGTCACATGTGAAAATTAATTGTTTATGAATTTTTGAAAAATACTTTTATAGGATTACACTTTATAATAAAATACAAAAAAGTATAAATATACAGTTTAAAACAATAAAGATAACATCGGGTTTTCATGTATAAAATTTGATAGTCCCCTCTTTAAAAACAGTTAGATAGCCCTCTTCAATAATAGCTACTTTCGATGGCAATCAGTTTTAAGTTAAAAAAATTGTTTTGCAAACTTTTGACGCAATATTATTGATTTTAACGCAGTTGTATAAATTTGTTGATAAGGTCAGATTTTAAAAATTTTTAGAAATTTGGGTAGATATTCAACACGAACAACATTTGTAAGTGCACCTGTTCTATAGCAAAAGTGAAATTTTTCCGGTTTATGGGCGTAAAAGGGCGTGGTCAGGTTTGAAACAAACTTGATCTGCCTTCCAAAGTCTGTGTGCAAATTGGTGGCTTAGCAATAGTCGAGATCTCGATGTTTGTGCGGAAAGACAGACAGACGGACGAAAACAGACAAAATACAGTTTAAAAAATGATAAACTTAGTCAAAACTTCGAGTATTCAAATATAATGGATAGTGTTATTTATTGAACGAAGTTGAGTAGTGAACATTTTCTAGCATGCCTATAATCGTTTCTGCGGGGAAGGGACAATTCTTTAATGTGTTGAGGAGTGACCTAGTTGAGTAGTGATGTATCCTGGTGTATCCTGACCCCAACGAACTGCGGTTCTGCTGAGGTTCGGGGCAATCTCCTTCACCTTGGTGCAATCTTTGGCCAATCAGAACTGACCCCAGCGATGGGGAAGCCCCACACCATTGGGATAGTTCTGACTGGTCATGTTCTCGACCAAGTAGTTGGCAAAGCACTCGCCCCGCTGCTCCTCCCGCACTTCCCTCATCGCCCTTGCGGCATTGGCCAGTAGGATGCACATTTCCGGTCGCTGGGTGCGGAGCATCTGTGAGGGCTTCGTGAGGGTGTAGAAGCTGCGCTTCTTTCGCAGCCTCGGTGCAGCATCCTCATCCAGGTGATGGCCTCTCGCCGGGAACGCGACCATGGGCGGCTCGAGGGGGGTGTCCAGGATTATGGCCAGCTGCTGATTCTCCCGCCGCAGCTGGTGCTGTTCGTCGTCCAGCGAGTCCGAGTCATTCCCTGCATCGCCTGCATCTCCAGCCGCCGCGTCGCCAACTCGTTCGATCCGGATTCCCTCTCCATCCCATTGTGCGTCCATCGTAAATCAGATGAAACCAGGACCCGCAATGTAACTAAACAACAACGAGTTAAATACGGCAGTTTTGTGGAGTTCCTGCTTTACAATACGATGTGTGGGTATTTGTTGTTTTGATTGGGTTGGAGAGTAGTAACTGTATTGTAAGGGCTTGGATTCAACTGAGCTGAAACTCTAGGCCTGGTTATAGTTCAAAGAAAAAGGCCTGGTCTATCAAATAAATATTTGTATGAATTACTGGCAGACAAAAATACTGCGTTGCTTACAACATTGTATTTTTTTTATAAATTTAATATATTGGTATTTACGCTAAAAGGCTTAAAGTTATTTGCTGTTCCCTGGATATCTCCATGTTCGTTAAAATAAACTAGTGTTGATTTTTCAGAAGGACTAAAAATTAAAAGTAATAACATTAAAGGCTTGTTAAAACTTTCTGCACAATTCTATAGAATTGGCACATTTGCAAATAAGGCTTTACTGCAGGATTTAGCCATAGAGTAAAACATTAAATGATTGCCACAACTTTCCGCACAAATTTCTATGGGATTCAGAATCTGTTATTTTTTTATTATTGATGCTGTGCCATGGTTAAAACAAACTCGTAATAAAATTACTTTGCCTCCAATACATGTGGTAAATCATTTAAAATGTACCCTTAAAATGTTGTGGCACTTGCAAATGAAATTAGCTTGCAGATGGCAACACGCAGGGAGGTGTTTGTTAAATGTACACAAGACCTGCAGCAAAAAGTGAAAATCTGATTTAAAGCTGGGCTTAAAAAAATAACAACCAAACTGCAAAGTGCATAATGGGAAATGAAAATCGGGAATTTCCCGGGTCGCCAAAGTACGTTTGTTCGCTATTGTTGCTGAAAACAAAATATAAGACTATAATTATCCTTTTTCATATGTTGCTACGTGGTTTTTGTAACGTAAGAAAAAACAAGGCTTAAAAATACAAAAGTACCTATACCAAAAAATAAACTTTGGCTGATATTGCTAAGACATGTTGAGTTTCTAAGATTTAAGAAAGAAATTACGTTACAACGTCTAATGAAAAATGTGTAAGTTAACTTTAAACAGTTTAGCCTGGTTGACCCCAAAACTTTGTTAAAAAAAATTATACCATAAATTAGTATATTTTTTTAAGCTAAATTCAGTATTTTTATAAGCACCCCGCACTTTTCTTTTTGCTTAATTTTTAACAAGGTAATGGCACGGGACTTGGTTAACTAAACTAATTATTTTATATTGAATAAGTGCAATAAATATTAAAGTGTAGTTTAAAAACCAGCATAAATTAAGTGAAATGAATTCAGCCTGTAGCGAAGTATAACTTGTCATTTAGCAAATCCCATTTGGGGCAAAGTTTTGCGCCTCCTGCCTCCCTCCTGGACAGCGATAAGATAGAATTGTGTGTATCCATTAGATGTAGTCATATCCATATCGAACGTCCGGCTGCAAATGGATAAACGCTGTCTGACATTTGCTTGCCTGTTTCGAATCGACACCACACTCTGCAGCCCACATTCACATCATCCACACCCCAATCTTGCCCCCAAGTGATTGGACACATTTAGCCCTATTTAACCCACCCCCCTCTGCCACTGCCACGACTCCCCCATGCCCCATCATCATTACAAGCAATTTAACTCGACGTAATGTTGCCATCAAGTGCTCCGGAATCAGAATCAGAATCGGCATCAGAAGCGGAATCGAAATCAAAATCGGCAGCTGTTTGTGTGGCTGTAATGGGAGCACATTAGCAACTGTAAATGAGTTCATTACGGCTGCCCAATTAATAACTTTTCGAATTGCGTTTAAGCAATCGCATATCGGAAATTGTTAGCCAGACAAATCAGAGAGCGGCAGCAAAAAGTTCTACCCCCCGGGGTCGAGGAGTAGAATATTATGAAGTGGGGCAGCTGCATCCAACAAGTTAGCCACCGGCCTCATGTTGCCAGCAACACTTGGAGCAGCGCCGACGCAGATGCTCCCTCTCTTTCTCCCGCTCGCTGTCGCCATCTCTGTCCCTCTCTGACCTCTCGCCGGTGGAACAATTTATTATGGCTTTGGGTCCATGACTGTGTGTAATCACATTGTTGCCATTTTCACTTCATTATTTTGCTTTAATACGGGCAAATTTTTGTTTTACTGCTACACAGCTAAAAAAACTTTATTAATTTTGTTTTTACAATTGTATGAATGAATTGATTTAACAGGCAGTTGTTAATATTTCTAGACTTTAAGCTAACGAATTGATTTAATAGTTTTTTTTATGGGGTCAATTTATGGGAGTTCAATCTACGACAGTTAAATTATACTACAAAAATTATGAAACCGATTATTGATAAGCGTATAAATTATACCAGTTAGTATACAACTATCACTGTTAAAATAATTAATAAATACTGAAGGGTATAACTACTGAGCTCCAGCTAATTAACTTTCAAATTGTTGTTTAAAAAGTACACCACATTTATGTATTATAAATAACCGTATCACATTATATAAAATGTAACCGACACCGAAAAGGTTTAAATAGTACTTCATATTTTTATATTTATAATATTTTTTATTATCAGCATAAATTTGATAAAGAATGCTTCTATATAATAAAAATAAGTATATATAATAAATTTAGTTTTTAGAGATAAAGAATTGAGTATGGTAAAACTAATATATTCCAAGTGCACCTAAATTTCCCCCTGTGTGACCTGCATCCTTTGGCTACTGTTTCGTTATTTTGTGCCTTCTCTCTCTGGCTATCTGTCCCTGTCTCTTTCTCCCATGCTCTTGCCTCTCTTGCGCTCAGTCCGACGGTTACAGTTGGTTAAGCAACGAGGCCAGGATGAGTTTCCTCCATCCAGTTCTCAATGAAGAAGCTTCGTCGCTCTGGGCGACCTTGCCTGTGAGTGGGTGGTGGGCTGCGTCTGCGAGTGTGTGTGCTTGTGTGTGCAGCAGACAGTAATTATTATGCCATGTTCAGCGTTAATTGATTCAATGAAATACCCCTAGCAGGCCCATTGTGTCCGTGAAAGCTCCTGGGCAGGGATATATCGCCATATCTCGGCCATGTTTGTGTGGCTTATTAAAAGCTTGCACTAAATCGGATTTGTCAGCCAACAAACGATGGTTTGCTCTGACTCACATCTTTTCGAGCCGGAAGTTACTATGCACTGAATGCAGGAAAATACACTACAAAAAAAATACATTAACCATTCTAGATATAATTTTATTTAACGATTTCTTACTTTCTTGAACTTGTTTAGTTTGTATTTTAAAAATAATTTTATATTTTAATTTCTACTTTTTAAGTTAAAATTAAAGAATCACTTATTTATTTTAATTTCTACATTCAAAAACAATTTTAATTTGTCGTTCTTGAATAAGTAAAGGATCAAAATGATACTAGACATGTGTCACTTTAGGTAGTAACTTAATACAAAAAAGTATCAAATTGAACCTTTAATTTTATAAAATAAATGCGACTTTGTGTCATAATTAAACTAATTTATAAATATCACGTTGACCCGATTTGATACAAAGTTGATACTTTTAGGGATCATTTTTAGTGTACATTTTTTGATAAGCATCTTATAAGAGATTGTTTAACATATAAAAGGGTCACATTGATAACTAAATAGGGAATGACTTTATTTATTGTTAAACAGCAGCAAATTGTAAGAAAGTATGCAATTATTTTTGTTAACCAAGAGCGGGGTAATCTATGGTCCTTTACTCAATTTCAGAGTTATTGTTAAATACTTCTTGTAAAAAAGGGGTTTTAAAAGTTTAGCTATTTAACAAAAATTAGCTGTAATATTTGGATAAGCATAAAAAATGTTATACAATTACCTAAATCATTTAACTTACTAAAGTCTTCCTTCCAGCTGTCTAATTTATTATGGGTTCTGTTATATCAACCTAACACACCCACTGTGTGTGCAATCAACACCCTTGACAGATGTTGGATGGCCAATGGCCAATGGCCCATGGCCTCTTTCAAGGTGTTTCAATTAGCTGCTGCTGCTGCTGCTAATAAAACCAATTCCCCAAACAATGTGAAATCATAAACCAAATATTATGCTAATCAATCCATCAATATTTAAACACTCCCCTTGGGGTATTTGGGCGACGTGCAGCCAGCCAGCTGTCAGCTAATTAAATTGAATTATTATTGCATTTAATTATCGGCCATGCCGGGCATTCTATGGCCACATAAAATGTCAACTGCATTAGCATCATCATTATCGGGCCGGGGCAACACTTTCAGACCAGAACACAACCCAATCCCAATCCCAATCCCAGCCTCCTTTGATCTCTGCCTGCATCGACGTTGCGCTTGTTAAATTCAATACAGGCGAGCATAATTTTTATTTCATTTTTCATTTTTTTTTTTCGAGAGGGGGAAACGGGATGTGCGTGTGTGCGTTTGTCTTTTGCTTTTATATTTTCGTTTTTAATTACTTTTGCGCTATTTTTAAGCTGTCTGCGGACGGGCAACATTCGAAACCAGGTCCCAAGTAATGACGGAGCAGGGACAAAGTGGCAGAGAACCAGTCCCCAGTCCGTTGCATCTTTACTAGGTGTTAATTTATTTTTAATTTTTATTATTTATCAGCGCTATGCGATCGCTCCGGCAGGCGACGCCATCAAAGAGCAGCACACAAACTACTCAGACGTAAGTGGATCGCTGTGACTCTTCTGGATTTTCATTCGTCAATGCAGCTGCATCACTGGAAAAAAATATGATTATATTTTACGCATATTTACACGCAGTTAGCACATTTTTGCAGATCACTATTTATGCAATAACTTATACTTAAAAATTTGTGAAATTATTTTAAGAGAAATCATAGAGGAAATGTTTGCTGATATTTTAGCAAAATATCATAATTGAGTGTTCAAAAACATCACGTTTTTTGACAACGAACTAGAAAACCACATTTTTTTCAACCTAAACTAAACAGATCCCTTACCATATTTAATAATGTTCTTAGAGATATGTAAAAAAATTCAATCGAAACGGAATCGGTTGTTAAATAAATTAAAGCTATGTTTACATTTCAAAACAATAATTACAGTACCCAAAAAAATGTCCGAATTAATCAAGAGATTAAAAAAAAATATTTAATTATTTGCGATACTCGAAGAGTAAAAATACTGTTAACGATCAAATGTCTGTCTGTCCGTCCGTCCGTACTCTTCCGTACAAACGTCGAGATCTAGGGAACTATAAGACTAAAGCCACCAAATTTTGCATACAGACTCTATAAGCAAAGCGCAGATCAAGTTTAATTTCAAAACCTGACCACGCCCCTTTATACGCCCAAAAACCGGAAAAAACTCTGTGTGTCCACATTTTTAGTGCTACAAATGTTGTTCGTATTGAAAGTATCTACCTAAATATCTAAAAATTTTTAAAACCATTTTCAAGAAATTGTGTATACAAATGCGTTGAAAATTTTTATTGCGCTCAAAAGTATGCAAAAAATTTTTTTTTAACAGAGGGCGCTTAAAACTGATTGCGCATGAAACCGTACTACACATTATTGAAGAGGGCTAACTAGCTGTTTTTAAAGAGGGCAATGAGTATCGCAAATCTTATAGTCGGGAAACCCGACTATAGCGTTCTTTCTTGTTTTTGTTATAATTGATACCGAATATTCTTTCCAATTAGCTTTAAGCGTACTCCCTATTAGTTTTGATTTTTAGAAGTTAGTTTCTGGAATTGTTGCTACATTTTTCACTATGTGTAAGTGGATCTATCTCAAAACAAGCGAGGAATCTTCATGCCCCACCCTAAGCAATTCCATCACCATACCGCTGACGTTTCTATTGCATGCCATGTGCCACTGCCACTGCCTCATTCTCAATTCTTCGTTCTCCATTCTTCATTCTCCATTCTCTGGTCTGCACTCTCGCATGCAATTAATATAATTTTTATGTTCTAATGACATTCGCTGCGCTGCATTTGGTGTGCGTTTAGCGAGGAAAGAGGAGGAGCAGTCAGTAGGTCCCCCGAAAAACCATCATCGCTCAAAACGGCGTGGCAGGCACGAATCTTTCAAGTAGTAAAAACGCCATTAAATTGGCAGCGAAGTGCATGCCAGCCAGCCGCGATGATGATCACTCTTTTGAGGAGGAGCAGCCGGGTCTTGGTCATAAACAACTTGGACAACTGAGACTGGGACTGGGACGATGCGTAGGGCGCAGCCCATTAAAAAGGGGTTCGACCCTGGCCACATTCAATTTACTTTATTGACTTTAATTAATTTGTATGTTTTTATTTCGATTTTAGTCAAAAATTTACTATATTCGTTCGCTCACTTTTCGCTCTTTTGTGTTGTAAATATCATAAATATTTCGATGCTGGCTGCCATAAAATGTTTTTGTGGAAAAGTAATAAAGCTAAGAGTGTATAAATAAGTGTTGTAGAAAGCGATGGCGGTGGTGGGTGTATTTCATGCTGTGGCTGCTACTGTTCCAGCCACGATTGGAATCTTAATGGTCAATAAAAGCTAATTAAATGTTTTAATATAGTCGGGTGGTTCGGGGCTTCGGGTCTTCGGAGGGAGTGTGCGGAAGGGTTGGGAATGATCGATCAAAACACTGAAAATTGTTGCATAAATCAACACGCAGAGATTATCCGTAAGATACAAGATACCGCTGTGAACGGAGTGTCTGTGTGGGCGCCCTCACAATTGATGCACGCACACCACAAAGCTATTTTAATTGTCTGCTGCTCGAATCGGGAAGCCACTTCACATCCACATCCATGTCCACATTCACATCCACATCCCAGAGTTCGTCGTTGACAGCAGCCCAAAAGGCGAGTCAAAATTGCTACACGTTTCAAAAAAAATTATGTGCTTTAAAAGTTGTTGTTTAAGTCACATTTTTATTTTTTATAGTAAAGTAGTAGGTACAAAAAAATATTTTCTTATCATACTTAAATTTTCCTAATACATGAAATACAAATCTTATTTAATCAGAGGTTGAGTAGGCCTCAAAAGCATTAATAAGGTAACGAAATTGGTGATTCGCTTTATCCAGTAATTCTGCATACTATTTAATTTTATTGTTCTGACATTTTTTTTTAGCGGAGGATTTAGATGCTCTTTTTATCACATTCGCTAAATTTGAATAACTTTATTTCAACGACCTTATTTACTCATATTGTTGTCGTTCTTTTTTCTAAGCTTTATGTTTTTCTATAATTGCACAGTTCAATGGCTATTTTCAAAACAGATTAAAACGTAACAATACCTAAGGCTAATAACATTGAATAATAAAAAGTTTAAATACAAGCTTTACATATTTTGACTTTTAATTAAAATGATGTTTCACATGGTATTGTCAAAGCATTGTTCGAATATAATGATTGCGCGCTTCTATATTTAAGCAGCAAACTTATTTATTTTTTATTTTTAGAGTTGTCTGGTAATTTTTTGTTAACAAGCAAATGTATAGAAACTAAATGATGTACTTGGGTATTTAATTGCAGTGTTTTGTGCGTTACCCTTCGTCTGTTTTTCCTCGACCCCTTCATGCTCCTGCTGCAAATTCGAACCGCCTGCATCTCTTTAGCATCGACATCCGAAACGACGACGTCGTTCTGTGTTGACTTCTTGGCTGCCTTTTGAGTGCTGCTCTCTGTCTGTCTCTGGGCTCCACTTGGGTTCCTTTGCCGCTTTCCACTTTTCCCCGGGATTTTCCACTCCCTGTTTTCCCCCGTTTTTGCCCTCACTCGGAGCTGGCTCTTCGTCAAACACAACAAATCGTTTTCATTGCCGGGCAAAAGCATTTTCAAAATTGATGCGGTGTCTGCGTTTAGGTGGAAAATTGAATTTTCATTTTCATTTTCATTTCGCTCTGGCCCCGTCGTCTGTCGTAATGCTTGATGGTGATGTTGATGCTTGGGGTGTGTTAACTTAAATTTGATGAGGTTGAGGTATTTAAATAAATTGTTGCATGCGTTCTGTTTGACATTTTGTTATTTTCGCCGTTGATTGGTGGAGTTGGTCGCCCCGGGGGAAAATGTCACCCGCAGTCATCCGCTCATTTTTGGGCCGTATTCCTGTGCGTAGAAGTATAAGTAAGTGGACCCATTTTTGTGCACCTGCTTGGGAAGTGCTAAGGGGGCGGTTCGAGTCAAATCTTCTCTAAAGGGTTTATTAATAAATATTTAAGGTTTTTTTAGAATTTTTCAGTTAATTAATGTATTAAAATGAAACACTACAATTCAAAAGCCTTTAAAACTAACACATAAAACATGTATAAGTTTAAATTGAAAACATGATATTTATTTTATAAAGTTACTAGTTTAAACATTATTTTTTATGAAGCGAAATAAATAATTTAGTATTAATATTTTTGTTTAAAATTTTGTTTTTAAAGTTACTTTTATGAGCCAAATAAATAGTTTATTATAATAATTTTTGTTTGAAATTTTTGTTGTTAAACTAAGCAAAATATGATTTTGTTAGTAAGAATACAATCATAGAAACTTAAGGGAGGTTCTAGTCCAGAGGCCGAAAATGTGCAATTTCATGATTTTTTAGATAGTACAACGTATTTTTAAAAAAAATGTTAATGGCATTTTTGTCTATATTTTAAAAGATTATAAAAAATTTTTATAATAAAAAAAAAAACAAAATGGCGGCTACCTCAATGACGGCGGTCGTGTGCGGCGTGGACAGTGTGCGCGGGGCGCCTACAGCCCTGCCAAGTGATCGGAAACGAAAAAACTAAAAAGAATCTTAAAGTAGATAAATTTGCTTCTCGGTTTCCGATTTTTAAAAAACCCCTTTAAAAAAATGGTGATTTTTTTAAAGAAATCAACCTTTTTTGCCTCGTTTTTTTGTTTTCACGTTAAAAAAAAAATACATTTTAAAATTAAAAAAAAGCCTGAAACTAAATAATTTAATAAGCCCCTAAAAAAAAAAAGTTACATAAAAACGCGTTTAAATATTTTTCGCTCCCCTCTCTCGTCTATAAAAACCTAAAATCAATTAGATAAAATATCCTTTTGCCTAACATTTTTAGGTCCATAAAGATAAAATAAAAAAAATTTTTTTTTGTTGTTAACCTCCCTTAAAAAAAAAAAACAGTAAATTCGAAAAAACACATGCGATTGTTGAAAAAGTAATGGGGCTTTTTTTTGTTAAAAAAAAAATAAGTGTTATGACAGATGAACAACATTATACGTTATCAATTTTATTGTTTTGCTTAAAAAAATTCGCATGCTGGAAATAGTTATTGAATTTTTAATTAGAGCAAAGACAGCGACTAGCATTTCCATTAGGTTTTATGCTTAAAAATATCACTATCAGTTAGCCAATTATAAAGTATTGAATTACTCCCAGCTTTTAACAGCCCATTAACCCGCTGATAAATCTTAAATCAATTATAAGGCGTTTGATGAATTTACCCAAAGCATTTTGAGCGCCAGACAAGCGCCCATCAGTCGCGATTCCAGACTCAATCAAAAGGCCAGACGTTCCTAATTGCGGATGGGTAGTGGGCTGTGGGCAGTGGGCGGGGCTCCTCATTAGGTTATCTATGCCCATAGCTGGGGGGGACAGTAAATAGAGTCATCAGCAGTCGATAAACGTTATCGGATCATCACATTTATATTGCTGCTGATTAATGAAGGGCGAACGCGAAAGCAAACGCGACTTTTAGAACGTCAACTGCCGTCGGCTGTCGTTCATTTAATTGCTGCCTCTCGACGACAAAGCTGTAAATAAGTCAAAGGGGCGGGAACCAGAACCAGAGGAGCTGGACCGGCAGGAGCAGCTGGTCTCCTCCACCGAGTTAATGTTGCTGCTATGCTGGTTGCTGCTGCTGCTGCTCCTGTTGCTCCCGCCTCATTGTCTCTGTCGCGCACTGCCTGTCGGCACTTAAACGACTGGCTGACTGGCTGGCTGCAACATTCTTTGCTGACAACGCAGTAATTAAAATTCAATTGCAATTAAAAGTGCGCACGCAAAACGGGCAACGACAAACAAAACGGAGGCCAGGGAGGTGCCGTGCCGAAGATGCCGCGGTGGCTAAAGGCGCTTTCCAAAGAATAAAAGTAAGTTCTAGTGACTTGCCGGTGGTTAAGTTAGTCGACTATTAGCTACCCGGTCAAAGTCACAAAGTATGTAGAAACTGTAACCTTTTTAGGTCCTAAAATTTAACAAAAAAAAAAGGGTTAATATATGTTTTAAAAAGTATCCGATATATTTCTTGTAACTTATAATAAATTTATATTAACAAGATACAACAAACGAGTTGAAAATTATTTATGATTCATAAAAGAAAGTTAAGTTAACCAAAAATTGAGCTATCAAATTATTAAACAACGAAATATGTAAATGCATATAAAGTTCACAAAAATAAATATCGTTAAAAATATTATACTTGGTTTACCTTTTTTTTTATGGGACAAAATAAATGTGATAAAATACCCAGTTGACTTAATATTTTTTGTTTATACTTTATTAACAGGAAATAAATATGGTCAAAGATAAGGACATACGGATATAAAGTATTGTATTTACTGTGACCTTCACATTTTTAAAAGAAGAATTTATTTATTTTTTGTGTCTGGAACAATTTTGTATTTAAAATATGCACCTGTACCTACAACAAATAGTTTCGCATAACTTCTGAATATAGGTACTAAAAACAAAAAGAGACTCAAGCTACCTTAAAATGGCAATTAATTTTGTTTAAGTTTTAAACAAAGATAAATAAATAAAAAAGTTAAAAACAAAATTAAAAGTGGATTCCACAGATATACCCTTTGAATTCAAAGAGTGTCTGATATAGAAATTTGTCGCAACGCCAACTTTTGCCCCCTTTGGAGCCTCAGTCTCTCAGCCGCCCAAGACAATTGTCGATTGCCTCCACTGGTGGCCTGGATTGCCTGCCCTGTCATCGTCTCTTGCCGCATCTCGCATCCTCCGTGCTCCAGACCTCGTCCTCATCCTCCGACCCATTCTCCCGTTCCCGTTCCCGTATCCAGTTTCGCGTTTCGCTTTTTCCGCGGGCGCATTCTCGCGTAGGCGTTTGACGTGCCGCTGATTAGCCGGCAGTTCGCAGTTCCCAGTTCCCAGTTCTCAGCTCTCAGCATTCATTGGGCATTCGGGAGTCGCTGCCATATGCGGACACTCGAGACGGTCTCCAAACACTTTTAAGGCGAAATTAGCAGGCGAAACAAACATTTGCTGAGCAGGTCTGGGAATCATACAGTGCCTCGCAATTTCGCGTTTTAATTGCTCGCAAGCATGCTTTTCTCCACTTTTGTGTCTCTGTCGCAAGAGCGATGTTCGTGGAAAACGGCAGGAATGTTTTTTTCTTTAGCTGTGGTGATTGCATGTCAAGAATAAAGGCGAAATGAATGCAAATATAAAATTTTAATTAATTAATATTGCTTGGGCTAAAAGCGTTTTGCTTTAGTTGGCATTGACGGAGTTCTTGTGAAATTCGCGATTGCTTGGAAGCTTCAAACAGTCAGCAAATTATTTTTATATGCAAAATTAAAGAGAATTGCAAACAATTACGAACTTGGTTATTATGCTAAAAATCAATTGGTAGGATGTCATTTCGTATTTATTTATTGCAATTTGTAATTGCAATATGTTGAATATTTCACAAAGAATTCGCAACAACACGGAATTGCAAATCAGTTCATGGCAAAAGTGTTGCAAATTCGCAGCCTGCCGCTGCTATTTATGATAATTGTTTTTCGGTTCATTAATTTATTGTGGGCCCTGTTTGGCATGCGATCAACGCAGAGGAGTCCTCTGCCTCTGCGGCGGAGAGGCATCCAGCAGATAAATAATTACAGGCTGCGTTTAAATACAATTTCTGCTTTATTATTTGCTCATTTTAATATGCTGCATGCACAGGCAGAATGTGGTGCACTTTTTGATTTTCAAAATGAGCTTAAAGTAAGCAAATAAATAATAGTAAAGCTAGTAAATTTAAACACACATAATTTATTTAATTTTGAAAATTTGAACGGTGTAAAATATTTTCCACTATGTATTTTTAATTTAAATCAATTGCTTGTACCCTGACAAATAGTATTCATTGGCATTTTGTAATTTAATTTAAATTAAAATATTATTTTGACTGAAAGATATTATCTTTTTATTTTAATAAACAGTCCCATTTATTTCAAAATGTTGAAAAATGTTTTAGAAAATATTTTGAGAGAAGTACTCAATTTATGAGTTTTATACAAAATCCAGACTCTTTTTTGGGTCCAAGAATCAAACAAAGTACAAATTTCTGTCTCTTAAAATTGTATAAAAATGATTTTTCTTTTGAATTAATAAATGATTTAAGGTATTTATTATTTTCCTGTTTTATTTGTGCTATCCATAAATTTTTGTCTGTGCACTCAGTTCATGATCTGGGCTATAGTCCCGCATAATTGTCACGCCGCATTTGTGAAATAATTCTTAAATAATTTCATCAATTACGTCGCCCAGCTGCACAGTGTTGGCCGCTTTGACTGCCTTTTCTGCTTTTTTTTCAGCTGCTGCTGCTGCTGCTGCTCCTGCCTTCGTTGCCATTTCAATTATGTTGATATTTATTTTCATATTTAATTTAACACGGGCGGCGGCAGAAGGAGCGATGGAGCAGGAGAAGGAGAGTGGAGTGGAAAAGATAGAAAGAAACGGCAGCAGCAGCAGCATTTGGAAAATCCATTTTACAGTAAAAACCGCATGCATTATTTAATTTTTAAGTGAAATCAATTACAAGCTCGTTGGCTATACATATATATGTATACAGCCAGGGGCGGGTGGGCAAAGGGGGCGGGGCAGGTTGTCTGGTCTGGGCAGGGCTTTTGATGTTAAATGCCAGCCGCCGACGGCGGTGCCATCGATGTTGCTGCTGCCACTGCGTGTGTGGGGGCGACGGAAGTGCGCATAAATGCAATTGCAGTCGAATAAATAAATAAAAATATTTTGTACCATTAAATTTCAATTAATAACAAGGCAAACACACACACGTGCAGCGCATCACCGACTCTTTCTGGCTGCAATATTAATACATTTTGGCAGCGGTGCGTGCACGGCGCGCTGATTGCCGCAAGCCCATGAAATTAAGTCACAAATTAATTAATTAATGCAATCAATACGTTGGACATTTGCATTGCCGCCGCAGCAATCGATGTCACTGCATGTGGGCAACATTGCAATTGCAATATGCAATTTGCAATTACAATTATGCCTTGCCCGACTGCTGCTGCCAGCAGTAGTTTCTTGCACTCTAAATATAGTCTCAACTGGGCCATTAAGGTCGCTCGCCCTACACTGAAAGAAATTAGGCTATCTTGGATTGTGAAATCTATGTGACTTTGTGATTAAATAATATGAATAGTTTAAAAATAAAAACCTTTCTGACAAATTTTCATAGTGTTCAAAATTTAAAAAATAGTTAATTTCTGATTCCGGTTTAAAAGAGCGCCCTTTAAGATATCGATAAATTATCGGTAAAAAAAGTTGGCAGCCCCAGCAAACCAAAATACGCCGCCAGATAGCAGATAGCCAGCCAGCCAGCCACAAAAACTAATATAAAGCGTTTAAAGGGTTAATCTTGACATTGTTTTGGGTTAAATTTACCTAAAAACTGAACTTACCTGAGAGTACAATTGATATTAATTGTTGATGTTGATGTTGATTGACATAATGAGAACAATAATTATATTTAAATTCACCCTTATGAGATATAACACTAGTTTAATAAAATTTTTAGTAAAAATAAGAATCTTAATGAATAAATGATTAATCGATCTATACTCATAAAAAATGTAGGTTTGATAAAAACGTTTTAAAGCTTGATTTTGGTTTGAATTTAAAACAAAATAATTTCTGTCAAGAAATAAGCGGTAAATGATTTTAATAAGTAAGTATTTTTTCCATAAATTTCTTGTTTTGTTTTCCAGAAAATGTATTTTTTATATTGTGACTTTCAAATTTTCAGCTAAGAATTTTTCCACGTGTACAAATTGCCTTCGCCCAAGCCTGGACTCTCTCTCACACACAATCAAACGCCCCAACAGGAGCCCAGCACGCCATGGCGAACATAATTTTTTAATGGACTTTTAATGTCTGTCGCTTGTGTGCGGGGGGATGAAGAGTGTGTGCTGTGTGTTGTGTGTTGTGTGTAAGCGCCTTCCTTGCATGGAGCTCTCTTTTCGGGGTCAGTTTTTCGGGCTGCCTGGGCACAATTAGCGACAGTTTGTGCCCGACATGTGTAAACCAGCGAGAGAGGTGGGCTTTCCCGGCTTTTCGTGCGCTGTCAGTTTATTAGTCGACGCCTCGCTTGGGCGGCAGTCAATTAGAAAGCAACAAGGCTCTTGTTTTTAAATGGCCAATAAGTTGGTATTACGATAGCCGTTGCTAATGGGTACGAGGGAACAGGTTTATCTGAATAGTAATTGAAACTAAGCCAGATTTTACACAGCCAAAGAAATCTTTTTCGACCGACTTTTTTAACAGGTAAAAGCGGGGAATGATTCATTTTCATCCCGTATTTCACCCAAAAAGAACATTTTTAATTCTGTAAAGGACTTTAATTTTCAGATTACTAGAAAACGTCAGGAACTATAAATCGTCAAAAGCGTTAAAAAAATGAAAGAAAGAAAAATTAAAAAAAGAAAGAACAAAGTTTTTAAAACATCGGAAAAGCCGACCGTGGTGCCACCTATGCGTGCAGATAAACTTAAAGCTCCCAGTGCGCCATCTACGTATAAGTAACAAGCTAAATTGCTGCTTTGCAGCGCCATCTACATAAAAAAAAAATCTGTTTCACAAAAATTTTACGGCAGGGCGCCACTTTATCATTGTGAACACTAGGTGGCGTCTCATTATCGGCATCTTTCGGTGGCCACTTTTGTTGACGATTTTGGTGTTCTGGGCTGTAGGCACATTGTTAACAAGTTTTGCGCCCTTTGGAATTTTAAGAAGGAAGGATGCTGGAATTTGTAAACAGTTATGATCCGCCGATCTTCAACCTGACTGGCCAAAGATATAGCCTTATTTTTTAATATCTGGCCATTACTTACCTAATCATTATTATTATCACTACTATGTAATCCTTTAAGTCCGCATGCCGGAAAAACATCTTTTGCGACCATTTTCAGGCGGGTTTTCCGGAATCTCCATGCTTCCCAGCAACTTGGTGTAATTTGTACAAAATAATAGATTTGCAAAAATTAAGCTACTTTACCTTACACTAAACAAACAAGTGATTAATATTCAGATTAGGAACTTGGAATATTAATACAAGCAACCACTTTCTGTTTGTTTTCAAGATAAATTTTAAATTTCATGAGATCAACACAGGAAATAAGTTATCCCTGTCCTCAATATTAACACATAAAAGTACCCTAAAAATTCCAATAAAAAAACACACAAAATTTGGTTTATATTTTTCGCATTTCCATAATATGTACTTTTATTGCGTTTTCCTTTATGCATCGAATATTTGAGTTACTGCTCCTTTCTATACACCTGACATTGGTTAGTTTCTGTGTTTCCGATCTCCATTTTCCTTGTCATTACCGGCTTTCACAGGTAACTCGTACACTCAATATTTGATTTATGTGGTAGCGTATTCATAGACACATATAAAACTATAGTATATAGTATAATATATATATATATAATGATCGGGGATCTTAGGGCACATCCATAAACTAAAGATAGCGATAATAATTCCGATTTTACACCGCATAATGGATACAATCATACATTTTATTGGCTCAACAGTGTGAATCAATCAAAATTTCAAGTCAAATCAATCCTGACAAAGACCTTGTTGATGAGTGTATTTGGGGTTAGTACTTTAACTTAAAATTATAAAATTTGACTAGTTGAATTTGCTTTACACATTTTAAGGTTGTTTTTGCTGTTTTCTGTTTTTCCCGAATATACGTTTTAACATATTGCCAAGACTAAAAACTAATTAACATTAAAGACATTTGGAGTGCCGTAAACGTAGATGTAAACTTTAGCAAGATATACTTTGTGATATTTACGTGTGTTGAGTATTTTGGATGTTAGATTTCAATTGTCGTACAGTAAAAGTATGCATATAATTTAGGACCAACGTATAAATATAATACAGTAAACTAAATGGTTAAATCTAAATCGAGAACTAAATTAAGCAACCTACTAAATGTATTTACAAGAATATATTCTCTCTGGTCTTGCTTCACCTTTTCGCAGGACGAAGCTCAAGCTCATGGTTGTGGTCCGTGGGTTTTATGTGGATTTTGTTGCGTAATCGTTGGGTTGTTCGAAGTTGGGGCCACCATCCTCCTCCGGCTATAATTTAAGCAGCGAATACATCAAACATCCAGATGGTTAAATTCTCCTTTAAGTATGAATTTAGACCTTGCTCTCGGGTCCATCGGCCACGTGTTTGAAGGCCTGACGGATGCGCGATAGGTAGTGCGAGCAGATGTGTCCGTAGTTCTTGTTGTACCACTCCGGAGTCTTGCCCCTGAAAGTAGGCCATTATTCGGTTATTTCATCTGTTGAAAAAGTGTGCTTAAGTCAAACCAAAACTCACTTGACATCCACTCTGGCCAGGTGCATCACCCGCGATCTCCCGCTGCCGCAGGGCTCGATGAGATATCTGGAGGCGAGCACGACGCCCCTCACCGCCCCAAAGAGCGGCTTGGCCTTGGCATGATCAATCGAGGTCTCCACTATCACGCAGGCACCGCGCGGCAAGTCGGTTTGCCAGGAACTGCAAGTGGGAAATTAATAATTTAATTAAATATTAGCTAAGTAAGAACTTTAATTAAACCTACCGCAATACACAAAAGTCCGTGGTCAACTGTCCGTCCAGCGCATACTGATAGATCTCCGTGCGATCGTCCAGCTTCTTGACCGTCTGACACTGCAGCAAATTGGAGTCCCAGGAGGCCCGCTGCTTGATCACGTACTCGAGCACCTCCCGCGGTGGCCCCTCGATCTCCGTGGAGCAGCGCCAGAGTCTCAGCGGATGGCCATCGCCCACCTTCTTGTAGGCAATGTCCACACTGCTGTCGTTCAGCGAGTTAATGCTAAACCAGCCGCGAGTTCTGTAAAGGATTAAGGTGTTTATAAGGATAAGTTTATATAAGTAATAGCAAGTAACTTACTTTTCGCGACCCTCCTTGATGGTGGCACTGGTGCACTCGTAGAGATATCCCCGCCAGTTGTGGAACTGCATGCCCTCGCCCAGAGCCTCCAGGGGCAGTGGCTTCGACTCCTCCATGTAGCTGAAGTTGCACTTGCTCAGCTTCTCCTTGGCGGCCGTGTAGATAGGCTTGTAGTGCTCGATCATGAAGGACAGGCACTCGTGCGAGGCCTTGGCCTCCGCCAGCTCCTTCATGTCCGGCATTCCGGTTCCCTTGCCCTTGCGACGCGGCGAGGCGGACACGGAAGCGGATCCCGTCGAGATGGACGAGTGGAAAATGGATTGGGCCAGGCACACGCCCAGATTGTTGCTGGTCATCTGGTTCTGCTGCGAGTTGGCCGCCACGATGGTGAGGAACTCGAGTAGGACGTAAAGGATTTCCCTGTTTTCATCCGGCAGCAGGAGCACGGCACATTGGACAGCATCCAGACGCACTTCGGCAGGAAGATCTACAGAAAAATGTATTGAGTTGGGTTTTTTATCCTCAATAAAAAAAAAAGTACTTACGTTGAAAGATGGCCACAAAGGTCTCGGACATCTTGGTGGTCAGCAGAGATTCGGGCAGCTCGCGGAAATACTGTTTCAGCATGTCGGCCACATCGTAGGCCTGTTGCAGATCAAACACATCCATGCACTCGGCGGTGGAATCGGTGACTTCGATTTGTTCGCGCAGCTTGATGATCCGTGACTTTCCGCCGCTCTTCCGGAAGATGCCCACCTGGTCGAGGGCATTCAGCTGCAGCCAACGGAAGGCGGCTCTCACGGCCATCGGCAGGGTATGACCACTTCGCTGGAGGATCATGAGCAGGGGCACACCGAACACCTTCTTGTCCTTGTAGTCCGGCATCTTGATCTTCTTGATGAACTTGGGCAGCTCCCAGTTCCAGCCGGATCGATGGGATGGACAGTATCGCTCCATGTGTCCGGTCAAGGTGACCAGTGCCAGTTTCCGGATAATTTGCAGCTGACCCGCCGACATGGCCGCAAATGGAATGCCACCCGCGTCTTCTTGGAGGGGTTCGATTTTCTTGGAGAAGCACTTGCGGAAGATCATGTTGGGCCGCTCCTCCATCTGGAAGCTGTGCCAGCGGACCACTGGCTGTCGCTTGGATCCACTGTTTCCGCCTGCCCCACCGGCCTGATCCTCATCGTTCTTGGCCTCCTTGCGCGAGGTGCTGCGCGAGCGGAAGGATGACGCACGGAGGCCGTCACGCTTCTTGGGGTCCTTGCCCAAGTTCAGGGAGCCACCGCGGGTTAACTTCTTGATCTTAACCTCGGTGGTATTGGAATTGGCATCCTTGATGAGCAGCTTGCGTCCCTGATGGCACTCGGAATCGGAATGGGCACCAATGTCGTCGACCTTGCCCGTGCGCTGCAGGAACCTGCGGGCCTTGGAGGGTTTCCTCAGGGACAGCTTGCCCCCCGTCGACGACTCCTGGCTGTCGCTGTAGTAGGACGAGGAGTCATCGGACTTGCCCTCCTTCAGCTGCGACATCGGGCTGGAGAAGAAGTGCAGGGGACTGGTCCGCATCGAGCGGGGAGTGGTGGGTGTGCGCTTGGGACTGGAGCGGTTGGGGCTCAGGAAGTTGTCACTGTGGCTGGGCACCTTCAGGTCGTTGCCAAAGAACGGCGCCTTGGGGAATGTGTGCATGGGACTCAGGGCGGAGGGGGAGGGTGGGGTGGAGTACACGGCATCCGGTTTGCGCATGCTACTCCTCTGTCCGAACTGCGAAAGGTCCAGAACCTGCGGCCCACTGATCACCACGTTCTCGCGATTCTGTCGCTTGCGACGTCGCGACTTGATGGACTCCACTCTCCTAAGGAAGGCCTTGGCCTGGTCCTTGATCCTCTCGCTGCCGCTCCTCCGCAGGCGACCGCCGTCGGAGCCTTCACCCAAGGAGGAGCCGTCCGTGGCGGCACCACCACCACCACTCGCCTTACTGCACCCGGGTATCATCAGCGTGATGCCAGCGCCATCGTCCTCGAAGCGATCCGGACTCGACTCCTTCGACGAGCTCTCCGTCTTCTCCACATTCAGGCTGAGCAATCCCGGAGGCGGCAGTTCCAGGCCCATCTCCCCGATCCGCGACCAGCGGCGAATGTGTGGTTGGAATGTCCAGTGTTCGCTCAGGGCAAAGTTTTCATCATCCGATTCCTCCTTTTGCTGTGTGAAAATTATTGTAATATAAATAAAAATATTGTAAAATTATTTTCGTATCAGATTTGATAGAAAAATGAATTTTTAAAAATACTTTTGTCTTCAAAAATATAATTTTAAAGAAAATAAGATTTTTACTTTTATCAGGTTCCTGTTATATTTTCCTACGACATTGTATAAGCCATTTGTCAATAGTATTTTGTGTTTCGATGATTTTAAATAGTGGAATATTATCTTTTTAAAAAAAGGAAATTTTCTTGACATTGCTGGGATTTTGTAAAATGTTTCTTCTGTTTTAAAAATTGTTTAATTCTCTTATTATATTTGATAACTACATTCATAGAAGTTAATTTTAATAACAAAAAAAAGAAGGCTTTAATTTTAGCTCGATTACTGACAAAGGACCTTTTCATAAAAAAAACGAATCCAAAGACCTACTCAATTGATTCTTAAAAGGATCCTTGTGGGTTTCTTATCAAGATTAAAACACAATGTGGTGCCATCTTACCTGTGGTGTTTGCGGTTTGTGCGACTGGTCCAGCCGCATGGTGGCACAACGATTGAGGACGCAGAGCCGGCGGTAGAGGGACTGCAGCTGATCGTTCTCGAGGTTGGTGTGATCTTTGGCTACATTGTTCAGATCGATCGGGAACTGATGATCTGCAAAGGCAACGGATGAATGGAAAAGGACAACTATTAGGTGGATGGAGTATTGGTTTTTGCGACCGCACGCCTCGACGACGCGTGAAATTCTAATTGAGAAACCAGAAAAGTCGAACGCCCATGGCGCCAGCGATCATTAAACGGGTACGAGTCGGGTTGCTTCGTATATGCGATATGGTATAGTAGTCTGCCATCGGGCAGCTGAATTTTCACAGCGTTTTTCCACATATTTGCGTGGCCAATTCGCACGTAGGAAATCAAGTTCCAAGGCGACCGCCGCCTCGTCCACATCAAGCAAAAAAAATAAAAAAAAGATAATACCCAGACGTTTACACATGTCGCGACGCGTCACACAGATACAAATAAAACCCCGATATGCAGATACAGATACATCCACTGTGCAGCACACAGCATACAGCATACAGCCGCAGCTGCAGATACGGCTCGGCATCCGTAGGATGCACTGCCTGGAAAAGCTGCATTGTTTGCACAAATATTGTTAGCATTACAACAATATTTTGTTCTTCTTGAAAAGCCATTCATGGTTTGTTGAACTTTCGGCTGGAAGTATGAAAGTAACGCCCCAGCCCCAGCCCCAGCCCCAACTCGTTTCTTTCTCTCCTTTCATGGAAGCTTTTTATAGTTTTGTTTACGCTCCTCCAGCGCCTTGGCCCTGCTGCGTATTTAAAAGACCGTTTCGGCTGCTCCTCTTCAAACAGTCAAGTGTTGTGTGTTTAGTTTCTAATTGGATGCACTGGTGTAAACAAAATGGGGAAGTGTGCCACCAAGTGTTCGATAACCCATCGGGAGTTGGTACACTCCATAGCACACTCCGTTGACGTCAGAAAGAAATTACTCGGGAAGTCGATGTAATTTTTAGGCTTTCTAAAGTTTACAGGAAAGTGCAGGAGGGGGTTTTCTTATTGGGCCAATTATATGATTAATCTTTTCTCTCAGCCAATGACGCAGATTGCAGGGAAATTCGAAGGTAATTAGGCACACTTTATGGCTTTTTTCGGAAAAATATAGAAGACATTAGAATGGAATCTAAATTAGGATACAGGTTTCATTTGAATTTACAAAGAACGTTGTGGGGTCTCCACGAAATAATTATTGCTTAAACTTTGGCTGATATATTAATTGAGTTTTACAAACGAAGCTAATAAAATAAATGATGATTTCAGGTAAAATATAATATTATAACAATTAAAAGAAAATATTAATATTGAGCACTAAATAAAAACTGAAATGGGTGATACTTTATGGGATCACCAATGAATTATTTTCAGCTCCTCTCAAGTTCCGTGTCTTGGTTTTACAAGCTCCCATGAAAACCTGTTCTTTTGGACCAAAAAATCGATTGCTTGGCTGCGTTAAACAAGCCTCATGAGCTCTTATTGCCCTCTTAAGCACTCCCATATGATCCTGGCCTGGCGCAGGTCACACCCTCGAATTAAGACTGCCACTTTCGGTGAGTAATGTGCGCAAGAAGTGAACAAAAGGCAAACAAAGCAGGGGAAAAGTGCTCCTTCCTCTGGCCCCCTTTGTGTCCTTTATCCCTGGGCACATTAACAGTCGCTTACAGCCGGAACACCTCCTTTCAGCGGCAGCATATAGTGAGTCCCAATACCCGGAGCCAGTCCAAATGACAGAGCAGCGCGGAACTTACACACCTACGGCATTTTAATTTGCAGAGCCAAAGCCCAAAAGAATCCACCAAATGCTGAGGAAATTTGAGCAGCAATCTGCGCATGCGCCGCTGCCTTGTTTACACGAAACTCATTAAAATACGCATTTATCATGTTGTCCCCGGTCAGGGGAGATGGTCATGCAGATGGGATTGGGACCGGGATTGGGAATGGAATTGAAGCCTCGCTCTGGGTTGGGCTCCAGTTTAAATGTGCGCAGTTCGCACAAATTATTCCACAAGTTGGGAATTTAAGTTTTGGGTTCTTCCACTCAAAGAAACCTTTTTTTAAATAGGAATTCTTAAGAAATATTTTGCAGGAAGGTGTGATTAAAATTTATATATGTTTTTTTTTTTACTAAATTCAATAAAATATTAATAAAATAAATAAAGAAATGGTGTGGATTGGCCAAAGAAACTTTAAGGTTATTTGCAGGATTCTGAAAAACAACTAACTCAAACCGAAGGATTTTGCATATAGTAATATATCACATATTGTATATGTATTTAATGCGATAATCTTAGGCTGCAGTCTTGAGGTTGAGGACTCAAAATTCCAGAATAGCTCTAAAACATTCAGCTTCAAACTGAATTTTGGGTAGTTTATTTTAATATCAAATTTAAGAGTTCGAAAAACACAAACAACTGAATGAGAAACCTTTTTATAACCTTTAATTTCAGTGCATGTCCATGAAGTTGGTTCTGGTCTTGAATTTATGCAATACAATTCGCATATTTCAAGGTCGGCGACAGGGCGCCTGCGGACCTGCCCAAATTGCAGGCTCTCCATTTCAGATTCACTTTTTGGTCTTTTGGACTTCGGGTTTATTCTTTAGTTGGCTTTTTGCTCATAATTCAAATGAAGTCGGCGAACTTTTGGGGCTGGCTGTGAGCTCGAGCTCAAGAATGTACATTTCGGGTTGGATTGTTTTTGGAATTTGTGCAGATCCGCGCGGCTCATCAATCTGCGAGGCCTCCAGGCGTTAAATGCGTTGCGACAAATGCGCCAGAGAAGGGTCGACTTCGGTTGCGATTAAGGAAATCAAATAAATATGCAGCTTGCCCAGGGTTCAATGAACTGATACTAACATTTTGGCTGGCGGTTGTAGTTGGGTAGCCTCTGTCTAAAGGCCAAAGCCCTTTCTCAACCAAAATAAAATAAGAAATAAGAACGAAAAAGAACCGAAACCATTTTAATTTTCGGTTCTGTGTGGAGTTTTTTATACGGAGGTGGTCCTCATAAATTCTTTTGGCCTGCGTGTCCTTTAGCCTTTTATTATATTTTATCTGCTACGCGGGTTTTTGCTGGCCTCTCAGGGTTTTTTTTTTGTGCGTTGCTTTTGGGTTAAATTCTTAAGATTGCCCTGATCTCGTCGTAGGTAGGCGTTGCTGGGCTTTCGTTTTCGCTTGAAAGGACTCGGATTGAAATGGTCTGGATCGGATAGGATCGGATCCATTCAGCCTAATTGTTGTCGCGGTGTTTGTGCCGCGTGTTTGGGATATCAAGTTCCCTATCATGTCCAGGGCAGCCCTTTGTCCGAGCTGGTGTTGAAATCTTTAGACGTCGTGAGGCGGCACTTAAATTGTTCTCGATTGTTGCCACGTCATAAATGTTTTGTTTTTTGTTTTTGGCTTTTATTTCTCCTACTTGGACGGGGGGCAGCGAAAGTGAAAGTTCGTGTAATACAATTAATAAACTGCCACTTGGAGAGCGTTAAGCACACAAGACTAAATGGCGGGCATGTTGGTCAAGTGCTTTGGTCGCCGCTGCCGCTGTTGCGGCTGCTGCTGCGTCACCGCCGATGACGAGACCATCAATTACCGACCACCAGCCTGCCACGCCCCCAGGGCAAAAGCACGTTGACACGACATGCAGGGGAAAAAATATTTGACTTCGAAAATCAAGTATGCACTTATTTTTAAAGTCTCAAAAAAACTCTTTTAGACTTGAACCTTTTTCGAAGGTTTACCCAAAATAACATTTTGTCATAAAATTTTCAAATAGTTTTTTTTTAGAAAAAAATCAATAATAAAATATCCTGCTTTTTTTACAATATTGTTAATCATATTGATTTTTAACAGACCTGTAACGTAACCAAAATTTTAGAAAATTTAATAAAATTGGTTTCAACATTTTGCTTCCCTAAAATTTAATATTTTTAAATTTAAAACAATATTTTAGAGCTTGTTTTTTTTTGGGGAATAAATAAAATTAAATTTAAATGGTTCTGTGGGAGATAAGAGTTCACATTTTAAGTCACGTATTTTTGAGGTGTTCGTTTGTGTATTTTTAGATGAATCTTTTGTTTTTGAATTTTTTTATATCTTTTGTTGTCAGTGTTTTAGTAGGCGGAAGTGCGTTGCGCTGATTATGGGTCTGGTGGGTTGTGTTTCGCACTTACCTTCGTACATCTGTGCATATTGCGGAAAACCTGCAGCTCGCAGCCATTTGCAGGCCTCCACCGCTTCGATTTCTGCAACAGAGAAAAAGAGAAAAAATCCAGGATGAAAATGCGTTTAAACATTGCGCATACGCAACAGGGGAAGCGAATGAAATTAAGTGTAATTAAATTGCCGAGGCGAATCCTTTTTACCCAACCAAATTCAATCCGGCCGAACTGCAAAACCAATTAACTGGCCTGGTCAAGAAGTTGTTGCCAAAGTCTGGCCATTGTACGCGGTGTTTTCAGGGTCACTTGGTGATGGATTACGTTGTAAAGTAAAATGTCCAAGTGGAGTTGACGGTTTAAAATTATGTGGCTGCGGTCGGACATGGTCTTAAATTGATTTTTGCCTTCACCTTGAGATGGAGCGACTTGAAAGTAAAAGTTACTGAGATTCTTTTCCCAGCACTTGAAAGTGAAATGGAGCTTTAAGAGATGAAAACGGATTTGGGAGCCTTAGGAGGATAAAATTCGTTGTTTATGCTGGGCTAATTTGAGGGAAGAAGACAAAAAGACAAAGAACGCATTGAACCGCAAAAACAAGAAATATAAATCATAATTTTTATGTGTCTAAGACCACAATGAGTCCAAATCGAATTCCAGTTCGTCGGGAACAAAGGCATCCATAGCCGCTTGGCCCCATCTATTTTAAATGCTAATCTGCCTGGCTTTTCCTTCGCTAAATCTGAGTAACAGGATCTGGCGACGGAGCTATTGATTTTTAATCAACGAAAGCGACAACATGAAACAGTTTCCGGCTGCTTACTGCCAGCAGGAAAATATGAACCTATGCTGAGGGCAGGGCTGTTGCTGAGTGAATTATTATTGAGTTTTGCAAGCGATTAACTTGCACGAGGATACTGGCAAAACGGGCGAACGGGCCACTGGAGCGAAGCGGGGACACCTGTCCACCTGTCCACCTGTCCAGGTATCGTTTCCTCCTCCTCCGCTCCGGACTGTCTTTGCAGTTATTTATAAACGAGAGCAACCCTTTGGACATCGATTTATGCTGCTGGCATTCTGACAATGGACGGTGGACGATGGAGGAAGGACTCCGGACGCAGGAACGGATCTTGGCAGCGGGCCACGGCCTCAATGCTTCGATTGAAACTCGACCTGACCACAGGAAGTACAGGAATACAGTACATAGCATTGTGGATGCAAATTGTGGACGAAAATAGCTCAGCATATCTGATTGCATGTCTATCATTATTGGATGATTGCCTTCTTGACTTCCGTTTAAGGTTGTTTGTTTTTTTAAAACGACTTGTGCACTTATTCTGTTAAAATCTGTTTTACCAACACTTAGCATAATATATACTTGACTTGTGTTAAATACTGCAATAACCATATAGTTACCTATTTGTTTAAGCACTTTTATCCCAGTTATATTTTAAGCACGTGTTTTTTTTTAGTTATTTTCATAATTATCTTTCAACAATAAGCCCCGCACTTACTTTAATGTTTTCCCATTTCGTTGGAAATTTCCTAGGGTGGTTATAATTACCATCCTGCATTGATTATCCTGCACTTACAACTTTTGCGTTGGCCATAATATTTCTCTGTAAATGCCACTTGAGCGTTGGATAAATTGCGCATACGCCACGTGTCAGGCGCAAACTAATCTAAAAGCCATTTAAAGCGAGTAAAACACTGCTGAGGTGTGTGTGCGTGTGTGTGTTAAAGGCTCACTCACAGCTTATTGCGTCAGGTTCAATATTTGTTCTTGTTCACCCACACAGACACACTCAGTACCGCCCAGTTGTTGTCCTTATTGTCCTTTGCTGTCCCATTCTCCCCTGAACCAAAAACCCTGCGAACACATTTTCAAACAAGCAACGTGTAAATTCATGAACTTCACCTGCGCCCAGGATAATAATTATTCTGATGGACCCGAACAATGTGTGTGCGGGGGCGTGTGCAACATGAGACGATGCTGATCGGGGCTTTCGTGATGGGTCAGGTTGACCTTAAGGCTAATTAAAAAGTATATAAAATGCCTGGCCGTCTGCCTTCCATTGGGTGTTTAAAACAAAAGCACATACTTTTCTGTCTTTCTTTTGCATACTGTGAACTCTGCTCTACACATTTTTTTGATAATTATCGAAGTGAGATTGAATTTCAAGAACTTAACTGTGCCCTTTTAAGTTTAAAGTTGCATGGACTAGTATAAGCGTGATTTTATAAATACAAAACAAATAATAAATTAATACAATATTTTTAAAATATTTTTAGCAGTGCAAGGTTTTATTTACTTTTGATTTTAAAATTTAGTTTTAACTCATTTGTTTAAAGAAAGGTGAAAGTTCAATTAAATTCGACACAAAATGGTCCTAAATTTTTACAGTTTTTGTTGTAAATACTTTTGTTTAATTATTTCTCTATAATATCAAGCGAATAAAATATCTGAGACTATATTTGAAATTGGAAATTTGAATTGCTTTTCAAATAAATTAGTGTGAGGTTGTCTTTGAACTTGTCTTTCTTTATCTAAACATTTTGCATACAAAATGTTTTCTTAACTCGGGATTAATTGAAGCCCCTTTGTTGCCATAGCTAAAGCTTGTTGTTCACTAAATTTGTTTAAACTTTCAATTAAAATTTGCATTGATTTTAAGAGCCACCCACAGCACACCGCAATGAGTGAAAGTGAAGACAGCTTTCTGATTCTGGTTTCCGAGGGGCCTGGGGGGAGAAGTGTCAATGAAAGCAAAGTTCCTAACACAATTGCCATAGAATTTATCCTTCGGTTGGAAAATGCTCCTCAATGTGTGGGTGCGTGTCAGTGACACGCTCTGTCACGTGCGTGTGTGTGTGAGTGTGAGTGCTCCAGAAAAATGCAGCCAAGCTAAAATGGGGTTGACATTGTTTGCGGATGACAGAGACCGACTTGGTTATGTAAAGGACTTAGCCTTTGTGGCAGCCGTGTTCATAACTAAACTTCCTTTGTTACGCACAGCACGGCTAAAACTTTAAGCTGGCTTAATGTGATTAAAAGGCCAAAATATTTACCATACGCTAAAAGCTTCGACCTTTGTTTGTGGCATATTCTAAATCGATTTGGGCTGACACTAATTGGTGGCTATTTCAGTTGCCACAGGCCTGGTCGAAACATTATTCAGCAAATATTCGCTAAACGGTTTCTTGCGCCAATTATGCTGCCGTATAAACAGTAAATTGCATCGCCCCAGGAGCCAAAAACAATGCATTTTACACAGCCAATGACTGTGGTAAATGCACTTCCCATTAGATAAATAATTGTCGTAGGTGTCGTGCCATTAATTAATGGCTGGCCATTGGCAAGAAAGCTTGCGGATTGTTTATTGTCTGCCACTGCATTCAAATGTCAAGAGGAACATAAATTTCAGTCACCTTGCTGGTAAGCCATCAAAGAGAACGCTGGCAAAATGAGAATATTAATTATAAATTGTGATCCAGAAATAGCAGTCCACACAGTTGAACTTGTAATTTTGAGTTTGTTTTCGAAATAGAGTCGTTGGGCCAGGCCAGGCGAACATAAATAGACATGTGCACGCTCCTTTCCTCTTCGCTGGGCACACAAAAGCCTTCTGTTGCCTCCTGACTGCTGCCTGGTTAAAGGATGAAGCTATTTATACAATTTCTGGGCCATAAGTGTGTGGTAGGGCCTCCCTTCTTGGCCTAAAAATGTGTGCAACAAGTGTTTAATTTGATGTGAACCCAACGATGGGTGGAGCTGCTCGTGCTGAGCCCCCAATGTAATTAGGGGGCCAAGTACCTGGAGCCCCTGGGAAATATTACTTTGGCCAAATATAACAGATCATTGAGCTTTTAATGTGTTTTTAATGTCAGCGCATTATATGCGGCATATTTCCTGCTGAGCAGCGGCATTCGCCTCTCGCACACAATAAAAAATAACCGAATTTCGCATTCGCAAGATAAATAATCAAACAAAAACAGAATTAAACAAAACAAAACAATGGAAAGTTTATATATTGTTATGACCCAAAAATGGCAAAGGAAAATTTAATGAAATTAAACTGCGGCACAGGCTTACAGGTGGTTGCTTATGAGTTTTCCTTTAGGGAAAGACCAAGAAAAGTACAAGGAATTTTAAGTAACCCGCCATAAAAATGATTTTCCAATTGGCCATTCAATTTTGTGAATACATTTTAAGCGTCATATATGTAAATAATTTTTGGAGGCACGAGCCGTGGAGGCAGGTACGAGTTACAAGTAAAACAATTTCCCGCATTTCTTACCCGTTCGCGAATATACATACATATTAATTAAATAATAATTTTTTCCCATTTATTACTACACGCAAACAATTTTCTTTATTTAAATGAATGGCTTTGCTTGACTGGCGCGCAATTTCACCAGAGTGTAAGGAAAACAGAAAAAACCGGTGGATGATGACTATGATGGTCAGTGGCGGGGTATTCATAACACTGGGACAGTGACTGACTGACTGGAAGACTGGATGATTGACGGACAGACAGAATGCCAGTGACAGATTGGAGGGGGTGGAGCACTTGTTGCACTGCCCCTTACCATATTGATACACATATTCCCAGCTAGCGCCACGAATAATTCGATTTAAATGCGAGGCGTCGACTGATAAGTACAAGCTGTGTGCACTGGAAATAGCCGTGCCCCGCATTCCCATTACCAAAAATAAATGGCCAAAACGGAGGGGGTTCTGGCGGACCCGGGGGGATCCCCTTGTGGGGTGCGGAAAAGCCATAAACAGCCAATTGCTGGCGGGCGAGTGGCGCGCGCGCATTCCTTGCCACCAAAAACACAATGATCCAGACACGCATATTTCCATAATTGTATACAAAGTTTTTAATATTTTTGCTACCAGCCAACGGGCAAAACAATTTTGCCCTTGAAGCAGGGACACACTTAAAAAAAAATACTCCCCTTTCCCGGAAATAGTCTTAAAAGACTCAACGAAGCCTCAGCGAGTTGGGTATTTCCTTAAAAAGATCTGTCTTTTTTTTAAGATTTCACTTTTGGAATCACAAACTAAAAGAATCCCCTTTTGGAATACATTTTTACCGGCACATATTTTGGAATAAATATTTTTAAATCAATTAATATCTACTCCACTTAAGAATTTGTACAACATTTTTGGTCAAGAATAAAGAATTTCAAACAAGTCAATAAAAAAGGGTTTTAAGTTCTTTGTTTTCTTTTCCCACTCATTAAGAATCTATTGATCAAAGCTCTTTTGCCAAATTTCTGTTAATTCAAAATATTAAGTTGGTCTAATTTAATATTTTAAACAATTAAAAATCGTTTAAAATGTGAACAAAAACAAAGGAAAATACAAAAAATTCTGCAGAGATACAGGTCTTTTTAGAGCGTCCTAAAACTATTTGAGTAATTCCACTATTAAATGCTGTACAAAGCATTATCTGAGTAACAACTTTGTTGAAGGTTTTAGGAGCTCATAATATCTCACAAATTACAACTCATATTTTCCCGCAGTGCAGCGTCTTGGCGGTTCGTAAATGCCACTTGATGCTCACCTGCAATCTTGCGTTCGCGCATTTTCCGCCACAATGCCTCGGCCTTGCGTTTGGGCCAGTTCTCGAACTTTTGCGAGAAGCTCCTGAAGAACTTGTACTCGCGTATGGTGATGGACATGCGACGTTGCATATTGGCCAGTTTGGGCAGCGCCGTCTTGAAGTGCACTCACAAAGATGGTTTTTCCGAAAAAAGAATCAACTTATATCCGCCTCTTGCGGATTTCTCAAATTGTTTTATTACAGATTGTTACACCAAAATACACCCCATTTTGTTAACACAATGCACTATTACACTTGACATTCTTGTTTTGTTTTGATATTAAGTTTACTTTGGCTTTAAGTCGGCGGCGTCGACGCGCTCCACCCGAGTTTTCCACTCGCTGCGGCCACGAGAATCGACAACCGTGCACGGCGCCTGTAAGAGCACTAATGAATTTTCCTTTCAGAAAATGGCGAGCCGAACACCCGAGTCGTCCGCCCGAAGCGTTAAAAACGAACGAACACGGGGCGTATGAACAACGGGGCGTATGAGCAACATGGATGTTCTGTTGCTGCTGCCGCCTTTCTGTTCTTCTCGTGCTTCTTCAAGGGCCAAAAGGTATTGTTAAGCGAAATAGACGGGAGAAAGGGCTACTTCCTGTCCCATGTAGAGTTATCGGCGCCACAATCGCTTATTATTATTATTGTTTTTTGTGTGGCTGGTTAGTTGGCCAGGGCCACGGGCAAACAAATAAATAAATAAATGAATAACTGTCATGTTGATGATGCTTATTTCATTTCCATGTTCGCCAAAAGGACTACGCTGTTCGTGTTTTTGTTATGGGGCATTCATTAAAATGTATACGTTGGCATGTGAAAGTTTCAAGACACCGACAACCGCACCTGTTGCTCACTGATGGGCGGTGGGCGGTGGGTTGTTAGTGGGTGGTTGGTAGAGTTTTGTGCACAGTTGGCTTGGCCCAGTTATGTGTGTGTGCTTGAGTGTGCTCAAGGTTAAGCTTTTGCTTTTGCTTGGTTTTATGATTTATGGAGAGTTGAACAAGTGGCATTATTGTGTCTGGGGAAGCCTTGATGATACAACCACACATTTGTTTGCCATAACTATATAGATTTAGTTATTAAAACCGATTCTTGTTGTTCAAGTGCAAGGGTATTGTTTCCAGACATCTGCAATCGGTTTGTTTAGGGATCACGTTTACTTCTCTTTCTCAACTTGCAGTGAGCAACAAGCGCACCTTTATTTTTTTCTGCTTTGTTGGCTGCGATTAATTGAATAAAACAGGAAAATTACGAGCAAAATCATTGCAAGTCACCAGTACATTATTCCTCATTAATCTACTCCCACTGTTGTGTTTTGTTTTGGGGCGTGCCTCGGTGCGGAAGACGGAACACGACATGGACACATGCTTGTGTATTCCATAAATCCGTATATATTGGCTCCGACGACGAGCAGATATATACGAGGAATAAAATGTAAACGCGGGTAATTTGTACTTGTGCAATATCAGATATAAATCTAGATATATATGCACGCGTGTTAATCTTTTCAATAAAGTAAACAAAAACAGAGCCGGCCACTTGGGATGCTCGCTTCCGTTATGAAACAACAATGAGCGGCGAGGTGCCCCTCCTCTGAGCCTGTCATTATGGACAACGGGGCGAATGGGCAATGGGCAATGCAATGGCACACATAAAATGGGCAATATAAATACGCGCGTACAAGCCCGAAGGCCGCGACCTTTTCAGAGGGCATGTTCCGGTCGAAAAAGAAAAAACAACGTCACTATAATGACGTCAGTACGCAAGGAAATGGCCAGCAAACACTCAGATAATGGTCATCAAATGACCACCTCCCACTCTCCCCTTTTGCCGCCCCCGCTGACGTCATTGGTCGAGATGGCCCCCACTGCTTTGTATGTGCATAATTCGTTGGGGGCAGTCAGGCTGCAAAAACGAAATTGAATAAGCGCTCCAACAGCCACTGGAGGACACTTGGCGTCCAGTTTGTGATTCAATTTTTTTCTCCCGTTCATTTATACGCCATTTTTAGCACAAAGAGTGCCATCATCATCATCATCCGACGAGCTCTGGACAACTGGACAAGAGGCAATATGTGGATAGATATAGAAGCCTATGTACACGAAGGAAAATAAGTCCACCTGAAATCGGTCCTTATTTGAAGTGGTGAATGACTTTAACACTTATAAACTGATTTTGTCTCTTAGTTTTATTGTTCTTTATTATTTTGGGTCGCTTAAAAAAATGTCAACAAAAAATGTTAACAAGAATCTAGAAACAAATTATTAATATTACCACAAAAAACAAGATAAAGTTTTCAAGACCTTTTTTTTGGACAACTATCACTACCAGGACTTATCTACATTTATTTACACTACTTTAAACCTTTTTGTATTGTCACAACTTTCCCTCGGAACTAAATTTAATGTTTTCGCTTTAATATTTAAATACATTGAAAACAATTCGAAAGTCTAGATGTTCTATAAGAAAAATAAGAGAAAGAAATTGTGTCTCTTAAGCTTTTTGTTAAAATATATCTGAAAGTTGCACGACCTTTCGCTCAGTGCCTGTATGCCACTGTATGTTTGGACAGTGTGGTGTGCGGAATTGACAGATTGACAGCCATTTTCGGTTGGGGCTTGGGTTTGGGTTTGGGATTGTGCCATTTGTATTGAAGTGTTGACGGAAGTGTTGGAAGTTCGCAAAAAGAGCAGCTAGCTTGTGCTCTTGATATGCCTGTTGCCGGCCAAAGAACATGAAAGTAATTTAAATGTCTGCTGCCCGCCAATTGTTCAGCCGAAATGAAAGCAAAAGTTGGAAATTGATTTGCTGCCCAAACAATGTCCTAGGGTCTGGGGAGTGGAGTGGTAGCCCAGTAACCCATCACATATAGATCAGGCTCGCGAATAATTATAGAAGTTGTGAATCATGCTCCAGCAGACTGTTATTATAAACCACTCAGGCTTAATAACAGACCGCTAATTGGCTGGCAGGACCACCGGCGCATCAAATCAGGCATTCAGCCTTGATGTCCCGGCCAGGTCCAGGTTCAGGCCAGGTCCATTTAAATAACTCATTTAGCCCGGCTCAGCTCCGTCTGGTTTTGTGGCTAAGAAGAACTTGTTGGAGCCTCGCTCACTACTCACCTGCTAAATAGCGATCACTCTGCGAACGAGAATAGCGCAGCGTCTGTGGGGGAAAAAGAAGAAAACGGGAGGATATAGAATGTCCATTAATGTCTGGTAATCAAGTTGATGCGAGGGCGGGTAGATAAGTGCTGCAGGGGATCCATAAGCGGATTGGGACACCCTCTGCCGGTGGTATTGTAAGACTACTCAGAACTTGGCAAGGCGTTAACTAAAGCTAGATAAATAATGTAAATTGCCCTGAACTGATTTAAAGGTAAAGTGGAACTTTTAAGCTTTAGTTTATCTTGCATAAATTTATAAAAACTTTTCAATTCTTTTTAGGAGTATTGAAAACGAAAAAAATAGATTTTTATTGAAATACCACACTTACTTTTTTACGATTAAATTTAAAATAGCAATAAATAGATAAAGTTTTATTCATTTTTAAAATAACTTGTATTATAAATATTGAAATTTAACTAAATGGTTCTTTAATAGTTCTTAAAATTTTTTTATAAAATTAAAAAAAGTTTAAAGGTTAAAGGAGTATTTGTAGTTTTTTAAATTATGATTTGCCATTTAAGTAAAATCCTACTGTATTTCAGGTAAATATTTTCTTGAAGTTTTATTTTGATATTAATGTTTTCCCTAAGTTTAAGTGCCCTTGATCTACCCTCGTTTAATGTGCAACACTCACCAAGTGCTGGGCGGCAAAGTCATCGAATCGCCGGCTCATCTCGCGCTCCTTGAGCAGCAGTGGTGCGGAGTTGGACTTGGTGGTCAGCTCCTGGATGCCCCCCGAATCCCCCAAGCCGCTGTGCAGCGAAGCACTGCTGGGCGATGGCAGCTCCACGAAGTGGTGCAGCTGGTGGGCGGCGGTGGTCGAGGGGGAGAGCAGCGACTGGAAGGGCTCCTGCCGCAGGACCAGCGATAGTTGGCCCCTCTCCTTGTGCTTGATGGCGTGGTGGTGGAGGGGCAGCACCTTCCGCGGAGGCAGCAGCGGCTGCGGCGAGTGGTAGTGGTCCAGCGAGTGGCTCCTTTGGGTCCTGGGCACGAGAATCGGCGGTGGAGCGGTGTACTTGCGTCGCAGAACCACTGGAGTGGCAGTGACACCACCTCCACCACTGGCACTGCTGGCATCTCCATCGGTGCAGTCGCAGTCGCAGATCTCGAACTCATCCTGACACTCGTCGTAGTCCTGGGACTTGCTGGTCTTATCCTTTTCCTCGTCCAACATGTCGTCCTGGGACTCGTTGGCCGCTTCACCGCCACTGCCGCACTGGCTGAGCACCTCCAGGAGATCGGGATCATCGGAGGAGGCCACCGAGCCGCTCTTCTGGAACTTCATCTTGCGCAGCGCCTCCAAACTGCTCACGGACTCATTGTCCTGGCCATTTCCACCCGTCCTGTGGTGATGGTGGTGGTGGTGGTGATGCTGCAGGTGGTGGCTCTTCCAGTAGTGCGACATGTCCTTCGGTGGCGTGGCCGTGCCAATGCCGCTCTCGTTGTTGTCGTTGTCCAAGCCAGACGAGTCCAGGGAGATGCCCGACTTCCCGGAGCTGAGGACACCCGTTGCCTCCTCGCAGGCCGAGGAAGACGAAGTGGAGCTGCAAAGTGAGGATACATACATTAACACATTGACAAATCAATTCAAAGGGGCGTCCATTACACTCAGAAAAAATTGGGAATAATTGATTTTAAAAATTGTTTTTAAAGGTTTGAGTTTGTGCACTTTATTTTTGTTATAAATAATATTTAAAAGCTTTAAGTATTTACTTTTAAGTTAGATAAAATTCCATAAACAAAGACAAACATTTTATTAAAACATAATAAAGTACTTGTTTTGGGAGGTTAATTTTTAATAAACATTTATTTAACTATACTTTACAGTTTTTATATACGCTTTTTTTGTCGAATTC
This sequence comes from Drosophila oshimai, assembly GCA_018150695.1. Taxonomy (NCBI): domain Eukaryota; kingdom Metazoa; phylum Arthropoda; class Insecta; order Diptera; family Drosophilidae; genus Drosophila; species Drosophila oshimai. The sequence goes on along the minus strand of JAECWM010000016.1, from coordinate 116,785 downwards.
CATAATCAATCGATTGACAATCAAATCCCTAATACTTTCTGAGTGTAATGTCTTAATGTTGGCACTCACTTATTGTCTTCATCGACGGCGCCAACGCTGCGCAGAATGGACTCCTCCGAGGTCCAAATGGTGGACGTGGATCCCTTTTTGGTCACATCCACCAGGTAGCCGGGAGTGGCGTGAGTGGAGTTGGTGGTGGAGGAGGAGGAGCCTTTACCCGCTGATTGCGATGACGATGAGGCGGATGCTGGCGGAGGGGTTATGGCATTTCTGCTCGTCAGCGCCGCATGATTAATGCCCACCCGTTTTGGCATCGACATGGGCTGGGAGGCTGGGGGCATTGTCATTGTCTCCATGTCGCCGCCGCTCAATTGTCGCTGTCGCCTAGATTTCAAATCCTCGATGGTGGTGGTCGTTGTCGCTGCCGATTGCGATTGCGATTCACCTGTTGCATTTGCAGTGGCCGCTGCCAGCTCCTCGATTTTCAATGCGCTTTGGAAATTTGTCAGCTTATGAGTTGCCGGTGTCGGAGTTATTGTCTCCGTTTGCCCGTTGAGTGGGGGGCAGGCCAGGCTCTTGCGCTGGCTGTGCGGGGGGAGTGCTCCGACTCCAGCCCCTCCAGCTCCCCCACTGCCTGCAAATCCTCCATTCGGCGCCGACAGGGTGCGCATGTAGGCAACATTCGATTTGGTTGCCGGCGATGCTTCGTTGCGTCCGCAATCAAGGTTAAACGATTGCAGTGGAATGGTGGCCTGAAAAAAGCGAGGAATACACTTTGAAAATTTGTTTAAGATAAAAATTAAATTTTTAAGTTTAAAATAATTTTGTTAGTTATTTTTCTTATGAAATGATTTAATTAGGTTTAATTTAATTAAAAATGTTCAATTACTTTAACACTTCTCAAGAGCTTTTCTTAACTTTTCTTCTTATAAAAACCACTTTTGGATTTTAATTGGAATATAAGACAAATCTTTTAATACATTTAATGGCAATTAATGTTTCTTGGTAACAGAAATTGAAAAATTTCAAGTGAATTTCGGTTGTTTTATTTATACAATTTAATGTGAATTATTTTAACGCTCTGTAAGAGTTTTTACTTTGGTTATTACAAGGAAAATTTATATTGCTCTTGGAAAGAGCAGTTGTTCTTGGAAGGATAAAAACCCTATTTTTATGATAAAAATATTGTTTTCTACGAACGAAAACTGTAAAATTTAAAGTCAATTTAGTTGGCCTTTTCTCAAGTGCAGCAGGAAGAAGAACAAGTTAACTTATTAAAATATAGTCAGTCAGGTTTAATAAAGAAAAGTCGACACTGAGTGCCGCTGACAGTTTTGAGGGCCGCAACCTCAACCTCCACGGGCAAGGACCTTGAATGCATAATGAGCGTGGACCTGGCTACCCCATCTCCATCGCCATCTCCAGCTCCAGCCTCCAATCCAATCTGGAGGCTACCTTGTTGGGGAGCCCAGCCAGAGACAATGCGAAAAAGGAAACATCAGCGGAATTTTTAGACATTGTCAAGTGGAAGCAATCGCAAGCAGAGAAGGAATTTTCGTATTTTATGCAAATCTTTGGCCAAGACGGGTTAGTTTTTGTTGTTTTGTTTGGTTATTTCTGAGGAAAGGCATCTCAATGGAGCCGACTTAGCATAGACATTTCCCCTATTGTTTTGGCTTATGATTTATAAGCCGCTTGTGATAACAGCCGCTGCATTCTAAGAACCCAAGGCCAGCTGCATGTTCCATCAGCGGATAAGTGCGTTATGCCAATTCGATTTACAGGCCTTTGGCAAGCGTTTGACAATTTGGTTAACTCATTTGGTGCTCCTGCTGCTGCTGCTGGTGCAACAGGCGGAAATTGATTTAAATGATTTATTGGCAAGAAAAAAAAGTGTATTTATGCCCCAAGCTTTTGGCCTGAAAACTGGGAACCGGGAACCATGAAACCCTGATGTTGCAGCAGGTTGCTGTTGTGGTGGCTGCGATCTTGCTACGGTGTCTGCGGATTCTGCTGCCGCAACTCCTTGGGGGCTTCAAGCGAATCGCTGACCAGCGAAATTGCTGGCAGAAAAGTGTATCAGAGGTTGATTGGAGTTGCCGGTCGAGTTCCCCAAAGCAATCAATATGAAATGGCTTCCCTTTTTCTTACTAAATTAAAAACACGTAAACGTAATGCTATGCATTTAAACATTTCAGGTAAACATAAAAATTACAAGTGATTTAATTTTAAATTCTGCGTTTAAGCATTTAAAAAAGTATATTAACTGAGAGATAAATTTCCTGGTACTCTATACATATTTAGAGCGATCTCATCAACTTATTTGTTATTTTTTTTCCAATAATAGATGATTATTATTCATCTTGTTCATGGATTTTATGTACTGCAATAAAAATGCGATTATCTCCTATATTGTGTGTCTGGGTGATATGAATTTTTCGCACAAGAAAATAAACATTAAATAGACTTAAAGCCAAAAATGTTTCTCAACATCACAGCTGCACATTTTCCCCTAATCAAGTTTAATTGCCAGCTCCCTGGACCAGACGACGCCCGTCTAAAAATGGTCACAGGATGCGGATGCCTACGGGGGGTCCTTTGGGACTTTGGCAGCTGAGCTGAGGCTCAGCACACATCTGTTGCTGTTTCGAAATCAAATTTGTAATGCATTATGGAGCAGTCTCGAGTGCCTGTTACGGCAGCGTCTCAGTATTTCAGCGTCTATGAATTATTAATAAAGCCCAGTCGATGGCGATGCCATCTGAGCGAACTGCGTGTTAATGAGCCGCCAACTCTCGCCGGCGACGCATTAATTGGGCGTCCAGATCATTGGATTGGATCATTTATGGACATGGCCGGGAGTCCGTCGAACATCGGGCTATTTAAAGGCAGGCGGGCGCCGACTCCGATCGATTTCGACTGCTGGGGAAATGAAAACTTTTACCATTTTACGGCTAGTTATCAGCCGGAGATCATCGATTAATTTTAGCGATTTTATCAGGGCACCCAAAAAAGTTCTCAATGTCCAATCTGTTTTACATATGTAAGCAATTTCCTATGATTTTTCCTCTCTCTCGCACTGGCTTTGTTGTGATTGAAACTTAAGCATTTTATGGCTCGGGGAAAATTCAAATCAATTTTATGACCGGCAGTAGAATCCGATATCCGAAACGCTGACAAAGACTTATTTAAATGTCATAAAATTGTGAACATTTCTCACAACAAGCCGGAGAACGATTTGGAAATGGAATGGAAAACAAATGAAATGTTTTCTTCGGTTAGTTAATGAAAAACGCAATAAACTGAACACAAACTGACACATAAAAATTGCCTTTTCCCCCGGGTTACCGGGGGGTTATCAAGAATTTTTAGGGGGGAACTGTAAATGCTCCTAATTGATCATAAAAACGGGGCGCAAGAAATCTAAAAAATAAATATACATATAGCGTTTGTTTACTGCTTTCGATATCAAAGAAAACTGAATGACAAATGCACTGTGGGCAACGCCTCACTGCGTGCTCCACTTTTATTGATATGTGACCCAGAAAGTCCCGGTCTTCGAGTGCACATACATATGTATGTACAGTGCAGTACATAAGTATATGATCATGTTCGGTGGGACTATCGCAAATCGATTGGACATGCCCCTGACTGCCAGACTGACTGAGCGAGCGAGCTGCCCGCGGTCACGCATGCGCACTGATAATAATTATCAAATCAAAACACTTAAACGCCTGCCCAGCCCATCGTCCTCCTTGGGACACGGTTCCTTCTCCTGGTCCCTGCCCCTACATCCCTCATCTCTGTTGCCCGTCGTGTTTGTTTGCCTTGCAGTGATTTGCAAGTTCTACTTAAGTCAAAGTGTCTGGGCCTCGTTGAGCTGCGTGAAGAGCTTTTTGTGTGTCGCGGCCTTTTGTCTGGACAGCCTTGCTTGTCCTTCACTGAGGAAAATAAACGATATTGAAACCAAGAAGATTGTAGCACCTAACCCTCAGTATAGGGTTTGTTCCGTTCTGTTTGTTGAGAACAAGATTTAAAACTAATTTAACAATATGGTCAACAAATTATTGTTATGAATTTAATAAGGTACAATTAAATAATTCAATAAAAAATTACACCACAAGAGTTTTAAACGATTTAGATTATACCCAAATAAAAACTTTTTAATGATATTAACTTGTTGTTAAATACAAGTATACATACAAAAATATTTTTAACAACTTGTACAAGCTATTAAAATTTATAGGAATGTATACAAAAGGTGTAAACTCAAATCTGACGATTAATAAATTAAATCAAATTATCTTTTAAATTCAATATTTTACTTGGTAAATTTCGCCAAGTGTTGCAGTGCATCTTTTGCATCTTTAACATCTGCTGCATCTGCATGGTTCATCATCATTAAGCGCATTGCGTTGGCCGATGCCGATGATGCCCCCTGCCACACACATGTAACATGCTGCACAAGATTCACTTTCGCAGCGAGAAACAGACCCCGATCCCTATCCCTATCCCGCTCCGGATCCCCATAAACCATAAACATTGAAGCCAGCTAAATTGGGGCGTTTTGGGTTCCGCTCGGTCTGCTGCCGTGTTGACAGCCCAGTGGAGTGAAGTGTGTTCTCTGGCCTGGCTGATCTTGCTGCAGGGCGGCATTTTGACCCAGTTCCCTCCTGTGCCTTTCGCCTTTTGCAACCAATCCAAACGAAACGAAAAGCTGAAAAACTGTCCCGTGCTTTTTGGCTGCTGCTTTACTTTCATTGACAGTTTGTCCAGCGCATTTTGCCGATTTTTGGCACACCGGGCACGCACTTGTGCCCTCGATACATGGGGCCGATGTAGCCTTTGATTTATGCTGCCGTTGGTAGCTCATAAATCATGGCCCTCAGTTTCAGGCCCACTGTCTCACTGACTGATTGACCGAATGAGTGCGAGTGCATCGGAGACGGAGGGCAGGCAGTCAGTCGACCACATTCTTTGCCTTAATTAGTGCAGTGGGGCTTAAGCGCTTTTAATTGGCACTTTTACCGGAGCGATTAGGGCGAAATATGACAGCTCCAGTACCCGGACTTTTACCCAGACAACACCCAAAAATTCGACAGCTGTGTTGCCTGTCAGTTGCAAAGGGAAACAGTTCTGGTCGAAATAATGTGGCAGAAATTGATTTTTATCTTGTTCAAAATGATTTGCTTATGATTGTTTAAAGCCTAATTCTCATATTTATATATCATTAAATCTTAAATAAAAAAGTATTTATCAATGTCACCTTGTTCTTTAAACACATTCTCATAAATTTCTATTAAAAACTTAGTTAATAAATGTGTTTAATAAACATTATATTTTCTGACTTCTCCCTATTTATTTGACCTTGTCTGTAAAGGACAGAAAACAGATCCCTGCAAAATTATTTCCTGTTGCCTTTCATTTTGCAACCAGAACGACAGAAAAGGAAATGGAACAGGAGACTTTGCTCTGCTAAATGCTGCAGCTGAATCTCGTATCGATTGGTAGCAAATATTTGGAATTGTCACCAGTGAAGCCAGCAACTACGGAGCCCTTTCCCTCCGTCGCATCCCCTCGTTTTTGTGGGTTTTTGGTTTTCGTTTTTCGGTGTTGATGTCGTGTTTTTCCACTGGCACGGCACGCGTTTTGAAAATTAATATTTGTCTGGTTGCAGCAAGTCTGGTGGTGCTGCCTCTTTGAGGTTTTTCCCCCTGATAATCGGAGATCCGAGATCCGAGACCGAGAGGTGAGCGCAATGTATGCTAAGCATATGCAACACCGGCAGACCAGACCGCAAGCCCAGTGCCGTTTATGAGCTGTTTTGGCTTATAAATGTTTTAATTAGATATATTTGGTTTGATAAGCCGGAGACAGCTAACAAGTTGGTTAGTTTGTTTCGGGGCTTATGGTTTATGTGCCTCGACTGCACAAAGTGGGTCAGCGGGTTGGACAAAGATTGCAGCGTAAATACGAAACACTTGAAGAAAATAGCCATTACAACAGACCAATTTATTTTTTTTGCAGTTTTTATTTTATTTTTTGAAACTTTAAGAAAGCTCTCTGCTTGAACAACTTTTTCTTTGTGGTTAATCAAGAGTTAAAGCCTCCAGCATCTCTCTGAACTTTGCCCTTTTCTCCGAAACACACTGATTGCAATTAGAAAATCTTTTACGACCCAATGGCCGGCAATCAATCTCTAATTGTCTTCCAATCTAGAGCCCAAGAACTGCACTAATTAGAGTGTATTTTATTACACATTTTATGCCGCTGCAAAGCCCCCGAAAAATGCAACTCCCATAAAACTTGGCCGTCTATCTATTCAAACAGTTCAAAGTTTAACTCGTTCAAGTGCCAGCCACCGAGTGACGACTGTCTATCAACGGTCCCCATTCCCTGCCCCCCAGTTTTCATCTTCATCTCCAACTCCATCTCCTCTACTCTGCTGCTGCCCATAAATTTCACGCGCTTCAGTTGCGCATCCGGCGAATGGATGGATGGATGGATGGTGGATGGATGGTGGATGGAGGGAACATATGGCAGTTCTTAAAAGAACATTCCTTCCCCCGAACTTTTGGGATGGGGCTTTTGGGGGCAACTGTGTGTGGGCCCCCAAACTTGTGATGCTGCCTGTGTGTGTTGACAACATTGTTGTGATTCAGATTAAATGCCTTTGTCTTGAGCGCATTTTATCTAACCCAAATCCATAAAAATATGCTTCGTTGTTTGTTCGCTCGCATGTCGAAACTGAAGCAGCCAGAGATTACACGGGAATTTCCGAGATTTAATATGAGGAAATCTCATTCAAAGATGCAGAATGTTTGCACACACCATGGGACATAACTCTTATTGTAGATGTGTGTAACTTAAGAATTATTGAGAATAATTCAAATTTTTAAATTGACAAGGATTTATTGCTTTAGAAATCATTGCTTAAAATTGTTTGTTGGCATAATTATTAATTGTTTATATAATATAATAAATTACATCTTGCTGATAAGGCATACTTATTGATTTAAGTATTAACACATGTCCTCACAAGTGCAAACTTGCTTTTTCGTTTAAACTTCCTTCTCAAAAATATTTTAAGAACTACGTCGTTTGTTAAATCGAAACAAAAATGATGTAGGTAATGTTCTGTAGTATTTAAAGTTTTATTTGAATGGTATTAAATTTAATTAAATATAAATATTGTATCTCGAAAGTGAAGGTATTAAAAATAAATTGTATTACGTAAGTTTGGATGTTAGTTTTTAAGATTAGTTTTTAATGATAAGTTATCATTGATAGCTACATATAATTATGAAGGCAACGTTAAAATATTTTCTTCTTGTATTAACACTGTTTGGCTTTATATATTTGGTCTTGTTTAACTAAGTATTTTTTTATGTGTACTCACGTGCTTCTCCGGTTTCAAGACGAGTCCGTTCTGTTGCTGTTGCTGCTGGAGTTGATGTTCCATGACGGATGAGCCCTTGCCGTAGCGACTCTGGATGGCCGCAGTGGCAGCTGCGGACAGGAGCATGGGCGCCGTCCTGGAGGTGGGCGAACTGCTGGCCGAACCGGAACCGGATCCTCCTGTTAGGGCTGCCAGATGCGGGGGCAGCTTATCGCCGGCCATCAGGCTGTCCAGATCACGTAGAAACTTGCAGGCCCAAATGTTCACATCGTCCGCCTGGGCAGGTGAAGTGGGTATGGATTTCGGCGAGGGAAAACTGGAGGAGGGACTGAGGGGCGGCGGCGGCAGTGCCCTTAGTTTAGTTGTCACTGGCTGGCCCGATGTTGCTGCTGCTGCTGCTGCTGCTGATGTTGCTGCTGCTGCTGCTGTGCCCGATGTTGCGGTGGTGCTGCTGCTGTCAAAGCCGCTATCTGATTCCGTGGAACGAGACAATTCATCAAGCTGCTGGACTCCAGTCTGCGATAGCCGCTCCTCCAGTTGCTCGCGGAGCTGCTGCTCCAAACGTTGGACCTTGCGCAGCTCGAAGACCTCGTTGATTTCCCGCTGCAATTAGAATGGCAGTTGTTAGTTGAGTACACTAGTGAAAAATATGGGTTTTTATTAATATATTCGTAATTTAAAAAAAACTACTTGTCTTATTAAATTTTTACTCCTTAGTTTTTTTTTTATAATGATGCTTTTTTTGGGTTTAAATAATAATATCAAACAATTGAAAAAAAATATATATAATAAATAATACCTATAAATATATTTCTTTTAAACAGTAAATAAAATATTTTCATTTATTTATCAATCTTTTCAACCCTTTCGTTTATTTTTTTCTATGCATGGAGGACCCATAAATTCCGCTCTGCGGCTGAGATTAGGTTTTGATTAGCGCTCTAATTGCGTACATATATCAAGGCAATGGTCTATTAATCGCGCCCAGAGCGCCACATCCTCATCCACATCCACATATACATCCCCTTCTCCAGGCAAGGCCAAAGAGCTTCTTCTAATGGCCCCCGACTATGATGTATGCTTGCTTAATTTGGCCCGCAAACAGGAACAAAAAGAAAGCCCAGGACACGACCAAGACAACCCGGAGAGACATGGGCACAATCAAAGACAAATAAATTAGAACACGACCGCAGCGTCAGAGGCAGATGCAGAGTCTGAGGCAGAGGCAGAAAGGTTTTTCCACACTCGCAATGGAACAGAAAACTGCAGCCACGAACTCCCAGGGAAACACGACTCGCAGGCCCAGCAACAACGAATGCAAATAAATTGAAATGAAGCAATTTGTTAGCCAGATTAAACACAACAAAAAACCAAAAACAAGCGAAGAGAACCCGGAGAGTCGCCAGAGAAGATCAGACGGATGGAGCCCACAGGGCTAACAAAGTCAGCGAATTACTTAATTAAAAATCGTTACCCAAGACCCAGAAACTGGTCTTGCTCCTGGTCCCGACACAGAAACAGAAACCCTTCCCCGATTCCCCAGTGACATTAATAACGTGCAGTGCTCATTACTCAACAATTGTGTTTGTTGTTGGGCCCTTTATTTCTATAGTGGCTGCTGCTGCTGCTGCTTTTGCCCAGAAGGGCAACTCCCAGACAAATGCGATCGAACATTAGCAGGCAATAAATTCTCTGAGTCAGAGGCAGTCTATTGCCGCTGAAGGCTTGAAAGAAAGAAAGCCGCGGACTCTGGGCCTCGTTCTCAGGTAGTGTGAGAAGTTGGCTGGCTAATTTGTGGGGGCGGTTCGGGTCACAGGTCAGGCAAACACAAAGCTGGACACTGATTTCCCTGATTTCAAACACACAACTATGACGTACGAGAGTCGTATGAGCCGCAGGTCATCTCAAGTGGGCCGCTTATTTCCCAGTTCGTCGTCATACAATGCAATTTCTTTTTATTAATTTCATGCTACGACGCGCTGCACAAACAATTGGTACTTTGGAATCGAAAAAACACTAAGAGAAATAATTTTAATTTGTTCTGGAATCGTTGATAACTATGGAGAATCTTGTAGTGATACCATACTAATTTTTTATGTTAATTTATTAATAATATGGAGCTTAGTTTAATAACTAAGTGATAACCGATTTTCACACTAATTTAAAGAGTGTAGGTAGTTCCGTTTTTTTACTTTTATTTCTTAACTATTTATTTAAGGTTTTAGCATTTTTCAAAGTTAAACTGTTTGATTAAGAAAGTTGTAGTGTTGTGATCGTTTGAACATGAGGACTTTACTTATTTTAAGAACTTTTTTTCTGTAAAAGTGTTTGCGTTTTGGTACTGTCTTTAATGACTTTGTGACAATTTTTCCAAGTGCTTTCATATGTGACCGAGGGTCTGTCGACCGCGACCAGCAGGCGTATTCTCGTATTCCCAAAACTCCGCGGGCCGCTCCTTGGTCTGGATCTCGTGGCTATAAAAAGCTGGACCGCTCGCCAGCAACTTTCAGTTTCAGTCTTTCCGTTTTTCTAAGAGCCAAACGCAGCGGATGCCGCTGGCTGGCTGGCTAACTGGCTTCTTCAAAGTGGCCGACGAGGCAGGAGCAAAATAAAAATTGGAACAGCATCGCGACTGGAGTCTGAGTCTGAGACGGAGTCTGAGCCTGGATCCAAGACTGAGACTGAGTCCAAGCCGCAGACAGCATGAGACTCACGTTGGCCTGGCTCTGCGTCTGCCTGGCGATTTATTGCGGCGGTGGCCATGGCCATGGCAATGTGGTCCTATCTTTGCCACCATCGCTTATCGCCACGGCCACGAAGGCGGCCTTGAGCCACCATCACCGCAACCAGCAGCAGCAGCAGCAGTTGCAGCAGCAAAAAAAGGATGCACGCGTCCTGTTTGACAGCCCCAGCGATGCACTGCGCGATATGCTGCACCAGAGCCCAATGAATTCAGAAAAATTCAGTCTAACCGATGTGGAGCAACCGCCACAGCCACAGCCGTCTGACGATTTTAATCGAAACGCAGATGATTTAGGGGCCAGGCAATCAACGCCGCAGGAAATTGCACCCCAGCAACGGAGAATGGGACATGGGAATGGGACAGGGAATGGGAATGGGAGTGGGTCCCAACTATCGGACCACGCCCCCACATCGCTATTGGAACAATCGTTGCCAGGGACAATCTGGTGCATCGGCCAAGTGTCCCGCGGAATACTATCGCGCCATGCTGGCGGCCAGGTGAGAAGACCAGGATGTGGGTGGCATTTGTGGGAGCCAGGAACGGGGCAGCAGGTTCAAGGCTGCCCAGAAGGAAAGTCGAGAAAGTTTCGCTCCTCGTTTCCGCTTCACATGTAAACCAATTTGGCAGCTTAAGTTCGGCTTTAACCCTCTGAGAAACAAAGTACCGTTTTAAAGTATTCTTTAGAGTTTCTTTATTAGCCCAGTTAATTTGTGAATTTATTTGTGTTTCTTCTTAACTCTTCCAGGGGCTTACTCTGTCTCTAAAATTTTTAAGTCTTAGGATTCTGTAAAAAAAATTATTTTTAAAGCTCCATTGTCTTCCACATGTTCGTAAGTTCTTTTAAAAATAACATGTAAAACCGCTCGTTAAAGTGGATCGTTTTTTTGAAGCAACTGCTGTTAAAATGGGATTTTAATTGTTACTATTTTATAAATTGTTTTAGTAATTTGATCTATCTCAAAGACTTGATAAGCCATTTAAAACGAGCTACTTAGCTAAAAAACCTTCAGTACAAAATACATTAAAAGGATTTAAGACCGTTGGTTCTCAGTGGGTTAAGGCTAACCCTTTAACCAGGGCGCCAGGTTAACCCGTAAGAGCGGCAACAAATCGTCGACAATTTGGCTGTCGACTGGGAACACGCAAAACCAATTAATGGGCGTGAAAAAGTCAGTACCAACGACTGCAGTTTTGTTTCAAGTCAGGGCCAGGAGACCGCTCGCACCGTATGTTGATTTATTTTATAAAATAACAACTGTCAGCAAATTCATTGCCCCGCAACGAAATTGAAACGAAAACTGCATTACGAGTTTCACTTTTCATTTTGGCCAGTGAGAAATATTTTCTCGTTCAGCTTTTGTTTTATTTAAAATATTTCCTTCTTCAGCTGCGCCTTGTAATTTGCGCGGAACATTTTCTTGTGTTGAAAAATTATTGAGCGTTGCTATTAAAATCGAATTAATCATCTCTCGCTATTATTATTTTCTGTTTTGTTGATTTGTTAAATGTTTGATTAATTAGCCATGGGCCCGCATAACTTTCGATTATTGTTGTTTGCTTAATTTGTAATTTTACACAGTAATTTCTGTGGAATTGCCTCAAATTGGCTTTTGATTGAATTGGATCAGCCCTGACAGCACCGGATAAGTGAAGAGTTTAGGCGTTTGTGGGTCACATGATTGAGTGGGAAAAAGAAGTTCATCAATTTGGTGTCGTCTGTTATTTTTCAAAAAAGAGAAACTTCGACCAAGAAGTGTAATTGAAACTCATGGCCGCAGCCCACGCTCATGACATTAAAAAAGAAAAATGTGAAAATGTGCTGCTCCTTAAACCGAACAAATGATGGGGCATTAATCACGCTATAGAGACCACAAACCTTTTTCGCCTCATCAGGAACAAAGAGGCCCTCGCTCGCCTCCACCTGCAGCTCAACTCGATGCAGGATTCTGAGTCTGGGGCCAGCTCCTCCGATTCGGAGGAAGTTGACGACGATGAGGAGCAGAGCAACAACGAGGTCTTTATGCTGCTCACCGGCGAGCAGGACCTCATCAAGTTTCTGCACTGGGCCATGCAGCTCCTGTATCCCGTTCAGCGTCCTCTGGGAAACCTAAGTGATGGCGCTGCGGAGAACTACTACCCCGGCATGTTCATTTGGAAGAAGCTCAATCTGTCCGGACACTTGGAACCCCCACTCATTGTGGATGAACCGCAGTACGTCCTGGTGCGAAGGGAGAAGCTCTTCGATGGCTACCATTTGAGTGGTAAGTGTTTAACGTTAAGACTAGTTTACTTTAAACTATTTCATACAACTAAATTTTCCAACTTAATTTACCAACTCTTTTCAGAAGAGATGAGCAAGGAGAATGATCCCTTTATACCGCCCCGCGGTCGCAAACACAACTCCCCGGTCCTGGACGCCCTGATGAATCGGTACGAGCCCTTCGTGCCGAATCGCGGAAAGCGCGACAAGGTCAAGGATCTGTTCAAGTATGACGACCTGTTCTATCCGCATCGGGGCAAAAAGCATCGCGACCTCTTCCCCGTGGAGGATCCCTTCTTCGCCACCCGGGGCAAGAAGCTGCAGCTCCGGGATCTCTTCAACGCCGACGATCCATTCGTTCCACATCGCGGCAAGCGGCACTTGACAGGCAGGGAAACGGAGGAGGAGGCGGGCGGGAAAATGGCCGGATGACAGCGACAACAACTGGCCGCAAAGAATGTCAACGCATAAAATTAATGGTTACGATCAATCAGTCAGGCCATCACTGTCACTGGAGGATGCTGCGTTGGCGTCTTGGCGACTGCCCGCTAATAGATTGCACTCGACAAGATCAATGTCAGCCGATCAGCAGCAGCAGCAGCAGCAGCATGTCCGCTTCATTGGCAACCCATTGGCGGACATGCGCCAGCAGGTGAAAACATCATCCTGGCCAGCAACCCGCCTCCGGAGATCGTTGCCCCCAGGCTCCCCAATTGCCCACATTGCCCACGATGCCCACGAGACACAATTAACGCAATCGCACCCGGCTAATCCCCATTTGGACACTGATTCAACCAATTTGAACATTTAAATGCGGCGAGCAATTTTCGGTTTTGGCTGCGGTGTTTTTTTTTCTTTTTTAGATTTTCAGTTTTCGGCTTGGGGCACCTTTTTCCTCGGCTCATGTAGATAGAACTATGGCACACAATAAAGTACAGCATGCAATTGATTTTGAGAGAAATCGAATCGAATCGAATCGTTGCGAATTGAAGGTTGCTCTGCACCGTTGCCCTTGGGGACGCCTTTCGACAAATGCACTGAGGGAAATTCTATCTACTTTAGCAAAGAGATCCTACAATTGATATCAGTTACAGATTCAGATTTAGTTTGATTTAGGACTTGGGAGCTATAAACATTGCAACCAAGGGGGGACCAGTTGAAGAACGATTGACATTTAAAAATGAATGAAAATGAAAAATTCTTTATCTTTTTGGGAAGAAAACTGCAAAACACAAACCTAAACAAATGTTTTTAATGTTTTATATTAAATTATTATTAGTATTTTTCTATTATTAGTTCTCTATATGAAGCCTGAAATCAAACTTAAACTTATCTATAAAACTCAAATACAGACAAATTATTTGGAGTTCCAACTTACAAAAAGCAAACTGCATTGCCTCTTTAATTTTATAATTTTACACATTTTTTAATGTTCTTATTTAATGCAGGGGACCAACTTTAGTGATATATATTTTTTCCCGTGTGATATGCGAAGGTCTCGCCTCGTTGCCCTTGGCGATGTTGTTGCAGTGCGAGTATTTCCTATTTTAATTGTATTCATTGGTTAATTTATCGCTAAATGCAATCAGCATTGTGCTGGGCAGCGGATCTAGACTGGAGACTCGATACCCGAGACTCCGGTGGAGCCACAGAGACGAAACCCAGCTGCAGACAGGCGGGCGTGGCACGCAGTTGATGCCACAGTTGCGATATGCAGGCAGATATTGTAAAACAACGGCAACCAGCAACCAGCAACCAGCAACAGCTGCTGTGTGACTGCTGTAAAGGTCAGGCCAAAAAGCGAGGGCCATGTAATCCCCAAAACGCACATCAATCACGCGAGTTTAGCTTATTAGCCAAGCACTGAACCTCAAGAAACCAAAGGGAGAAACAGTGATTTTTTAAGGCGCTGTGAACTGAAATTTTCCACTTCAACCCATTTCTGACATTGACATTGACCACATCGACATCAACGTCAAAATATTTGGTAAGCCAGCGGACCAGCTCGCTTTGTTTCTGAACAAATGACCATTGAAGGTCATAGCCAGATCCAAAAGCGGCCAACAACAAATTGGTTAAATAATAAAACCCATGCTCTTCCATCTCCATCTCGTTTTGGACTGTTTTTTTTTTTGGTTTTTGTTTCTGGTAGCCTGACGTCCGAGCGATCGGTCCAAAATCCCCTGAAGATCATTATAATTTCAATGGCACTTCAAATGGAGTGTGTATATGCATATATGTGTACCTATGTTTGGTTAGAAGAATGCAAGCAGTCCGCAGTCCACAAACTCTGTACATTTTCTTTCCGTTCAACTCTCGGCTGGGCAATGACACTTGGAGTGGTCAATCGCCGGGCAGCTCACGTGCAGCTTTCAAAAAAAAAAAGCCATGGGCTTTGAGTTAGGTAAGCTTAGTGCTAAACAGCTGTGACAGCTTCAGAAGAAATCCCACAGAAGCCCTCGAAAACCATTCTTGCATAACTTCAAACAAAATATTCACATGTTTGATATATTTATACAAGCTTTGTAGGTGAACTACTGTTGACAAAGTAGCTAAGTACTCTTTTAATTAAATCAAAATTAATTAAAGTTTATATCATAAACTTATCATTTATATTTGTCAGCCAAGCAATAATACAAAATATTTAAGTAATTAGTGTTGCTAAAATAATTTAAATAAATTAAAAAAAGTGAGCAACTTTAAATGATGCTTTGTTTAATAAAAAAAACTTTTATATTAATCCTTAGAAGACTAAATGATTAATTTTAATATAAAAGCAACAAGAAGCATTAAAGAAAAGTACAAGGTTCTCACAGTCCCAAAAGAAGTAAGTAAGTAAACTCTTTAAAAACAGATGACATTGGTCATTGCGCCATTCAATTACCCTGAACCAGATGTGTCAGGAGTGAAGCTTGAACAAATTCAAATCCACTGGCTTTCAAAACACCAAAACCAGGAGCAGCAGGCTACTTTGTGTCACTTTTGGCCAGCGACTAGAGGAAAAGAAAGTCCGGGCTCAGAAGAGCACTCAAAATGCACACAAAATGCGATTCCCAGTTGTCGGCTTCGACTTCGATTCGGCATCAGCAAATTGGCTCAATTTCTGTGGCAAGGCCTTTTGGTGGCTGCTGATTTGCTTGTCGGAAAATATCAACGCATTGTCAGCGAGTCGAACTTGACAACCGGCAACATGCAATGCTGCAATGCTGCTACATTGCAACGCTGCAACATTGCAAGTTTGCAACTGCAATTGTAACGCGATCAGCATGAGTAGCTGGCAGTCTGTGACAGCGGCTTAATTGCTGTCTGCAATTATGATTGCTGCCGGTGAAATTGTGTGCATAGAAGTCTTTGCTTCACTTTCGTTTCGAACTCAAAAGACTTCTCAGCTTTTTTCTGTTTTTTACTGATTTCTGACTCCATTTGGCAGCGACGGCCTGTGGGATTCGCTTTGTTTTTGCCTGAGCAACTCCTGGTTGACAAAAATAGTAACGTGCAGGCAGGCGCTGCCTTTTATTGCCATTTGTTTTGGCCCGTTCGCCGTTTGACGTTGACAAAAAAACGTCATTTGCAAATTGGGCAAAGACAACTTTCTCTAGGCAGCTAGGCAGCTGCAGCGTCGCATTTGCAGTCGCATTCGAATTCGCATTTGCAGTCGCCAAGTGACAGAGCCATTGCATAAAGCCATATAGATAAACCAAAGGCAAGTCGTCGCCCACATTCATTAACAGCATTCGCATAATTGGCTGAGGCTTTGTGGGTTCATCGAACCACGGCAGCCAGAAAACAAAACTAAAAAACTAAAAAACTAAAGCCAAAAAACAATCCCTGGGCGCAGCCGTACGTCTCAATTTCCCATCGCCACTTTGTCAATATCTATAATTAAAATCGTTTGAGAACACACGCAAACCGTGCCTGATTTATCAGATTTTCGAATGGCAGAAAGGCAATATTTATACACGTTGTCATGCTGAAAGCTTGATTGATGCATTAAGCTTACTTAGCCCATACTCGATGTCCCGATGTTGACGAGCGCCAATTAATGGCTGCTTAAACGGGAAAAACTCTGCCCCGGCCAGCTAGCCAGCTTTTCAGCCAGCTTTTCCTTGTAAAATTATGGAAAATCTGTGCAAAAGCCAGCGCTAATTGATGCAGGAAGCTCGACGGAAAAAAACGAGTTGCCATCGCCTGTCATAAATTCGCTTCGTTTCGTTTCGGTGCGTCTTAAATGGGTCAGGCCGTGATTACCGCCTCCACTAACGCATTTCATAACTACACTTGGAGAAAATATATTTCTAAGCTGCACTGATTTAAATATTTGAGATTTCTCACCTTACATTTAGGTCAAAAGAAAGGAGAGGCATTACACAATTAGTGTTAATCCTAACTTTTCTGTAATAAGTTATTAAAGGTAATTTTATAATTGATTTACTATTTTGATTTTTAAGAGGTACACTTACTTATTTATTTATTGTACCACCAAATTGTGAACTAGTCCTTATATTTGTCTCAGTGTATTCAAATTAAGCCTAAGGCCACGCCAACAACAAGCGTCTTAGCAGTCTTAGCGTGTAACGGCAATTTCCAGCCAAAACGCTGCACTATTTGTCATAATAAATGTGCACAAAGGAACCCCTTCCTCCCCCCCCCACCCCTTTGGGCCCCGAAAGAAAGCGTTTTGGCCTGCGTGGGCAGCGCTGTGACACATTTTGTCATCATTAGGCACAGTTGCCGGCTAATAATTTCAATTTAGCCAAAAAATTAGTTGTATTTAAAGGTGGACGAGAGAAAGAGAGGAGAGAGGGAGAAATGTGTAAAAAGGCGTTAATAACCGCGGTGTAAGGCCATAAGCCGACAGCCCACGCCAGGCCAAGAAAAACTAAGCCAAACTAGCTTTAGTTTAGTTTAGTTTGGCTTAGTTTCGTTCGACTGTTCGAAGAAAAAGGGGCGTGGGGGTGTGGCCGGGCACTCGATGGGTGTTGAGGTGATGACACTGATTATAAAATGCAGCATATGGCGCATAGCGTGCAGCATTTACTGCCACAAAGCCATCCCAGTTGATCAGCGGCGATAAAGCCGCCTTGCTCTGATTTGGTGCGGCTAAAAACGCAGTTAAGTCGCCCGCGTTTTGTGTGCGATTTGTGGGTGCTTCATTTGGCAGGAAAACGGCGGAAAAGCACTTTAGCGATGAAGTTTATTTTATTCTGAGTTGAGCACCTCCATTGGAAAATTTTACTAGGCTCGGGTTTATGGAGTGGACATATCTTGAGAACATTATTGGTTAAAAAAAAGAAGTGTCACTTATAAAATACAGGTAACGACTTGCTCTAAATTTTGAACTACCAAAAACGTTATAAATGATAAACAAATTTAAAACAAGACTAATGAAGATTCTAAAAGAAAATTTTTCTCTAACAAAATATACTTTAAAAATATAAAAAATAATTTAAAAAATCAAACGGTTTAATATAAATTGTAGTGATGATCTTAGAAAATATTTAATATTTTTTTCATAATCAGTTTCAAGTATTACAAAAAAGTTGAGTTTAAACCTTTGTCAACTTATCAAAAATGAGGCTATCTAAAAATTTCTATGATAGTAGCTAAATAAATTTAAACTAGCTAAGGTGCAATTTATATCTAGTTCTAGCCTCAAATTTTCCTTCCTAATTTTTGATAACTACGGTTTTTTAAGCTCTCTGCCTGTCATCTAGAATTTAATTTAAAGAGTTCTTCGCATGCGTTTTGCAGACCACTGACCACAAGAACCATAAACGCAGAGCCCACAGACAGCGCGTGCGTACGTTTATGTTTCCGCCATGAGCGGCCAATAAACATAATAATAACAACAAAACTTGCAGCTATGAGGAAAATTCATGCGAAACAGTTATAAAAAAAGACAAAACGATGAAAAAGGCGAGGAAAAAATAAAGAAAACTAAAGCTGAGGCCGTTGACGTTGCCGTCATCGTTGATGTCCATGTGTAATATTGCGCTTTCCGGTACAGAAACATAAAATTTTATGTACACGACCACTGACGACAGCCCAAACGACAGCCAGAGCGGCAACAGAAAGTCGGGCGTGCAACGCGGCGTATGCGTTACATATTACGGCTGGGTGTGTATGTGTGTGTGTTTGCCTTAACACATTTTTCTGTCACGCAAAATAATCATTTGCAAAATCACGCCGTGTTGACAGGAGAAGCGGGGGGAAGGGGGTCTAAATGAAAGACTGACACTAGGCCGAGTAACAGGCAATTGTGTGATTACACGGAGAAAAAATAAAGGAGATCTATCAATTCTTAATTGAAAATTAGTCAGACCATTCCTTCAGAATATTTAAATATGATATTGCTGTCCCAAAGCAAACTCTAAATATTAAATTGTTATTTTTTTAGAGTCTACACTGTATACATTTATATTTATAAATAGGCTTTATAATTTTTACAGCTCCAGTTAAAACTAAGTGCAATTTCCTACAAAACGTATGCTTTTAATTTAAATTAAACACTTCGTTTTTGAAATTCTAAAAAAACGTTAAATCAACTATAAAATCTCCCTTATAAATATTTCCTACTTCCCATGTATAAATTTTATTTAAAAATGTTTTTCTCTGTGCACATATGTGTTCGTTTGGTTGATGTAAACAGAATTGGTTGGTTATTACCATGTGAAAATGCCTGAAATTGAATAATGTCATTCAACAGACTGCGACAAGGGGAG
The DNA here is from genome assembly GCA_018150695.1 of Drosophila oshimai. Classification (NCBI taxonomy): domain Eukaryota; kingdom Metazoa; phylum Arthropoda; class Insecta; order Diptera; family Drosophilidae; genus Drosophila; species Drosophila oshimai. The sequence continues at coordinate 97,661 of JAECWM010000016.1, read as the reverse complement.
CACCCCCTCTTTCCATGATCCAAATGCGAAAATTGCGCAAGTTGAGAACGGAAGAGCTCTGTATTTCCCAGAAGGCACAAAAAGCCCCTGGAGAACCAAACATTTGCTGTCAATTTAAACACTCACCTTGACGCGCTCCAAATATTCCTGCAACGCTCCATACGGATCCTCTCCATCGACATCCAGCAGGTCGAGGCTGTGCGCCAGGTCCAGGTTGTCCAGTGCGGATAGCTTGGACTCGGCCTTATCGACAAATTGCAGCTTATGATGATGCCCCTGGACGGGCGCCGGCTGGCTCAAGAATTTCTTATCAGCTGTCATGGTGTTGGCCGAAGTTGCTCCCGTCGCTGATGTTGCTCCTGTCGCTGCCGCAATGCTTCCGTATTGGCGAGTGCGGGGCATGGTTGCACAACCGGTGCTAAAAACGCTCGGAGCGGCAGCAGCATATGTGGCAGTGGCTGTGGCAGTGGCAGATGAAGTTGGCCGACCATCAACTTCTCCGCTGGCCGCCACATCACTTAATCCCGATTTGTAGCGCGTCGTGTCAGCGGCGATTGCTGACGTGCAGCCCGATGTTGCTGTTGTTGCTGCTGCTGCTGAAGATGTTGCTCCTGCATCTCCTCCTCCTGCTGCAGCTGCCTGGCCGTTGATAAGTGTTTGATGTTGCTGCTGCTTTGGGCTGTTGCTGCTGCTGCAACTGCTGCTGCTGCCACTGCTAATTGCACTTTTCACATCGCCTGTCATGTTGTTTTGATTTGTATTGCCATTGCACTGCATTTTAGTTAACTTCTTGACTTTGTCATGATGCCGCTCCGCCTGTTGTGGCTCTGAAAGTGGAAAACACAAATAAAAGATAGTGAGCTGGCTTAATCTCAGCAATATTTCAGCACATAAAGTTGTCATTTTGGACGGCGCACCCAAATGAAAATGAAAATGAAAAACTTCCAGCTCGGGCAGCCACATGTGGCTCAGGCCGAATCCGCGAAAATTTCTGCGATAATCGCCGCAAATTGTCCACCGAATGTGTGCCATTTAAATTGTCATAAATTTTGCATATGCCCCATGCACATGTGTGGACTTAACTCCTTTTTATTTGGCATGTGTGTGCCTGCGCGAATGTTTTAATTAATTTCGTACGGGCCACCAGAAATTGCCAGCAATTATTTACATACACGAATTTATGGCTCACACCAAACTTAAACATTTCCCGAGTGGTTCACATTATTTATATTCAGTGCTGTTCTATTATGGAGCTGGAGAGTCACGCCTTAAGATTTATGTCGTTGAAAATGGGTCAGTTGATATTTGTACTCTATATGGGCAACGATGACTAATCTTTTGTATATTTCTTAAATGTCAAATTAGGAAATAAATGTATAATAAATAAATTACATTTTATATTCTCTCTTTTGAATTTTAAATTACAAAATTATGTATTTCCGTTAGGTTTAAAATCTTCACTATCCTTTCCGGTTAATATAAAACTCCATTCCTATTTATCAGCAACCAAAAATCAGTTCTCATCCGCTGGCCGATTCCTTAGAGCTCTAACCCACATAAATGTTAATAAATTCCCAGCAAATCGCATTGAAATTCGCATAGGGGCTAAGGTTATGTGAACTTTGTCAAACGGAAGAACCGGCCGGCATCTGTCCATATCTATTTATGTATATGTAAACCTACCTACGTATTTTTTTATTTATTTTTCCTGCTTGCTGGTGGGTAAGTGAAACGGTTAAAGAGCGCTTGTGGCTGTTGCTGTTGATTTTATGGGTTTGATTTGATTTTTGTTTTTATTGCGCATGCGTGCGTTCGATTGAGTTTTTTGATTAAAATGTAGCCGCCACCGTCGCGACTTGGCGACAGCAATACGGCAATCGGACAGTACCAATACCAAAAACAACAGCAAGGGGTCTCCTCTGGCTCTGACTCTGGATCCGACTTTGACTCTGACTCTCTGCTGGTCAGAGCTTCGATGCTTGGTTGGCATTTAAGAATTCTGAATCGCATGCGTTACACAACGGCCCGTGGCGAGCTCGTAAATCAGCGACAGCAAACGAGAGTCAGTTAGACTAAGCAAAAGGTAAAAAAAATATTACTAGCTTAAAACGGCAACTTACTTATATTTTGTGGGATTTCTATTCCAAAACCCTACTAGTAATTTCTACTTAAGCTTTAATTTGGGGTTTCTAATTAACAAGTTAAAAGGGAATATGTACAGCTGTGTTCATCCAAATAGCAGTGCCGCACCTCACTCCCTTCCAACTCGCTTTTGAAACACTTCCAGTCTTCCAAATTGAACAAGCGATACCTTTTTGGAAAGCTCAGAGTGTTAGAATTATAAAACCGAAAAAGGTGCCCGTTGACATTCAGAAGTCTTCTTCTTGTTTTTCATTGATTTTACAAAAGATACCCACTCAAAAAACCTGTTCATTAAAATAGCAGAGCTGGGAGCAAACTTCATCAAATTTAGAAAAAACTGAACAATATTAAAAAATAAGGACGAAACAAGCTTTAAAATCGTTCTAATCAGCAACCGTATTGATAAACTTTGATTTTTGGAAACTGCTTAAATTTTTTTTTAAAAATGTGTAAAGTAAAGTACTACTCGGTGTGAGATCTAGAAATACTTTAACCCTAAAGTTAGTCTATAGAATTACCATGGCAAAAGGCAAAAGGAGATAGAAATTATAGCTGAATGCACTCCTCTAATCGGATATTCATTGCTAAAAAAAATAAAAGAATGCAGAGAATCTGGGCGAAGAACGTAAATCGACTGTTTTGGATGATAGTAGCTTTGTGCGGTAGGGCAAGATGAAGCCGGTAAAATCGTCTAAAATTATAAAAATTGATTTGAATCTGTCGATGAGTGAGGTTACACGACGACTTTGACCCATTAGTTACAATCTAATCTAGCGGTCCGGAATAAAATTCGCGTCTATTGTTCTATTTGATGATTAGCCATAAACTCTTTTTTTGGGCACTCGTAAGCCCTATTCACTCGCTTTCTGTGGCTCCGCAAACACGAACAAAGAGCGCGAAAAACAAAACATTTGTACGCATTTAGCTTATTTGCTTATTTACTCGGAATAAAATTGTTTGCTGGGGTGTGTCCGCTAAATGGCCACTGTCCATTCATCGTTTTATTTTATTTTGCGGCTGCTGATTGATTCGCTGGCTGAGGTCACTTCAACGTGATTAATTGTCGACTGGCGAATGTGGGGAGCGGCGTTTGCGGAGGTGTCACTGTGCCTAATTGAAAACAATGCAAAAGTACAAACCAGATGCTTGTGAAACACTCTCATGGAAAGTCCGGGCTGGTCAATATTTACTCGCAGTGGATGCAGTTGTTTTTCCCTCCCCCTGCGCTGCGGAGGGAGACCGACCTACCTCAATGCATTTCATCTCGACTACCCAGAGTGGCGCAGAATGAGTAAATAAATAAAATGAAATAAGCACAAGTGAGTCCACAGCCCAGCAGAAGCTGTCAGCCCGGCAAAAATGCACCAGCGAGCACTCGGACACCTGGACACCTGGACACTTGGAAACGCGATTAGCGGGCGATGGGCAAGAAGCGAACCCAAACCCAAGCCCAAACCCAGAGCGAAATGCTCCGAACTGACGTGTGTCGGGTTGGGACAACGTCTTCGTCATGCCGATCAGCACAGATCACAGGCGCCCTAAGACACCGTATTCTCCGACTACGACTTCATTTCGATACCCTTTCCAGAGGGTTTCAACCATTAAAAAATACATGAAAATCTTTTAAATGTAGTCTTTTGTTAAAGATTGATAGACAACATTGGGCTTTTTTAAAGATTTCTGTAACAAGATTTAATTTTTTTAACTTTATTCTTTTGGGCTCAAAAGTTATAAAAAAAATAATTCGATTTTTTATAGCCCATTTCTTCTAAATACTTAAATGTGTAAAATGGAAGATAGCCGTTAAGTCTCTTCTTTGATGCCCCTGAAACTTCAAATACCTATAAAAAAAAAAGTATTTTTTTGTTTAACAATTTTCTAAGTGTGAAATATTTGAGGTTTAAGCTCATGCCTTTCAGGCTTTAAGTTTGAATTATATTTCGAAAACCTTTTGGTTAGTTTGAAATATTAGTTTAATCGGTTATTTGAAAGTAATACTCTTAATGAAATTTTACATTGTGTAAACAAATATATACCGTATCGAAATCTAAAAACCAAGGAATTTAAGTTTGTCCTCTGAAAGGATAATTGTTTAGGGTACACCAATTTTCGGTTCCTTGCATCCAAAGTCAGGCAGCTTAAAGGGCTGGGCTTGGAGTTGGGAGCCTGGGGCTTGGGTCTCTGGGAACGACTGACTCTGGCGGCTTTCAAGCCTCATTTGCCTATCAAAATGATATAATACGCACTCATGACGTCGATTGCCGTATGTACGTGTTTCCTGTTGCGCCTTTGTAGCTGCTTTTTTTTTATTTTAATTTTTGTTGTGGTTTTTGTGTGCAAAACTGCGGTGGTTGGGCGTGGCTGGGATCAAATGGAGTGCACTTTACGGCTGGTGACAAAGCTGACCGGGGAGTGTTTTTCTTTCTGCGTTTTTGGGCCGCCTGCAAGTGCGTTTCGGAGCTGCACCCAACGGCAGTCGTTCGACTTTTACGACTTTCCCAGTTGCCAGACCTATGCAGACGCATTAATAATAAATTTTATTAACCACAATGGCGGTAGACATTTTCTGGGGAAGTATTTAATGCCGCCTTAAGTGGCTTTTTATTAAACATTGCGGCATTTAATTGATTTGTAATAGATTCGATTTTTTATATTTAATGCCAAAGGTGTGTGTGCCTATGTGAGTGTGTCATGTTAACGGAAATCCAAGGCTCCATGTCATGCATAATTCATTGAAAAATTGCAGTCGGAACAATATAAAGGAAAAGTAACACAAAAAAAGTTATGCACACGCCCTAAGTTTCTAAAATTTCCCTTGCAAGTCAACAATTTATGTACTTTTTTGTTGTTGTTAATGCATCAAGTATTTTATTAATTCCTCAAATTGCTTTTAATTGATTTCACTGAATTTGTTAGTAATTGGCCATGCTTAAATGATTCACATGCTTGAGATTCATTCTCTGAAATGTAATTCAGTTTTCTGGCATTTATGTCTTATCGTTTGCATCGGTAATCACGTATATCTGGTGAGCATTCAAAAAACAGGAAATGACGAAGATCTGAGCTGTTCTCGTTGACCTTCGTTTGCTGCCCCAAAGGGATCGATGAGGCATTGAGAATACTCATAAAAAACAATGTAAAAATGCTCCAGAAATCACGTTTTAAAAAGATTTGGTTTTAAATTTTATAATTGAAGATTAAGTAGACCATTTTTTTTTTGTACTTAGCTCATTTTGAATAAGAACAAGCGCTGAGTTCTTTGGTTTGAGTCATAAAAGTGCATTATATGGATAATTCTTTTGGAAACCCTTAACAGATACATTATGTATTCTTATTATAAGTTGAAATTTTAAACCGTACATTTAACGGTCTGTCTTTACTCATTTTATTAACTCACAGCTGGTCATTTCCCCTTGCAGCAACCGGAACCCCGGCTATCCTATCAATTAATAACAATAACTGCGGCTATTAACTAGCCCAATGAGTGTGAGCCTATCCCAGTCCGATAGTTCCCACAATGTGTGTGCAACATTTCCGTTGCGGCGACAACGCGACTTGGTTGACTTGGTTGCCTTAGTTGCCAAAGCTGATTAAGCGGGCGAACTCAAGAAACTTACCATTTCCATTTCCTGCCGCAAAGGCGGCGATGCGCTCCCTAACCGAACGTCTGGGCTCGTCATGTGCCCCAATGTTGCTGCTGCAGCTGTTTGGCTGCAACACATGTGCTGCTGCTGCTGCTGCTGTCGTTGAGTCATGGCTAGGACTTCGCTTCACCATTGTCGTTTTGATCACAGTCTTAAGGCGGCTGGGCGTGGTCGGACGCGCTGCAACGCGGGGCTTAGGTGTTGCTGGTGTTGCTGTTGTGTCTGATGTCGGCGTCGTCGCCGCTGTCAATGTTGCTTTATCGCTGCACAGCACTTCTGTGGCAGCACCCACAAACACAAACTCTTCTGCGGCCGATGTTGCTGTTGCTGCTGTAGTTGCTGTTGTTGCTGCTGGCAGCCCACACTCGCTGGTTGTTGCTGTTGTTGCTGTTGCCGCCGTTGCCGTTTCTGTTGCTGTCGTAATTGTCATTTTATTCTGCGACGACTTCGGTGAATCAATTTTCGAGTTGCTATTGCTATTACTGTTCGTTTGGGGCTCGGCGGTGTCGGGTAATTTACAATAATTACAGTGCGGCTTGTTGTTGTTGTCGTAGCTTAGTGTATTTTCCTTATTGCTATGTTGCTGTTGCTGTTGCAATTGTTGGTGTTGCTGTTGCAAGCTATTGCTTAGTCTTTGGGTTGGTTGTCGTTGCTGCTGCTGGTGTTGCTGTTGCTCATTGCCACTTTGCGGGCTCTTTGTGACAGCGCAAGTTTTAGTTGCTGCTGCTGCTAGTTTGTTGCTGTTGCTGCTGCTGTTGCTGCTGTTGCCTTTGTTGTCCTGCCGCCATTGTTCGGCCAGATTTCGTTGATTCATTAATATCAGCGCCACATTTCCGTCGTCGTCGTCGGTTGGAGCAGCACCGATATCATTGGCCTCATCATCCAGCTCAGCTTTATCGCCGCTGCAGTCGTAGTTGCAATCGTAATCGCTGTGGCAATCTTGGCGTCGCCGCGGCACATCATCAATATAGCTGAAATCGCTATCGACGAATATGTTTCTGGCATGCAGCGTGTTCACCGTCGACTTGCTGTTGCTGCAGTTGCTCTTGGGCTGCTTGAGATTGTAGCGCCTCCGCTGGGGGCAGCAGCAGAACTTAACGATGGATCTGTGGATTGCTGGCGGCGATGTTGGCGATAGTGTCGGCCGATTCGGCGTCGCCGGCGTGGCAATGTCAGCCCATTTCTCGATCAATGCCAGCTCGCGAGCATTGGACATTGTCGTATAGCCATGCAGGGTGATTCTGAAATGGGGAATGGGAATTGTCAGCAATTAATAAATTAATCAAATTAAATTATATTAAAGGGTTTAATAATTATTATTGGTTCTAGGTGGTTATTATTTCGAATTGCGGGCTTTAAATTAAACAAAATGTCATAAATAAGAATCAAAATCAAATAGATTTTGATTAAAAAATTAAAAAGTATTTCAAGTAGAATTTGTAAGGGGGTCCTGTCAAATTGTAGTTGCATATTACAAAAAAAAACCCACAAATTTGTACTTAAATATCAATATATGACAACTGATATGTTACTTTTGATAACAATGTCAATTAAATCTTGTTAAAACAATCTCTTTTCCCCAAATACACACTTTTAAATTAATTAAATTAAACACTGTATCCTTTTAATCTCTGTGAGACATCTGCTTTAAATACAAACAATAAGCACTGTGATGCTGCAAGTGAATCCGAAAGGAAACCATAAATTAATTACACTCGAAAACAAAAATCAATTAACCACATTTCTCAACGCGTCTCAGCTTTTCACCCAAACGTTTCCTCATTCCTGCCGCGGAATGGAGTGGAGTGGATTGGAGCTCCGTTGAAAGCCAATTCGCTGCGCACATCACAGCCGACTTGGCCTGGCCAACGACGCCATCTGTGCGTCATGGCAGTAGCAGCCACATCCACATCCACAATCACATCCACAGCCAAAGCCACAACGTGTTTTAATTGCCAGCCGCTTTTTGCGCAACACTTTCCACGGGCACCACTTCTAAGTGACCGCCAAAATGCTGAGCTGCTGTTTTGCCGGCAAGGCAGAAAGCCGGCTGTCGATGCATGATTAACTGCCCGTTCGGAGCTGCAAACTGAAATCTGAAAACGGCAACCTGCAAGCTGCAAGCTGCAAACTGCATTTAATTGCAATCGCTGCACTCGCGATATTTCTGCCGCAGGGCATTCGACAGCAGGTAGCCAAAATCTTGCAGATCTCACAGATCCCCAGAGTTCCCAAATGCCGTTTCCCGCCCACCACAGTGCAGCTAGCCACTCGCTGATTAATTTGTTGTGGCAGCATGCGGCAGTACACGTAGAAAAATTATTCCCATTAAATTTTCAACATAACTCCACCAAGAAAAGCCCTGAATTTTTCTAAAAAGATTTAGTTCCACCTACCAAGAAAAACTATTGCAATATCGCGTGCTTTTAATTCCTTCTTGTTATAAAATTTGTTAAAAGGCTTCTGTCATATCTTAGAATATCTTAAGGAGCGTATAAACCTTGGTTGGGCAGGTCCTACCTAGACATTATAAGTTTGAAATTAAAAAAAATTGATTGTTATGTCAAAGCTTATTATTTTTAAGTGTAATTTACTTCACGTTTTTAGGTCTTGAAATGTTTAATAAAAAAAATAATGTGCTACATACAGTTCAAAGATGTTTAGAATCTGTATCATTTAAAGAACTTAGAAATTTTTGATCAGGAGCCTGAATCCATAATTAATCTTATTCGATAGTTGTAAAATTTATATTTTGGCTTTGTTAAAACATGCAATTAAAATCCTTGCTAAACATTTTCTTTCTGTGAGCCTGTGTAAAAGGCATTTGCATATGGGCTGGTTGCGAACTCGACTAACTGCTACCTTATTGGCCAGCGGGGTTGACCTTTAGCGCTGGCCCCGGCTAAAAGCTTTTAGCCGTGAAAGTTTGCCTCGGCTCGGAAATTCCTTTCCTTTCACCACAACACACTGCCGTCAAAAGCCTCTAAGAGCCTCTCGAAGGAGGCGTGGCAGTGCCTGTTAAACGATTGACAAATTAATTTCAATTGTTTAATGCACACACGCCGCTTATCTTTCACTTTATCTATTGTTGCGGCCGAGTGAAAGTAAATTAACAATAAATAATTTTAATTATTTCATGAAGATGTCAAATTACACACGCCCTCGCCAAAAAGCCACAGAGCCTGGCTATATATTTTTTTGTTGGCTTTGGTTGGTTTTAGCCTGGGCCCGCGACTCGCTTGATCTTTGCCACTTACGGACGGCTTTTGTGGCAGCTTGTGGCACAGCTGCGCGCTCTTTGTATTTATGATTATTTCCCATTTTATTTTATTTATTAAATCTGTGTGTTTGCCAAAGCCCCAGCCCGCGGGCACTTTTCGGGCAGCTCTAATAGGATTTGTTGCCAAATCGTAGGAGCTGTCCAACTCGCTGACGGCCGACGTCATACAATTAAGCCCCCAAACGGGTCAGGCCCCCAGTTAAATTTCTCTCACTGTTCAGCCCTATTTGTGGCTGCAGGGAAGAAAGAGTTAACAGCATTTTACACATCCATTAATATTTAATTTCATATTTTTAGAGTCATCATGATATTTTATAAATATCAAGTTCTTCAAAAATATCCATATTTTCTGTGAATTCCAAGAGAAGCTGCCAGCAGCTGGGCTTCCAACGATTTGTCAAATAGTTTTGGGCCATAAAATCAGTGGGAAGTGTTTTGTATCATAAGGCCTGCAGATCAGGTGTAGCTCTGCTGGGAAATACTCTTCATTTGGGAGAAGAAAACCACTTTATGACATTTGGATTAGATAGATAGTCCCAATTTTTAGCTGCTTCCTTATCTCCAAGCCAACATACCCCTTCTGCAGTAATCCGGGGATATAAAAAACGATCGTAAAACGACAAAGACATCGGAAAACATAAATTAAAATATGCCACAGCGATGACTCTGGCTGCTGCCCCTTTTTTTGTGTTCCCATCTGCGTAATAAATCCGAATGCGGTATGGATATAAACCATGCTTTATTTGTGTTATTGTGATTTATGGGCCGTGCTCATGCCGTGCTCTTTTGGAGTACGAAATTAATATTGAAAAGCTACTAAATCCAGACTTACGCATAAATTAAAACTTAAGTAGGTAGGCTGTCGTCCCGTCGACTATTTTTGTAAGCCACAACAATGGGAAACAACAAGAAACAAAACAGCCAACATTTCTCAGCTTCTGGGGCGATTTTCTCGCATGTTTAACCCGTGATTTATGGCATCAACAGCAACAGCAACAGGCAGCGAATAAACACAACAATTTTGCACATTTGCATTGCATTTCAATGCATTTGACATCGTAAATATTTGCGAATGCATTAACTCGACTCGATTGGCTTTATAAATAAATACATATGCGCATGCGTGGCACGTATGTGGCCGCTTCGATTGGGTTTTATTTATGAAGTCTAGACTCTCGATTTGGCGTACTTATAATTAGCATGCAGCTAAATCGCTAAATCGCAAAATCGGGCTATATATAGTTTCGCATAACGGTAGCACGGGTTCTATGAACCGGGGACTATAAAAATATATACGAGTATACATCTATAAGTACTGTCAGCTTAGCTAATTGAGGCTTTACTGTGGCCAGCGAGCAATCGATCAATCGATCAATCAGCCAATCAATAAGTCAATCATATGCACGGCCAATCGACAGAGTGCATACAAATTGCCGCAATTGTCTCGATGCGATGGCTTTTCATAAGTGCATTACCCGTCCGCTTTTCTCGGGAGTGGGAAAGTTTCGCTTTTCGTCGCCCATCGCCATCGCTGTGAAATAACATATTCGATGGATTTAAATACGCATTCGATTTGATGCCCCCAGATCGGAGGAAAGTTTTCAGCCCAGGGCCAGGCAATCAAGGCGACATTAACGCTCTGCCGATGGCTTTTCCAGCCGAAGATACAAATGCACTGCGCGAAAATATCATCATTGTATTTGGGAAAGTTCCCAATGTTGAATACATATTTTTGTAATTTTTATATCAGGAAAGTAAGTCCCTAAGTTTAATTTTAAGTGTAAGATTTAAAATAAGAATTAATTAAGTTGAGTTTTTTTCCAATTCACATAAATTTAAAAGAAATATTATGTTTAAAGTGAGTTATAGATAAAAATAGCCAGAGAACTTATTAAAAACTTAGACAAAGGCTTTTCAATTTTTGTAAGTGTTTTTAGTTTTATGTTAACAGGTCAAAAATACAAAATTAAATATTCAAGTAAAAGTTTTAAAATACCGAATGCTTAATGCTGACTGTACCTATTTTTTATCCTTTCTTTGTAAAATCTTTAGACTAAAAATTTATTTAAAATAATAAAAACTGCAAAATGCAATGTGTTGTTTAGGCTAGATAAGGTTTTAATAAACCTGCAAGTAAGATATCCTATTCTTATGAACAGATAAATACTTAGTTATTATTTAAATGCAGTTCCCTATTTAAAGATAAAATATTGAACAGATATTGACTGTTTTTCCTGGTGCATCTGAAGCTGGAGCTGAAGCTAAAGCTAAAGCTAAAGCCAACCGGTCAGCCCGATTGCCTCGTACGATGTCTATTAATGTTGCCCATTAACCCTTTGACCCCCGATTGCCAGCCTGCAATGCGTGGTAATGACTCTCTTTCTCCGCTTTGTTTCTCTCTCTTCACGCAAAAATGCGCAGAAGCTAAACGCTTTTTGCTGTGGCTTACACCACTTGGCCATTTATTATTGGCCAGCCGCACTGGCGCACTGCTTGCCGCCGAATTTGTTGCCAATTTGTTGCGCCACGAAACGAAGTTTGTCGTTTGTTGGCTTCGTCCAATTAATTTCCGCATTTCCCAGACTCGGCAAACTTGGCAATTAATTTTGCAGTTTGCATTTCTTCAACCTTGTTGGCCTGACCTTTTGGCTCAAGTGATTCACGCCAACGCCACACGTCAGCTTTGTTTTGGTTTGGTTTTGGCTTTGGCTTTGGTTTTGGCCTAACGAGAATGGCCTGGCATCCTTTTTTGCCCGCTCTAAGTCGGCAATTAATCAAAGCGCCTTTGGCCACGACGGACAAATCCTTTTGTATGCACTCGCTCTTATGTACACATATTCGTATATGGCTAACGACTGACATCGCAAATGGCTAAAATGACAGCGGGCCGTGGTCGCGTCATGAGTCAGCCGATGGGCAACGGTAACGTGGCAACGTGGTTACGTTGTGCAGTAACGTGGCCAATGCGTTTCCTTTGCATCCCGACTCCTTTTGGGCGGCTTCCCCCACTAACTTGGCCAACCTGACTGACAGACTCCGCTGACAGGCGATGCCAAAGGCCACGAACGCAAGTAAAGTGAAGTGAAGTGAAGGCTTTTTATTGAAATTAACTTGGTTGCCCATTTGTATATCCCGCTGAGTGCCTAATACGTTTGTCAAAAACTAAACAAACGCGATGGGAAAAAGCTGGGGGAACAAGGTCCTTGCTCATCCAACTTCTGCATTCTCAGTTTTCTTTTTTAAGTGAATATAAGAGCGAAATAAAAGCTAAGAAGGTAATAAGTTATGTTCTAATTAAGTAAGCTATACTAAATTTACAAGTTGACAAGAGCTAAATAATTTGAATACGTTTTAAAAAGCAAATTTTACAGTTGTATACCACTAAGTTACATATTGAATGAAGATACAATTTAGATACAAATAATTATTATTATTATTATTATTATAATAAAATATCAGTCGGTGACTCTCGACGGAGAAGCTTAGTTCTTTGTACACGAACTGAAAACACATTCGTTTTCGAATGATTGAAAAACTCACAATTATTTTCCTTGAAATATAAATAATTTCACTTCAGTATCCATATTAAGTATCAATATTGTTTTAAATAGTGGAATGGTAAATAATATTTATATTCATAATATATGAAATCTAAAATAGTCTTATTTATTTTTCTAATCCCTTCAATATTAATGCTTTTTCCACTGAAATTTTACAAATAGAAATCAAATTCAAAGCCAGGCTGAGCTTGCAATCTTAAAACTCAAAATGCGCCCGGCAGCGCTTTGATTTATCAATTTCAGTTCCAGTTTGAGTTTCAGTTTCAGGGACAAGGACAAGGACGCCTTGTGCAAATACTCGACTGGGCAAAATGTTTGCTCCAACAATAATTGGCGGTATTATTGACGCTCTCCGATGGCCACTCAATGCGATTAGTTTGTGTTAGCCTCACCTGCAGCCGTTCGATTGTAACTTCAAATCGAAAATTTCAATTGTTGGCCGTGCGTGGTCGGGGTCTCTTTTACCCAAGTAAAGGCCAAGTTAATGAAAATATCATTACAGTTTGGCCCAGAGCGTAGCAATAAGCGAGCGAGCAGAGCGAGTAAAAAGCGGGGCTTGGCTGGTTTATTGACACATGAAATATGATCGCTTCTTGTTAGGGAGTGTGTGTATTTTTATTTTATTTATTTTTTTCAGCTCTTCTGAGGTGCGTGCCAAGCGAGCATTATTCAAGCAGCGCTCAGCGAGTCAAAAAGCTTTGCGCGTGCGCGTCAAAAATGTCCAAGTTCCCTTCCCCACCCGTCTCCTCCCCGGACTTAATACCTGGCCAAGATTAAGCGCAAAAGTGCGCAATCTTTGCACAGAGCTCTGAGCTCTCTGAGGCAAACTGCTGTCAATTTGACAAATGCGCCGGGCTCAGCGATTGTGACAGTTTTAGCGAACCCGTAATTAAGCATGCGCGCACATGCATAAACAGCATAAATATTGAGCAAAAACAAAGCAAAGTCACCCATTGCACTCGGAGGAGCCCGACTGCCAGCAGGATGACAAATTACCCAGGCTGGAATTTGCTTATCGCGTTCGCATTTGGTAATTAAAATAATGCACAAAAAGGTGTCAAGGACTTTCGACGCCAAGTGAATTTTAAAGAGTGGGCTTTTGGCCACACCAAACGGCAAAAGGCAAACAGCAAACCGCTAACAGCAGGTGGTGGCACGTTCAATTCGAGCATGCGGGCTGCCACGGTGCGTATGCGCAATGTTTTTGCTTAAAGAGGTGAATTACATAAATAAAAGATGGTTGCTGGAGATAAAAATTCATCTCAAGCAGCTTTAAATGTTTATAATATTATTGTTTGATATTTATATTATCAGCAAAAAAACGTAGCGTAATTTTATCGTAGGTACTTAGGTACGTTTTCATATTAGGTACCTACTTCTTTCATTGTTTTGACAATTTTTAGGATCCTTATCTTTATCCTTATCAAATTCTAACAAAATAAATAAAAAAATATTTAAAAAAAAATAATTCGAAATTTAAACTTTTATAAGTTACTAATATTTATAAAATAAAATCTACTTTTAAAATTTGGTAAAAGAAAATTAAATTACGCTCGAGTTTTCAAAGTATTTTATAACATGTTATTCACTTTACCCCAAAAAAGTACAATGCAAACAGCCTTGTATTTGGTTTGTTCCCATGTTAAGAGTAGTGGTAATTTTGGCTAACCCGCAATTATCCAACTGACAATTATTTTTCAAACCTTGTCGTTGGAATGATCTTGTTACCATAACAGTAATGAGCCAGCCATGAGCCCAGCCCTGTTCGAGTGCCTCACTGACAATAAATGTCAGCATTTTGGCACGTTCAGCTGGATTCCTATTTGTGTACTAATACGTATTCATACTCACACCAGCGGGCACGTATCTAAGCACGCGATCTGCACCGCAAAAGGCAAAACGGTTCAGCGGTTCATATTTGCATAATTTACCTGCAAAGAGACAACAGACACATAAATTATTATTCGCTGGCAAAAGTAAGCGCTTTTAAAGCAAATCGGATGGTAATAATATTTAAAGTGCAGGCCACACCTTTTGCAATAAATTGTATACATTTTGCTGTCGCACACATAATAATTAAATGCACTAAAAAATGAATTAAACGCGCTGCGATGAACTGCCACGAGATGCGGAATCGAAAATGAAAACGAAATCGAAAGACGTCTGCACTGCCGGCAACTTCATTGATAAATAAACGGGAAAAATGCTTTTTCCCCGAATAAAATACAAAAACATAAAAATCCGAAAAACCCACCCGAAAAAACGGAGAAATATGTACGCCCTATGGCGGGGCAGCTTGCTGCACGATGCTTCCTGCACAATATGCAACAATTTGTTGCACGTCCGGATGTTTACAACCAAATAAACAACATATCGCGCGTGCATTCAATTCACATCAATATCAATATCGAATTTGAGTTTGAATTCGCATTTGACTTGCTTATAACTTGTTACAGATTTGTTTACTCTGGCTGCGCTTTGAACACTGATCAAATGATCAAAGTGGCCAGTGGATTTATTACTTATATAATCACCGGCAGACCAGGCCATAATTGGGCGCAATCAATCAGTCGGTGATTGGTGATTGGTGATCCGATCGATTGAACCAGATGAGCCGCTAATCTGCCAGTTGACCCATATCCACATCCACATCCCAGATCCCAGATCTTGAAGTACCCACTGGAACTGCAGGTGAATGCACCCGCTTTATTTTGTTTACTATTGATCACCACAATGCAGTACCGCTAGCTGCACTTCCCGAGTGCCCCGATCTGTTTGAAGAGCCGTAATTGTTCTCCAAATTATTGGACGAGGGCTTGTCGCCAGCGATGTCTTTCTGTCTGTGTGTGGCTTTTTGTGTCTGTCTGCGGCTTTGGGGTCGTCATAATGAGGTGCCAAACGTAAATATGAACAAGAGATATTTCGTGCTCCCCCTTTTGACAGCGACAAATGTTGGGTTCTTTAATGGGATTTTGGAAATCTCAATCTCCCACCTTGGAAACACCTTACTACACACAGAAAAAACAAAGTTTGTCTAATGTAGAAATTCATTTTATATGTAAATCATTTATTATTTTATTCAATATATTTATGAGAATTAAAAAATAAATAAATAATAATAATTTTAAAGATATGTATTTTTTTGGATGTGGTAAGACTTTACCCTGTTAACCCTCATAGGTAATGCAATGTGGTTAACCCTCTGAGACCGTAACTCATTCTTGCCTCTATTTCCACAAGAAATAACAAACACAGCTGCTGCTGGGCCCAATGATGCTCACAATTGTTTAGACATAGCTGCCCCAAAAAAAAAAGGAAAACAATTTACAATTAGTATGGGATGGGAAAACCATTTGGCATGGCTGCAAATTGGGGACGCCTCAACGCTCCCAATTCCCAATTTGTTTATTCCATTTGATCTTTTTCTGATCGAAATTTCGTGTTGTTTTTGGGCAAAAGCGCAGTCCGCTGATAGAATTGTAACAACTGTCGCGGCATAAATAAAGCCATTATGATTTATGCCTCGCAGACGATTACGAAACTCGTTAGAATGTTGCAGCCACGGGCCAATGGATCGGGTCGAAGACAGAGGACAGAGGACTGGGGACTGTGGACTGTGGATTTGCATGTCTAGCGCCAATAATTCTGAGGCGTGCGCACTGATGATATTCCAAGTGGTTGGATGCAATCCACCCCGCTGCACCACCGCACCGCTCAGATTTCGACGTTTGATATGGCGTGAGGCTATATTGGCAATCTTCTGTGGGCCCATCCATCGGCTGATTGTGAATGTGCGTGGAATTGTAAATATCTGCGATTGCAATTGCAATTAAAAGAAAGCAGGCGCTGGGGATTTCGGGGGGCTTGGGTCTGTATTTTTCCCTCTCTCAAGAGGACATACTTACATACCTTGGCAACCAGCTGCAAATGCAATCAGCGAGCATGGCTTTTGTGCATGTAAGCGGCGCTTTTTATAAGCATCGCTTATCAAGCTGCAACGCCTTGTAGTTGCTGTTGCAACTGCAGTCTGCAGCGGCTGTTGCTGTTGTCATTGCAGATGCAACAGTCGATTGGCAGAAGGCAGCACGCAAAAAATACGAATTATAGAAAATAAGGTTCACTTTACACGAATTAGAGAATACCCTTCAGGATATTATAAATTCTGGATCTGGCATAAAAATATTTTTAAATAAAACGAAGTTTTTAAATCATAATAACAAACAATTAAAAAGAAAACTATAGGCAACTTGAGTTTCATGCTCTGTGAAATGATGATAAAAATGTATTAAACATTTCTGGGAATTTAATAAGGGCCCTTATCGATTTCAATACAGATAGTTTTCTATCTGTTTGGTTTTATTTTAAATTTATTCTTTGTTTTGGTATTTAAATTTTAAAAAATATATTTTTTAAAGATTGCAAATAGCTGAAAAAAGTACAGATACCCTGGGACAGACTTTGAAGCAAACCAACGCACGGCCAGGCCCAGCAAGTGAAAATCAGAGTGAGTCATGGAGCTATAGACGATGACTGCGAACTGCGAACGAGAACGGCCCACAGACAA
This sequence comes from Drosophila oshimai, assembly GCA_018150695.1. Taxonomy (NCBI): domain Eukaryota; kingdom Metazoa; phylum Arthropoda; class Insecta; order Diptera; family Drosophilidae; genus Drosophila; species Drosophila oshimai. The sequence goes on along the minus strand of JAECWM010000016.1, from coordinate 80,471 downwards.
AAGCCTCATTAGGCGGGGTCTACAGCGATGGTCGGAACTGGAACTGGGAACTGGGTACTGAGGTCTGGATGTGGATGGAAACCCAAGACCTGAGACCCAAGACTCAACTCAGCCAGCGATCGTTTCAATTTCAGTTTCAGCGTTGGCGTTGAAAGCGCGTCGAGCACTCCTCTTTAACTACATAGTTACAGTCATTGCAGGATCCAATCCGCAATATCATCATTATGGTCATCATCATGTTGCGCCCATAAAGCGAATTATGCCATTTGCGTAAATTATTGTCAAGTGGCCCCGGCACACTAAATCATAGAGATGCCAGGCTCCTGATGCCTTGTGCCTGCTGCCCAGTATCCTCCTCCTCCTCCTCCTCCGAGGTTGCAGATGTTGTTTTTCACGCCAATCAAATGGTTATGGCCCTCTCACTCCTCGGTGGAGTGAGTAGTGAAACCAAGAGTTCAGCGGAGTTGACCCACAAAATGTGGTTAGCGATATCTGAAACTCATATTTATTTTTGCCATGGCCTATTAAAATGTACAACTTTATAACTTGTTCCACTTTAGCGGGCTCCATGTTCTCGGGATCGGGATGCGAACTTTCTTATTAAGAATTATATATGCAGCCATAATGAAAAGCCATAAAAAATGATACTTATAAGAGGAGCTCGCTGCTCTCCCTATTGCAATATGCATATGCATATGGGGCTCTGCACAAGAATTTGACCCAGAAATGCAGAAGTTGCAGTTGCAGTAACGCGGAAGTGTTCCTTTTTTTTTTTTTTTTTTTACAGCGTTTTGCTGCAGCTTCTGATGCTGAGTTGTGGCTGCCTTTCAGCGGGTATAAATAAATTTAATGACTCAATTTGTAATGAGAAATGTGGGCTGTTTGTTTGCTCTGATCGCCCCGAAGATTGCACTCGTAAGCCCCACTTGCAGATTTTTCGTAATAATTCTGCCTAAATTGAAGGCATCGCTGCTGTGTTGGTTTTAATCAAAGGACCATTCAGCGGATATCATTCGGTTCCACTTAAATTTATATAAATTACATAATTTAGCGTTTCTTTGCACCCAGGCCGAGGTTCTTTGTTCTTGGTGAAAATATCCCCAAAAAAATATGCAAATTCATTTCGATTCCTTGGCGTTGACATCACCCTTAAAAACAGGTTCATAAATTGCGTATCATTAATTTTGATATTTGCTTTGTTTAAGTCTTTTTAGTGGTATGTACAGGCAAAACCACTTGATTGCAAATTGTATTACAAACACAGGCAAAATTCTTTTACTTTTAACAGCGAAAATTGTACGAATATTTATGACAAGAGTGTCAATAGGCCATAGCACATAAATGCTGTTAATTAACATTTATTGTTTGCTGATACTACAACACAACAGGAAAAAAAAAGAAACGAATTTCAGAAATAGCTACGAAAACAACAAAAGCCGTCTTTCTGGCCATAAAACGGCATTCAATTTGCTGGTCATAAAATTTTATGAAGGTTTGTATATATTTTCGCATTGTTTGCTATTGAAATTGGAACTCGAACGGGTTAGTCGTGGGCGATTAAATATTTTATAAAATGTAAAGAAGTTCTAATCGCTGGGGGAATGTGAGGAACTACTATATTTTCCTTTCAACTGATAAGTGAGACGACTTTGTCCGCTCTAATCAGTAAGATGAAGACTGGCGACTGGTAATTAACCCAGTTCATTTTTGACCGCTGCCCGTCATGGAGAGAGCATACAAATTTTTATTTTTATGGCTCGCAGAACAATTTAAAGGACTGACAAACCAAATTGATATGATTGGGGCAATGGATGGGGAGGGCCAGACTCCGTTGCTGCCTTTGTCTTGTAAACAAACTAATTAAAACTGACACTGACGGCGGATGACAATTTACGCAGCTGTCTGGGAAAAGAAAAGGGAGTGCTAAGCTCCCTTTGTTGCATTCTCTGCTCAATTGAAATGTTGCACGCACAATTGCCTCCAGACTCCAATGACTCCGCTTCAAAGATGCGACATTCAAATGGGAGTTGGAAATTTAAAAGCAATTCAAGCCATTATTATTATTAATATTAGCAGCAACAAATTGGCAAATGAGGCATTGGCAACATGTTGCCAACAGCTGTTGCCAGCAGCACATGTTGGCCACATTTTCCAGCCAAAATGTGTGAGACGAGGAAAAACCAGCAGCAGCCAAGTTATGACTCTTAACATGGCAAATGCAAAAATGCAGAGACGTTGGTGGTGCGGCGGTGGTGCTGCTGTGTGGTTTTCTGTGCTGCGGTGGTGCTGCCAACAACGACGACAGTCAGTCTGGCAAAACACGCGAAACGTGGGCAAATAATTATATGTACATGGATACCCCACCAGCCAGCTAGCCATGTAGATGTGGTTGCTGTTTTTGTTTTTCTATTCCAGCAATCTGGCTGCCATTGTAATTGTTGCCTATTTGGTGTTGACTTTTAGCGTAAATGCAAAGCCGATCACGCTTAACCCATTGTTTATCCTTCGTATGTTAACCCGCCTTTGTGATCTTTTTTTTTAAATATAATACACGAATAAATTTAAGGCTTATGAAAACAAATCATATTTTGGATCAGTCTTCGCGACACATATTTCAGGAGTCAGTGGGTGACGCTCAAAAGCCTAACAAAAGTTTGCTTCTGAGATTTAGAAAATCCACTACATTTTTAAATTGTTTAACAACTGATTTATAGGTATTTCTATATCAAAGTCCCCTCCTGTCTTTCCTCAGCACTCACTTCCTTAGGGGTGTCTGGTGTAAAAATACAATTAAATACAAAATAATTACAAAATTCAAGTTGCTTATACATACACAACAACGTTTTTTTTTTATAACTATCCTTTTTTTACCGAAAAACGAACAATTTTTGAACGTATGATTCTTTAATTGCGTTAGAAAACGTATATAGAATGTAAAGAAATTCCCCTCAAAGCTATTAAATTGACAACTACCGGAAACTTTTAAAACACCTTAAGTTAAATTTATAGAAAATTCGTTGGTATTCCGTGTTAAAATATTTTCTTCTTACCCTCAAGATAATCTTTTCTACCTTTTTGCAATCAAGAACAAAAAACTGTTTCTAAAAAATTCTATGCATTGTTTTCAGATATCGTTAAAGTTAAAAATATAATTAATGTATTGTGGTGTCGGTAGTACAACTTATTTAAAGGAAACTTGGAAAATAATTAAATTAAATTAACATTAAGTAACATTCTTGAACCTGACTTGTTACATAAATGTCTTAAATGTATGCAGAGGGTTAACTGAAAATTGTTACACATTTTTGTTATTGCTGCTGTAGTTGCTCTTGTTGTTGTTGTTGGCCCCGAGCTGCTTGCCAAGCCGAACCGAACCGGTGACAATCATAATTTTTCATAACTCAACCGGTTTTTGACTGACGTTTATGTTGCTTGTTTTTTTCGCTGGCGGCACTGTGTTCAGCATTTATGCGGCCACCAAGTATTTCTCGCAGTGTGTGCGTGCCTTCCGAGGCGCTGCACATGCGCAGTGTGCGCACAAGTGTCGTCGTCGGCGTTGGCGTCTGAGTTAGCCAAGTCCGCTGGGTTGGCTCAAACAACGGAGACTGGAGCTGGGGCTGGGGGTTCAGGGTTCAGGAACGACGTCGTGCTCATTGCACAAAAGAATAATGTGGCATGTGCTCGGCCTGTAATTACCTTGCCCCTCCGCCCCAAGTGGCACAGCCGGATTGTGTTGGTGTCTGAAACTGGCTCTCGTAATTAGCCGGATTTTTTGTTTGCCTGCTCGCAATGAAGGCCCTTTGGCCACGTTATTTGTTGTTTGCATATGCTCAGATATTTATGGCTACAAAGCGAGACTTTTTGAATATCAAGGTTGGGCCAATCAAAATCGAAATAAGTTTTGGTATAAATGTCAGAATCCCTCACTCAATAGGAACATATTTGTTGTACACACACATATTTTTTTAACAGATTGAAAAAACACATGTGGTTTTAGTTGTTAAAGTTGGCACAGTTAAAATAGGAAGTAAAATGTATACTGATAAGACTATGAGTAATTGGTGTTTTAAAAGTTTAATGAATACTTGTAGCTATATTTTTTAATAACAGCTTTTTTAAGTTTTATTTTTTCTTTGAGTTATAATGGAAAGAAATGAATTTATTGCAAAATAATGTAATGACATACAACAAGATTTGTTTGACATTTTGAGAGCGAGTTTCAAAGTAAAAGCCATTTCAATTTGTTTTATCTCCGGCTGCTTTTAAGCATCAGTAATTCTCTTGGCTTGGCATTTAGGCAGTTGTTTTTTTTGTCCATGTTTTGTTAGTTTGGACATCTGCGAAATGTAGACGGCGTGGAGCAGTCTATAATTTTCCAACATTCAAGTGCCCATCACCAGACTGGCAGACCCATTTTTCTTGGAGGCTGTCTTGTGAAAGGAAGTTAGCGGCTGCTTAGCCATTGCTACATTACATTGCCAAAATGCCGAGCAACTTGACCAGCAACAGCAGCAGCAACAGCAGCAACAGCAACAGCAGCAGCAGCAGCAACAGCAACAGCAGCAACATCAGCAGAAACAACAGGCAGCGGCAGCAACATGAAAAACTATTGCAGCTGCAATTACTCGCACTTCAAAATGCCAACATTTTGCACAAAGAGAATTTTTCGCTGTTGTTTTCCCGGATCAGCGGCAGCAACAGCAAACCAACAACAAAAGCCCAACGTGGCAACATCAATCATTTTGCATTTTGCATGCAACAGACAGTAGCCCAGCAACAGGAGGCACAAGGGGCACAGGGGGCACAGTGGGAACGGCAAAAGTGAGGCATAAATTAGCTGGAGGCTTTGTGTTAAGTTTAAATATTGCACTTGCCTCCCCATTCCCCCTCCCCTCTTGCTGCATGCTTCGTGGTCTGCTTAGCTTCATGGGAGTAAAAGTGCAAGAGTGTTTCCCCGAAGTCTTTTGTGAGCTGACTTCATTCTAAAGATACTCGCTGCACTTTCGCTGCCGCACAGTTGCAGCAATCCATTCGCCGTATTTTATTACCAGCACAGCATGACTCATGACTCACGACTCAAAAAACTCAATCCACGATGCGTTGTCATCCCGACTCGTCATAATTGCCATTTGTTGTCTTACGGTGGTTGCCCCAAAGGTGTTTCCCTCACTCACCCACACAGAAAAGCGGCTAAAGGTCTGTTTAAGGCAATTTTACGGCCACAGACTGTCCACATCCGCTCTGACTCAGCTCTAGAATCCATTTTAACACTTAAATGTGGTGGACTCGATATTGTATTGTCCCGCAACTAAAAAGTCCTTCCAAGAAGTCTTTAGGATAGGTCTCTTCCAGACCTTCACAACAATTTACCTATAAAATACCCGACTCTTTGCACTACAGACAAAAGTCCGTTGTACTGTTCGTGTAATATTACTTTTCTTACTACTTATTTATATATAACCTAAATTCACCTTAAAACACATGTGGATTAATTATTTTAATCTTATTTTTCATAGATTTATGCTATAAATATCTAAGCTTCTTCTTTTAAAAGTGTAAAAACCATAATTCTTAAGGCCTAAACAACCTAGAAAAAAAGCCTATCCTTTCGCCTTTATTCGTGTTAACCGCACAAAAGACGCTGACATAACATTTCGCAGGCGAATGATTTATGCTAAATCCGAACAGAAAATCGCATAAACGGACAGGCTTATCTCAATGAGCTGCTGCCAATGGCCATGGGGGCCAACTGAGGAGTCGCCAGACTTTTGGCCATATGCGTGCAGCCACGCAGAGAAATAAGGAAAAATACAAAACAACAAAAGGCAGGGAGGCACAAGCGGCGATATTGATAGGCGCAATTAATTATACGCGCCTCACACTGACAGTAAGCGTTTTGCTTTGGTGGCACCGTCTCTGTCCCTCCTTTCCCCTCTCTTTCTATCACCCCTCTCTATCGCACTCTTTGGCGATCGGACGTCGTTGCGCGTATCAATGACCAAATGACATATTAGCCTTCGTCTTAGTGTAAAAAGCCGCGATAACTTTGGCAGACGCAAACGAAAACGCACACGCAACGTGCCTCCAGGAAAGCAACAAAATATAACAAAAAAAGTATACAAAAACATCGAAAAAACAAAAAAGAGAAGAAAAAAGCCAACGACAGCGACAACTTAGAACGCGACGAGCGGTCTAATCGTTTATTGAACTCCAAGTCAAACTCGAAACCGAACATAATACGCATACGCAGCGTGCGCCGCACCACAAAACCGATTGAAGTCTACGATTTTTCGGTAAACTGGAGCAGACAGTGTCCAACTGTGTCGCTCTGCTGGCCCGCTGGCTGCGTTGAGAGCTGGAAATTACGACCTCCGTCCCCCCCTCGATCCACCACCCCCCGCAGGGCCTCTGGCTTTGATTAGGAGCCTAGCGGTTACAGTGTGGGAAACTTTTATTAAGGAAAATGTATTTTATTTAGTTTACCAACTCCAGTTCTATGTTATCAAAAAATTAAAATAATAGAAAAAATAAATGCTATCATCCTGTCCTTTTAAAAACATTTTTTTACAGCTAATCACCAATAAAACAACTCTACTTTAAAATAATATATTATATTAAATATTAATAATATGATTTATATACCTACATACATAGAACACATTCTACTAAGAACTTTTTTAATCAATTTAACTACAAACTTTTTCTCTGTGTAAATCGTACGTATGCATATGAATATGGATAATGCTGGAGGAGAAGGAAGTTAATGTGCACGTTTCGTTGAAATATGAGTAGCTAAGTGACTTTATCACGGTGGCCCCGAACCCAAACCCAAACCCAAACCCAAACCAAGACCAAACAGAAGAGTCGAGAAGTGTAGAGACTGGCGCCATTGATTCCCAGTGCATTCATTCCCATGAACTTGGCGGGTGGAGCGAGTGAATGCAACTCCCACGCTTTAAAGTAGCTCGTTTGGGGTATTTGTCACGTCTTTGTTGCAGCTTTGAATGGTCGCTTTCCTGGAGGAAAGTCGCTTGAATTTCATAGGTCCAATTCAGCCCTATTCTATTCTACTCTCATGAAAGTTTATTTACGAGCACAAAGCGTGCGGTGTCTGCTTGGAATGCTGATGGCTTAAAAATTGGTAAGGTAAACGTATAACCACTCTTACTAACAGTCTTACAGTCAGGAAATTCAGAATATTTAGAAAATAAAATCTATTTAACAGTGGTACTTAGCTTACTTATGATTCTTAAGCTCCACATAACATTATATCAATCAATCAACTTTAAAATGAGTTGATTTAAACAAAAATATTTCTTTAAGCTTACGGCGAGTAACTGCTTTCCTCTCTTACTTAGAAATCATTTTCATAGGGTCTATAGAAACTTTTTTCAAACTGCAACTCAAAGTTACCAAACAATTTCAACATTATTTAATAAGTGCGAGGGCGTAGCTTGCAGTTTAACTGCCTGAAAACCGAACAAAAATCGATTGCAAATTGTCAGTTACTACTGTGTAATCAGGCGAACAATAGCAACAATCATGGCTTTCAGCTTTCAACTCTCCACTGATTTGCTAAACAATTACGAGTACACTCACTGGCCGTATACAACAAATAGGTTGTACAAGCACTTTAGATAAGAATCTTAATAGAATTGCTTGGCGAAATGCAATCCAAACACAGATACAGATACAAATGCAAACACAGATACAGACACAGATGGGGGAGCAGGGAGGCAAGCTGAGACCTAATGATATTTATCAGCAATTCGTACAATTTCCATGAGGGCATCATCATATTTACAAGTTAATATTTACGCTAACAAGATTTGCCCAGCCCCACAACTAAGTTGCTGATCTAGCCACAGGCTCGTTCTGTTCTGTTCTTTTATACTGAACCCGGGATCCGGGATCTTGGATGTTGGATCTTGGACCTTGGAGTACCCCGCACAAAAGGATCGCATTGGCACACGGCTCTGCAGAGATGGAGATGGAGACACTTAGATACCGGGGGAGGGCGACATGAGTAGACAAGCAGAATGCTTGTTAAAGCGCACAACATGCTGATTTCATTAAAGATATCGCCGGATGGAACTGCAGTCGCTGAAGGGAGCCACTTTGCATGTGGCAGCCAAAGAGCAAAAGTTGGAAAACACTGAGAGAAAACTTAAGATAGAATATTATTAAAAAATTAAAACTATTCTAATTAAGTAGAAAAATTCTGTTAGTGCTAAGAGTAATATATACTAAGTATATATTTTGTGCTAAAGTTAAGAAGGAATACTAGTGTTAAGGTCCTGCTTAAGACCTTTAACAAAATTCTAAAAAATATTGAAATTAAGTCAAGTCATCGAATTTCGCTCAGTGCAAGGAATCAACCACAAACAGTGATTTCAGCGGATGTTTTTGTTGATGCAAATGTGGTGCAATATGCCCCACTGCAGATGGCGAATTTCAGACGCGAAAGTGAAGTGCGATTCGCTGGCAGGAGTTCCTTTCAGCTTCTAATGAAAGTCGCACAGACTGACTGACTGACTGGCCTAATGGCTGCGGTAATAAAATGGCAATTAAGTGCCTTTATGGCCGTGTCCCATCATCCTATCCTGGCCTGGCCTGGCCTGGTCCACAGCCGTGGGGCATCCTTTTATGCCCGTGCCCATGCCCCGTGCCCATGCCCCGTGGTCGGGGCCATAAAAATACTTGTTTACGCATGTAGCAACAACTCTATACTCTATGGATGTGGCAACTGAATCCCGGCTTGGCCTGCGCTTTTTTGGCAGATCGCTTTTAGGGCTCATCTCTCGCCCTCGCGGAATTGTTTATGTTTATTGTGGGCATAAGTTTGTGCTATTTTATAGTTTTATCGCCTTACACATGTCGAATGCAATTTGCCGTTGGGCGGGCCAGTTTACGTTTATTGATTTTAAGTGTGAGTTTATGCGGTGCCCGGATAAAAGGGAGGCCATAAAATAATGCTGGCCCATGGATATGGACTAAGATTCGTTGGGCATGTCAACTTCATAAGCAGCGCACACGAGTTAACGCTAGGCATGGAGTCGTGGAATCCCTGCCGAGATCGCTAATGAAACGTGGTGCTCTGCATTCTGAGAGGCAGCAGCATAACCCAAACAAATCAGAAGATTAAAGCAGATCTTGGCCATCAAGGCACTTGTTTGGATTGGCTTTATGGTTAACTGGCGAGGAGAAAAGCAACAGCACAACGGCAGGCACTTTGGAAGCCTTTTGAGTTGCAATTTGGGCATAATCAGGCTGTTAAAACCAGCTTGATGGTCGATTAACTTACAGTCGGAAAAAATCTATAAAGATTTATCAAAACAGCTTTTTAAAATTTTTAGTCTTCTTTTTCTTTACTACTAAAGTTGCAAGTCCTTCTCGCTGTACTTAATTTCGTGCGTTCAGTGTTTAAGTAAGTCCTTCTTTTGTTGATTAAATACTCATATTTAGCTATCTTTAAAAATCAAAATGATGTACTAAATAAACCACATTTTAAAGAATGTTTGGAAGAAAAATATTAAATATTACTTTAAAAATCAAAACACTTAAAACCCAAACAATGAATTAGTTTAAAATAAGTGCTTGGTTTTCTCAGACTGATTTCTGTGAAGACACATGACAAACCAATTTGAATCAGCAACGTTTTAAGTGCGGTTTTTGAAGAAGATCGCACAATGACTGGCTTTTGTGACTCACCAACGCTGCGTATGCGTAATATTTTTTTAACTGCCTGTGCTGCTTTTCTGCATTTACTTTCTTGCTTTTTTTTCAAAACAAACGATTTCCGTTCTACCTGGGCAAAATCGGTTTCCATATCTTTCTTTGTTTACTTTTATGGCTTCTCCAAAAGTGTTATTTATCAGAAATTTCGTTGCTGTTCGAGATGTTTTTGTTTTTTTTGGTTTACTTTCAAGATAACTATTAATGCGAATTCGATTTGGAAATGTTTGACTTTGATTTGAGTCACAACTTCACGAGAATCTTTTATTGCTCAAAGCTGAAGTCGTGTGTGCGCTTATTGAAATGCAAACAGTTGGGGAGCAACAGCAACAGCAACAGCAACATCAACAGAAGCGACATGGCATGGCAGTGCATATTTGCATGAGAATTAGAAACAAGAAACGCTAAAAATCTGACTTTGGGGTTTTGGAGTTTGCGCTGGCGCAGGAATCTTGTTCGGCATGGGGCGGCCATATAGAGTCGGTGGGGCATACCAAAAATAACTCGGCACAGCAGCAGCAACATCAGCAGCAGCGGCAGCAGCAGCACACGAGCAACCTCAAACTGGCCCAGCAGCAACAGCAACACAAATGGCAACATTAGCGCAAATTTCAACGGGGCACAATTTGAATTTGAATTTTGTTTTTGTGCGACACTCACAAACACGTTTTCTGTATATATTTATTTTGTTTTGGTTTTTTGGGCCTTTTATAATATGTAGAAAAAGCCAAGCCAAAGCCAGAGACATAACAACAAAACCAAAAAAGAATTCCCCCAGAGCCAATGACTCCGAAAAAACATGTGTTGATTAACATAAATGATTTCTGTGCGGCTCAAAAGCCTGTTCGTCTGCCATTTGTAAAATGTAAAAGCATTTTTGGAAATCTTTATTGCTGGTCGGTGTCAAAACGCAAATAGCAGCTGGCAAATATTTATTGACTTAATTGGCATATTTGCTCAGCGCTGCGAAAGTTTGCTTTTTAGTTTGAGTTTGAGTTAGAGTTTGAGTTAATTAAGAAATTTGTTACATACCTTTTTGGCTGCAATTTTCATGCAAAGTGTCCCGGAGACTCCAATCTGCAAAGAGAAAGCCAAATAAAAAAGAGGGTTAGTTTATTTGTCAACTAATCAAGGCAAACATTTCGATATTTGGGCCTTTGCCTTTGTGTTCGGCCCAAAAAATATTGGCACGCAGTGCGTTCAGCATATGCTAATTTCGCGTTGTGTTTCTGTATTTCGCATGATAAATGCCTTCGACTAAATGCATAAATTTAAGCCAAGTTAAGCAAACAGCTGAGCAGCTGGAAGCAGGTAGTTGTTTAAAGGTTGCTAGGCCAGTTTCGTTTGCCCAGCTGGACACGAAAAAAAATGAACAAAACTCGACTCGAGTCTGGGCCATAAACCAAACGCAAATCGATAATGCAATGCGGCATAAATTAGCGGGTGACGAGCTGAGAGGATCCACAGAAAACAAATGTTTATGATTGAGATATATAACTTAACTTAGCATAAACTTAATTTGCTATTCGCAATATGCGTAATTCTTTTGTTTATAATATTGTTTCTCTGAGTGTGTGACTGAAGAACTGGCCAAATATGTTCAGGAAGTACAAGGCCAAGACGAGTGACGTTGATTGCAAAATGTCTCATATAACTTGCAGAACAGCTTGCACAATTTTCCAGCCCCACCCGAGTCTTCTTCGTTTTCGTTTTCCCAATCCCCAGACCCATCCCCATCCCCATCCCCATTACCATCTCTCCTTTTGCAATTCAATCAGCTGACATACGTAGCCTGGCCAACGGAACGGAACGGAACCAGACGTCATTTGGAATACAAATCGCCCGATGTGGCACATCAGGTTTCGCCACGGCCGTCACTCAAACCAGTAGAATTTCTAAACTTAAACTGGTTGAGCTGAGCGACACAAAAGGCCAAGTGGCCACACTAGCCACACTAACAATGCATCTCGCATTGTATACCAAATGTATAACAAATTCCGGTAGGTGCGGAGAGCTGTTTTTACTTTCAAATGCCTGGAATACTTACTACCCTGTCAGCTCTGGTTAATTTGCGTGTGTTAATTGAGACTAACTGCCCCAGCAGACGGCGGCCCTATGGCTTTGATTAATTATAGACAGCCTGTCATAATTTACGACTGTTGCATGCCAGAATGCAATGAAAAAATGTTACACAACCGAGAGCATCTGAAAATGAAAGCCGCCTTCCGCACAAATTGTGTTATTGTGTTTTTCTAACCCAGAAAAATAAAAAAAACCGCTGAGAAAGAAAGCAAAGCCACTCGAAGAGTTGACAAATCATCGCCAGATTTACTTTTCAAGAATTAATCCTGCAAATCTGCAGACTCATGGCCTAATCAAAAGTAAGAGTTACCGAAATTGTTCATCAGCAATGAAAATAAAACAAAAAAACTCTCTGGGGGCCGAATTAACCCATATTTTGCCAAGATGTGCGATGGGTTAAGCTCAGTGAAGTGGAGAGCTTGCGTGCCTAGAGCTTATTGATCGTAGTTATCGAACAGCAAATGGCAGTTGCAACTACTGACACACCTTTGGCCGTAAAAAAAAATACACTATAGGTATATAAAAACCGAAAACGACTGTTGCAACTGTTGCAATAATGAGCAACTGCCAAAAGGGAGATAAGGCTGTGTGGGTGCCACCGAGACACCAAGACACTGAGCCACTGAGCCACCTGCATTTTCCATTTTCATTTTCCATTTGATGCCGCTTGATTCGCAATTTGAAAGCCCGCCAATCAGCTGGCAAACAACGAACAACTGCCAGCTCCGCGAGCCCAGCGTGCGACTGCCAAAATATTGCATTGTGTGCACACGATTTCGTTATGCATTTCAAATGCAAATTGCTTTTGAAAGGTAATTGATCCCCGGGCTCTGCGCCAGTCAATGACAGAATAATTCTCCGATTCCGACTTTCAAATGCAGCGCAGGAAACACACAAATTCAATTTATATATACAAATCTCTGAAACAGAAAAGAGACCCACAAAGATTTGTGGACTGATTTCGTATGCCGCCAGCAAACACAACGAAATCATGGAAATTAAATAAACTCCGCACGATCCCTGGCACATTTATAACTTTGAACTTGACAGCTGCTGACTAGATGCCACTATGTATTCGATATTTGAAGGCACATACAGTCAGACCTCCCTAATGGTAGAAACTTTACGTTTTAGAAGTGAAATTGAAACACAGGAATCACTGAAGGCTGAAGTATTTTAATTTGATATTTATTTAAAGAAGGTTTAATAGTACAAATCGTAGTTTTCTGGAAAAAGCCTTCTGATAAAAAATTGATTTAAATTTAAGTGAGGTAATTCCCCTTCTAAATGTATCAGTTAAAATTCCGCAATTGGTTTAGTTATACTTAACAGGTTTTCATAAAGTATTCAGCATAAAGCAAATGGCTAAGACTTCTAAGGCTCATAAAGGCTACTCCACAAGTCCCACTGTATCTACATATCTATCTGGTTCCATCCGACTTTCGTTGATATGACAGCGTTAATTGAATTTCATTTTCGTTGTCATTTGAATGCAGCTTTTGGGAGAGCCAAAGAACTCGAATCGGGCTGAATGGTTCATTACGCATGGAAGGCATGGAAGCGTTACAAATTAACCCAGTTATTTATTATTATTTCGTTTTAAATTTGGGTATTAAAAATGATTTAGCAGCTGCCTTAGCAATTGTTGCGCTCCACTGGAGATGCAACTGCAGCGGCAGCCAGATCTTGTAAATTGCATAATCGCCCAGCTGGCCCAACCTGTGGACCTGGACTGGGATAGTCAGATGGTCAGATGGTCTCTTCTAGCCAGAAACTTGTTCCCAGGCAACTGCTCCATTTGCAGCCCCCTCCGCCCGCTTTGGACCCGTAATTGCAATGGCAATTTGCAATTGTGCGGCTCTGGTTGTGGCAGATTGATGCCTTAGTTTGATAATGGCCAATGTCGAGCCGTGCAATTTTAACGGTTGCGGTGTCAGATGATGGGATGATAATTCCCGGTAGCCGAAAACAAAGGGCAACAAACTGGGAACTGCAACTGTGTCAAGTGAGTCACACGATGAACACAAAGAAGATGATCCCGATTCGTATTCTTTTATCCCATAAAAGCACGGCAGTCACGTGCTCTTAACCATCTTTTTTCCTGGCAACTGGCAGCTCTATTGTCTGCATTTGGGGGCCAAGAAAAAAAATGCATTTAAAAAACGACACAGGTGACAGAAAATTAGCAAAAACAAAGTTTTATGTGCGACAGCTGAAAGAGCGACAATTAGGCGCATTTTGTGTGTGTTTCGGATTTTGTTATTTTTTTTTACGTTTGTGCGCTTGTCTGTCTGCCAGTTTGTGGCCATTGCATTGAATTCCCCCAAAACCGAAAATTGTGCAATAACAATTTGCGCTGCACAAAAATGCGCAAGCAGCTTGGCCAGCAAAAAAAAATAAAGAAAAACAAAAAAAAACAAACGAAAACTGAGACAAGTTGCGTGGTGGCTTTTGTTGTTTTGGTACACTGGTAAAAAAAGAAAAAACTAAATGGTCAATCTCGTTGTTATATGTTTAATTAATTTTATAAAATTTAAAAAAACTTTGGCTTGATTATAGAGCTAGCAGTAAATATAATTTAAGCTCATTTTGTTTTGTTGAAACCACTAAAAATCATTGCTTAACAACATATTTAATATCCAGTGTGTTTTTTCCCTGTGTACTTGCAGCTTCTGGGCAGTGAGTGTGTGGTTGGGGGTGTGGTGCTGCAATTGTTTTGGCCTGGACACAATGTTTGAGACATCGAAAATGTTTCACACAGTTCATTAAGCGAAACAAATAAATAAATAGAGTTAATTGTGCAATCGTCGATAGGAATTGTCAACGCGATGGCAGTGGCGATGCAATGCAGCCATAAATGGACAAAAGCAATGACAGTTCGATGGGATGGTGAATGGGGGTGTTAATAGCCCCCTAAGCCTAATGAAGGTTAATGGACAGCCACCGACATCGAACCGAAAGCAGTGGAAAATTGTCAAAAAATAAATACTTTTCCATTGCTGAGGAGTGTGGGGCATAAATCATGCAAAATGTACAGTTAATAAAACGATCGAATTTCATTAATTGTAAATTAAGCCCGTAACCAAAAACGCACATGAGAAAGAGACAGCACGAGTGGGAGAGAGTGGGTGAGTGATAGTAGGGAGGCAGGGGAGGTGGGTGCATGGTTTTGGAATCGTTTCGAGTGGTTTTTCTCCGGCTTTAGTTAACTCGGCTTTGGCTTGGAGTTTCTTCTGGGGACGAGCCACGACAACCACGCGGAAAATGTGCGACAAGGCGACGACGACTGCAATGGCGACAACTGCATGCCAAGGAAAAGCTGCTGCCTGCTGCCTGCTGCCACCGATACAGATACAGATACAGATGCATTTGCAGAAACAGAAACAGTCGCGGAATGGGATGATGATCGCTGTGGAGTGGGCTTTACACGCAGCGAAAATGTTACCAACATTTATCAGGAATTTTTGTTATTTTTTTTGTCATTCTTTAATTACTTTTAAGTACCAAAACCTGAAACCACAGTTTAAAAGAAAGAAAACCCAGTCTAGAAAAAAAATTATTACTGTTTCCAATGTTTTTGTCTAAAGACTCTTTCGACATCCCAATCTTAAACAAAGATTCTGAACTATTTTTCTTTTAAATATTAAGTATTTAATGCCTTTTTAAAACGAGTACAACCTATATTATGGCTTGAAATATAACTCATTATTCATACTGTATGTATTTTATGTAGCTCAGCAGGGTTTCAATTAATTTTAGACTTTTTAAATCCAAATTTATTAGATTGCCTTAAAAAGAAGTAAGTTCAGTTTAAAAATGTTCACTAAATTTTAAAAAAAAATATTCTGCTTATATGTATATATTGTTCTTTCTTGTTTTTTGGTATTAACTAAAGTGAGTACCACAAATTTGCATTGTAAAATATAGCCAAGTGATATTATTTTTTTTTTGAGTGCTGAACCCACTGCATTGGTGGTGCTCGGTGCGTGGCTTGTGTGGTGCGTGGATTGTGTGTGGTGTGGTGTGGTGGAGCTGAGCTGAGCCGGCATTGTTGATTGGTGGCTGCAGTTCGCTGGCGACGTTAATTTCACTTTAACAAACATTTCGCTTGTCTGCCGCGGAGTCGGAGTCGGAGACGGAGACGGAGACCGCAAATGCCAAAGCAGACTTTTGCGGCCTGTGTGACAGATCATATAGAAATGTGTTGCATTTCTAATCAAAACGATCGATCAAACGGTAGTTTTGTGTTTGCGTTTGAGTTGGAGTCTCTCGCCGTATGAGTTATGTATCAGCATTATGGGCGCACATATGGCGCTGGTTTGTTTGTCTAACCGTCTGTCTGTCTGTCTTTATGTCTATATGTCTGTCAGACCCGCCCCTTCCTCCTTTTTTTCTCCGGGTGTATATTCGATTTGTCTGTCTGTCTGTCTGGGTGGATGGCTGTGCGAATGCCTCAGTTGACACACGATACTCTGCTTTAATAACGGTGGCCTGCATCTGTGTTTGTTTGGTCGATTCCATTTGATCGATTGCTGCTGAAAACATAATTTGGGCGGCGGGTCTTTAAAGGAAATGCAATGCCCAAACAAAAAGTCTCAATTACAGGCGGTGTAGAAAGGAAAAGGGGCCTATTAATGCATAATGCTTAATGGCCCAGCTAATAGCCTTCATCCCTGGCCTTAGGCCAACCCCAGCCGTAACCCTTAACCTTTTCTATATGTATGTGGTAGCCCCTCCGTGCAGCGACAACCTTGAAACATGTGCTATAAACAATCAAAAACCCATTAACGCCTGCTCCAAAACCTTTTAGAGGGACCTTCGCCGGCTCAATGTTGTCTTACGAGTATTTACCAACATCATTACGATGAGGCTGCACATTTTCTCAAGAACTATTACAGCCACTAAACAAAATTAAACAATCTACTACATAGAGCTGCATTTGTACAATTCAAGACAGAATATTAGTTATGTAAATTAGATGGGGATTTAATATTTGTTGGACATTATAATGCTATACAGTTTCGGTTGTTCCGTTTTGAAAACATCAGTTTGTTGAATATTATTTAATTTGTTTTTCCTTGAACTTATTTTTTTGTTTAATCACGTTTAATAGATAAAATAGTAGGAGATACGTATGGTTATTAGTCAAAGATGCATACTACTAAATTTATTTATTTCAATATTATAAAGATATTAGACTATATGAATGAAAACAAAGGTTTAATGGTTATAAATTCAAACCGTTTTTATATTATGTGAAGATAAAGATAAGTTATTGATAAATAATGACTTAGAAATTAATCAAATTAATCAATTGTTAGTATAATCAGTTAAATAAAAACAACTGAAGCTTGTTAGTAATTATAGTTTAAACTTTAAAGAAAGTTATAATTAATTTATTAGTTTCTTAACAATCTAGATTCTTTTCTATAAATTTTAAGATTTGATGAAATAATAACCATAATTTATAGAAACTTAAACTGTGACTATTTCATAGTAAATTTCTAGTAAGGAAAGCTTTTTCAGCTATTGCGAGTTCTATGCTTTTGCCCGAAGCTGTGAGCATCAATGGAAGTGGATGCAGTGATCCTCCACCCCCACAGAAGTCAGATCTTCTCCTCCCTCAATCCCCCAAATCGAATAGAGAAACAACGTTTTGTGTCTTTACATTTTCTAAGAAGCATTAAATGCCCAAGCGGGCATTGCGTGCTGCAGTCTGAGTTGCAGATACAGATACATTTACAGATACAGATACATTTGCAGAGGCCGATTCAGATGCCGATGCCGATGCTGCTGCTGGGAGCCTTCACTTCACGTAATTTCAGCTTTGAATCTGAATCTGAATCTGCCTGGGTGCCACAAGTGTGACTATTAAATTGGCGGCGATAATTTTAAGTTGTTGTTGCTTTGTTGTTTTCCCCGCACTTTTTGCCACAGGTCTGGCTTTAAGACCACACAGCCAAGTCTGTAAAAATGCCGCTTTGCGTTTGTTTGCTTTTGCCTTTGCCTTTGCCTTTGCCTTTTGCTGAAATTAACCCTCTCGTGTGTGCGTGCGTGTGTCTTTGTGTCTTTCTGTCTGTGGGGCATTATGCAACCGCTGCACAATCGCTGCGGCACATATGAAAAGCGAGTCTGAGACTCTCTCACTCCGTTCTCGTTCAATTGAATTTTTATGACGAATTTTAATGCCCCCAAAATGAACAGTGCATTTCTTCCTGCAGAGAGAAAAAATGTTACCACAAATTTGTGATGTTTGTTTGTTATATCTTAAATATTATAATGGTATTTAAGCCCCTGAAAGTCAAAGGGATTACATTTATACACATAATAATCAGATTCTAAAAATTTAAATTATACATCTAAAAGAATATTTACTAATCTTTTTTAAAAATACAAAAAAAAATAAAACAAACAACAAAATGTGTTTTATATTTTGCTTCCAAATTACTTCACAGAAAAAAAAAAACCACACGTAATCTAATAAGTATAATTAATTGTGTTTATCAAAATAAATTTTCTTATAAGTACCTATAATTCAAGAGAAATACTAATAAAATAGTTCGATATCTTTTTAGTTTGTTATGTGAAATTCTTCTTACTGGGTGATAAGTAAATATTTACTAAGCCATTACTTAAAATTATATTCATTAGGTTTTTTTCGAGTGCATAATAACTCGGCCACCCAGGGGTTTAATTGCCAATCCTGATGGGTAATTAAAATCGATATGGCGGCCATAGCCTCGCACAATCGGAGAGCATCTGCTGCCGCTGAATCCGCAGAATCACCAGCGGCCAGCGAAATCTGATTAGCGACCTACGCGCGACATTTGCAGAATAATGCGGCTTGGCATTTGGGGCTGTCAGTCCGTGGATTTGACCAGTTGCCCACACGCTCCGCCGGCGACTGTCAGAATGGCTTAAGGAGGCAGTGGCACCAACTGCCAGACGGCCATCGGGTGACAAATCAATAGCCGGAACGTAGGCAGAGCCCCAGGATCAGCAGCAGGAGCAGGAGCAGGCTCAGACCCCATCGAGTGTAGGCATTAAATATGCTGCTGACACTTGGAAATCTGTCCCCCGGTTAATCAGCTATGTATATAGCAAGGCATATCTCGCTCACTGCCCAACTGGCTGCCAGTTGATATTGCGACATGATCGAGAATCTCCGCTGGGGCGTGGGTTTTGCTTTGCAGCTTTGCGGCTAATTAAATGGCTTTGCTGTCATGGCTCTTACAAGCTGAAAAATACCAGGGAAAAACTAAACAGCAAAAAAAACTCAACTGAAAACCAGAAAAATATGAGACAACGACAAGCGTTTTGTAATGTACCAAGTTTGATGAGTTCAAAGACCGACCGTAAAAAACTACAAACTACAAAGACCTCAAACAGCGCTCACTGGAAATCATAAGAAACTAAACATTTTACAACCGGCGGTTACACAAAAAAGCAAATACGAAGCCACAATGAGCGGCTAAGGTCAAGGACTTGGGAAATAGACTGGTGGCCAAAGAATCGTGAACCGAGAAACGGAAATGGGTCGGTCATTAGATCAAGGTTTTTTCCCTGTCCGATTAATAAAACGAGCTCTGAAAATGGAAGCGGATAATGAGATCCGACTGCAGATATAAAGCCCTATTAAAAGCCGTTCCAGCTGACATCATTTGTTTGATTGTCCATCCGATGTGCGATTTGAAACCGCTGAAATTGATTTGCATTTGCATGTGCCCCTGCCTTGCCTTTGGCCTCTAGTTTGAATCCCCAATTGCACATTGAGAATTCATCCGGCTCCGAATGCCAAATCTAATTTATGCGCAAAAACAAAGCTTCCTCTTCGAATGGCCTGCGAATGCGAATTTTCCCCTTTGTGTCTTTGGATGAGCAGGACGTCGCCAGTTGGTTCACTCTGTCCAAAAGTGTGGGGCACAAGCCAAGGGGGGGAAGGGGGGGACTTGACGCTTATCTTGTCACAAAAAACTCGGATTTGCTCCCCTGTTTTTTTCTTTGTCTTTGCTCCTCGCAGAAAATAGCTAAGCAAAAGACGAATTGATGTATGTGTGCACTCAGAAAAAAAGGGATATCTGGTAACTGGAATAATTTAAGTTAGAAATTATTTAAGAACAAATTATTGTGGAGAAAAAATTTAATTTCTGTGTCCTTATAATAACAATTCCGAAATGAGAATAAGGAGAACTTGATATTCTACATAATTTAAAAATATAGAATTATAGTTGATCTTTAGAAAAAGCAACATAATTCATATAATTCCAAATTTAAGGTTCTTGAACAATGCACAAATTTGTCATTAGCTTCAAAATATGATGCGCAATAAATTTTTTGATTTGACTGAGAATGTTTTGCTGTCAGTGTATTTTTACTGGGGCTTCAAGCTCAGGGGACAAAAAGAAAATAGCACAATGCGACCGACGATGGCTGGCCGGGAATGGCCCGACTTGATACATTGTTGGAGGAAGTGATCTCATCGTAAATTACAAATTACACAAAGTCACGATATCAATTTCAGATATACCCGATGTGTTTGTCGCTGTGGCTGTTTGTTGTTATAATTAAATTGTTGTTTCTTTTCGCTGCGATCAGCGCACCCAACACGAAAAAGAAATGTTCGGAAAAAAACCAGCCATGGAAATTGATTAATGTATTTAAATTGATTGAGCGAGGCGAAACGGAGCGAAGCGGAAGAATCGGATGAACAGAAAAAACAGGCCCACCAAAAGCCGACTAATTGTAGAAGAATATTTCGAAAAGCCGCCGCACAGAAATTACCATAAATAAACAACAACAAAATAGTTTGGACTGAGGGTCAAACACCTACGCTGGAAAACAAGTTAACTTTGCCCCAGCCAAACCGAGAGGTTCATTAGGAACACATAAGCCCATGGATATATGTACATATGTCTGCCCTATATCCCAATTTCAACTGGCGAAAGGTGACGATGCTGACCCATATGCGGTGAAAGCCTCTTTAATCAGCGACGCGACGCGGGATTTTGCCTTGATTTTTCCACGGAAAATGCGGCAAAGTGTCTAGTCATGGCTAAAGGCCGGCCCCAATGCTATTAACTAACTGTGCCCCATTTCTAAGACAAACACGCTGATCCACCGACACACACCACACACCACACAAACGCCCCCACAACCACCGGGGAATTTTAATTGGAATTTCATTTGATGGCAACGCGAGAAACCCAATCTGGTGATCTGGTTACCCATGTGTTTTATCTACCTCTCGGATTAATGCAGAATGTGAATAATTTGATAGGGAATACAAAATTGTGGGAAATGATAACGAAAAAGTGGAGGTATTTTTTATGTGCAGTTAGAGTTACAGGTCACTTGTAAATAAATCAGTTTAGTTGATTTAATGGCTAGTTTTTTCTTTAAAAAAAAAGTGAATTTTTCCAACACCTGTATTTAAAATCTCTGAAATTTCCCCCGAAAGTTTGAATTAACTTCCGTCAATCTGTCTTCGTTTGCTCATTGAATTTCTGTTGACATTTTGGTCGGGCATCAAATGCGTTGCCAAATATTATTGGAAAATATTCATCGCATACGCAAATGCAGCCCCAGCCGCAGCTTAATTAATAAAGCAAATACAAACACAAATATTTTGCTATTTGCCCGCTGTGCATTAAAGCCAAAGCCCAGGTGAACTTATGCAATTCGAGTGCACAACAACGACAGCCATAAATTTACACATTGTCATGTGCGCGCGGGTCTTTTGTGGCACTTGGACTGGGATTGGGATATGGGATATTACCTACTATATTTTTTCTCAGCATGTTTTCGCTTCGCCTTTATCTGGGCAAGTGTCGGTTGCCGTTGCGCTTTTCTAACAAATTCTGCCAGCGAATTCGTAAAATATTTGCCAGCACAAGTGTTTCAATTTCGGACAGCCGTGCACGAGATATGTGGAGTCTAATCTGGTCTGGTCTGTAGGTTGCACATGCAATGGGCAACATGCAACACTTGCTGGCTTTTCCACCTACCGACCTTCAGCTTCAGTTTGTCAACTGTGATAATTTAAGCGATCTCCTGGCCACAGACAAGGTCAACTGCATGCATATAAAAATCTTCAGCTTCAGCTCGCTTTTTTTATGTGCATTACAAATCAATATAAATCGAAGAGTTATAAAAAGCTGAGCAGACCATAAATAAGAGGCCGCTCCGCTCACAATGAAATCTGAAGTCGGGAAACTGGAATTGGCCGGGTGAATGGCTGCTGGTGCATTGATAACCACCGGAGATGTGTGCTCTCGCCTAGCACATAAATCTTTTCACACCCAGAGAGACGACCATCCCATCCCATCCCATCGAGCTAGTCAGCCTGCTAACCGGCTTTGTATCTGCGCAAAGTGCATGTAGTTTTGAAATTTGAGCTACGCATGCGACGACCACAACCAAGCCCAGACTCAGGCTCAGACTCAGCTAATTACTAGACCAAACCAAGTTCTGGAAATGAGTAAAGAAACACAACAACTCGCTGTGTGATTATCGCTAGTCATAATTTACGAAAAAAAGCGACAGCTTTTTTGTGTTTTAATTGGCAAAACGAAGCGGCATGATATCATATTGTATATACTAGAGGCGGTAATCATTTATTTTTAGCCAAATTGACAGCCACTGAGCGAGGCGATAAAAGTGGCTAATTAAAGTGTGAGAGGAAGCGAGATAAGAGATAGACCCTACTTATATTTTTTATAAACAAATGGCGGCTTATCAATCTCGGCTCATTTGTCGCCTGGTGTGAATGATTGCCACTCGACGGTTCAAGGTTCACAGAAAAAGAGCCTAGGAAAAGAAAAAGGAATCGGTTTCACTTTTCAGTTTCATTCATCCTCACTGCTCACTGCTCTTACCATAAATGCCAACTCACCATTTGAATTGTGCGCACAACACTGCGTATGATTGACGTGCGTAGCCAAGGAGAAATTAATGAAAAACTAGACACACAATAACAGCAACTTGCCGTAATATGAAATTCACCTTAAATCGTGGAAAAACGCACGGAATTCGTAATGAAACAGCAAAATAAATGTGTTTTATGTACGAGTCGAAGGTGGGTCAGTTTGTGCCTTGATTGCGTACCTCGAAAATGTTTACAGCATTTGCTATTTTTGTTCAAAACAACAGCGGCGCAGTGCATACACGGCGTATGCGCAATCTTGGCTGCTTTTCCCCCCTCAATGTTGTTGTTGTTGTTGTTGTTTTTGTATTTGAAAACGCATCGTGTCGTATGGCAATCAACGCGCACAGCTGAAAACTTCTAAGTTTGTTTACACAACAACATCAGCAACACCAGCGGCATCTTAAAATGGGCAAAAACTTGCAACAACAAAAATAATTTATTTTCATTTTTTCGACTACTTTTTTTGGGCAAGTCCAGTGCCTGCTTTTGCCTCTTTTTTTTGTTTTTTTGTTGCTGCCGCTGGTGTTGTTTTCGTAGTTGTTAACATTAACGAGTTGCCAGCCAGTGAACACAACAAATAAAAAATTGAAACTTCCATAGCCATAACATTCATACGCATGAAAGGCGGCAAGGAGATTTTTGAGTAATCCAACTAAAACAACAGGCCTATTAAATTTCAAATTTATGTGATACTTAATTTAGGCTGTAAAAAATGGAAGCCAATTTTACATTACTTCAAGAATTTGTCGGGACTAGGTTATAGCAGCAACAAAAATTTGTTTAAAAAAAATAAGAATATTATTTTCAATAGTTTTTTATATTAAGAATGTTTACTTTGATCATAGCTTAGCCTTCCAAGTAGGTTATGTTCTTAAAGTTGTTACTCAAAAATAAATAGACAGCATTACTCCTAGAGTAAAATTATCAGTAGCTGAAAGCCAGTTCATTTGGGTCAGCTTCAGCTGATAAGTTTCTTTTTAAGTCCAGCTTATCAGGAACATAAGTGTTTTCTACCCATTACATGGCTTTAGAGCATTTGAGTTCATAAAATAATTTCTAGAAAAAGAGTGTTTACCCATATTTTATACTGGTGACTACACACATAAATTTGTATTTTTGAATATTTCAGGAAATAAGCTTCTGAATAAATATTTATTTTCCGTGTACCCTATCTTATCGCAAAATAAAGGCCGTAAGTTTTCCAATACTTTCATTCATACACGGAATTCCATATGGCTTCCATGGAAAGTGCGCTTATCTGAAGAGTGTGGGCAATGGTATTCCTGATAGCGATTCGCTTTGTGCTGCTGCCTTGAAATCC
The DNA here is from genome assembly GCA_018150695.1 of Drosophila oshimai. Lineage (NCBI taxonomy): Eukaryota > Metazoa > Arthropoda > Insecta > Diptera > Drosophilidae > Drosophila > Drosophila oshimai. The sequence goes on along the minus strand of JAECWM010000016.1, from coordinate 56,409 downwards.
GACATCCGAAATACGAAGTACGAAATCAGAAATCCAACCCGCATTCCATTCACCCACATTTGCGGATGATATTTTATGCACTCGCCGAATGTAATTCAATACTTTGCGTTGAGTTCATGAGTAATGCAACGCAGCCACCTTGACTTAATTTGCAGCGTCTCTTTTTACTTTGAAAGTTGCAACGAAAACAGAATTCACACGGTGCCAAAGAAGAAGGGGAACTTTCGGCGGCGCTTGGCTTTTTCCATTCAATGTCAAGCCGAAAGGTGAACTCTGGGCCAGTGAGAACCCCAATCAAAGGCTATCCCACCGTAAATCACTAATGACACCGACTTTATCTGTCTGTTTAAACAGCCATAAATTCTACCGAAAAGAATAAAGAAAGAACGAAGCATCTGAAAGGTTCTAACACCTCTCTAACACACTGCATTCATAATTTATGCGATCTGCCGACAGACGCTCTTTGATATCAAATTATTTTCGCCGCCTCATGAGTTATGGCGCTTTGCATCCGCCAACCAAATTGGCCCAAAAAGGGGCTCTAATCCCACATATAATTTGGTTAGCCCAACTTCCTGCTTCAACTTTAATTAAAGTTGCGGCTTACGTAAAAACGTATTTCGTATTCGTAGTTTGCATCAAAATTATTATAATTACGCTCATAAATAATGAGAAACAAAAGTCTATTGCTCGGTGGCACCTAAATCACAGAGATTAGCTCACCATCACCATTTGGAGCGCATTACCATCTCAAAGCCCGAATCAGCTAACCGAATTGGGCTGGGATTTTATTTTAGGATTTTATTCGATCGACGAATGGACTTTCGGCGATAATCGAAAGCAAATTGAATTAATAATACGCGGGTCTGTGGCTGTCAGCATAACTTTGAGTTATTGTATTGGGGAAAATCGTCATAATTTCCACTAATGTGCCACGCGAGTGACCTCTCCTCTCTCTCTGTCAGTGTTTCTATCTTTCTATCAAAAAGAAATTCGTTTCTTTCTTTTAGCTGCTTTCGTATGCCAAACGCGCTTGTCAAATAAAATTTGGGGTTTATGAGACAGTTTAGCGATTAAAAAACGGAGGGAAAAATCCATTGAAAACGAAAGAGATTAGAAACTGTCGCTGGGAATTATTAAAAAGGGGCAACTCGGAAATTATATTTAAATGTAAATTAAGCGAGTCTGAAATTACCAAATATAAGTTATTTTAGTGTTTTAAGTAGTGAAAGTGTGGCTCTGGGAGTGGGTGCGAACTGCGGCTTAAAACGCGTTGGGGATTACATAAGCTTGGCCTTTTCTAGCGCATAATTAGGGTATGAAAAGGGGTGTACCTATCATTTATCATTAATATATTTAACCATTTTTGTTATCAATGTCATTGTTATGCATCTTTTTGAGGGCCCAAGAACGCTGCCCTAATTGAAACGGTCTCATATATTGCATTTTTATGCAGGTATCTGCCTTTGAGGGTGAGTTGTCAGCACTTTTCTCTAGTGTCAGGGTAAGTACTGTGTATTCTTTTAGAGAGATATAAAAATAAATTGAAATGGAAGCAATTAAAATGTGAACCCCACTCGAAGCAGCCACCAGCATACGGTTCCCGTTTGAAAATTACCACCATGATCGCCGCTCGGTCGTCGACAATTCCTTTACAAACTGTGTGTGTACCCAAACATTCATTTCGTGTGCTCAGCAACCACAAAAACTCATTGCAAACAAAATGATCGACGATAATGCTAAAACAATGGCAACAGCAGCAGCAGCAGCAACAACATTGTCTGGCTCAAGACAATGTTTTTCGGCTAGTCCCGCATTTAGCGACAATTAAGAAATCAAACGTGGCCTGTGCTAGCCAATTGTAATGAAAACCGCTCACCAGGAGCAACACAGAGACAGGAGCAAGCAGCAACTGCAACATCAGTTGCAACTGCAACAGTAGCAATCCCCGATGACAGGCCACGAGTCAGACTTTCCACTCTAATGCAAATGTGCAATTAAATTGTTGACGTTGCCTGCCCGAAGTTTGGTTCCCAATCAAAATTGTGCGATCGTAGGACAGGGACTTTGAAAGAGATCAAGTGAGCGTAACGACAAAGGCACTGGCAATAAATTGTAATTAACCTTTTTTTTTCAAATGGTGGGCGGTCCAAAAAAAAAAAAGGTACACAAAAAGTGGCATTAAACAAACCGTAAAAATGGCAAAATCCCCAACCGAAGATAACCCGAGAGCCAACAAAATTGGCCGCACATAAATTTAATGTGCAAGCAATTGGCCTCACTTATTTGCCAAATTAATTGCTCGTCTGTGGTTTTTTATGAGCATAATTAAATGAATTTTAATGGGCCAACACAGCGTTCTTGGCATAGCCAAACGAACCCAACTCTGACATAGAGTACTGAGCATAAAGCAGCATGGAGCCACATATGGTTACAGTTCAGTAATTTTCATTTCATTTTCGAGTGAAAAAATCTATGAGCTGGAGAGATGTGTATCTGTGGCTCTGACTGTATTTGTATCTGTAATCTGTATCTGTGTGCACACCACACACACATTCGGAACGGGTGTGTCATTATTTCAACTGAATTTCATGCCACATGCAATGCATATATACATAAAGAAAAACTGCCTACGATTTGATGATCATTTTGATCACTTTTAATATCAGCATGTTAAAAATAATGTAAACAAAATTGAAAGTAATTAAGTTTAATAACTTTGACGATGATCAGAGGCTAGTTTATCACTCTGGGAACTTATTTCACTTACAAATGGATATGAAATATATAAAAATATTGATCTGCCTTTTTTTTCCGTGCACAAATTGCTGTCTTTTGCCGAACCAACGATCCTACGATCCAGCCATCCAACGACCAACGTGGGCAGGCCGAAACATTTTGACAGAACAGTTAGTCAGTTTGGCCTTTTGAAGACAAGGTGTTGCAGAAATCAATAGAACACTTATTCGGCCACACTTGGCAAGCAATTTATTGTATCGGAGCGGGCTAAGACCGTTGCATAAATTAACAGTCAACAGTCTGGGCCAGCTGCCCGAGTACATATCTTTGTATCTGTATCTGCGGAGTGGGGAATGTATCTATGCAAAAATCGCTGGCAACTAAAAGTCTACAAAGTAACTAAAAGCTGCTAAGCTTGTGCGCAATTAGAATACCCAAAAGCCGGTTGTTGTTGCTGCTGCTGCTGCTGCTGATGCTGGTGCTGCAATGTTGCTACATGGCTACACATGTTGCTGTGTTGCTGGCGGAATAGTTGTTTGTCCGTTCGTTCGTTTGTTTGTTTGTTTGTTTGCTCGGCAGGCATCTAACTAGCTATCTATATTTGAGCAGATTGCGCTGCTAACCCCATTGCAATCTCGGCTCTCTCAGACAAACCGACTGGGCCAAGTGACTAACTTGCTGCTGCTGCTGCTGGTTTGGCCGGAATGTGCATGTGTCTCTGTGTGTAGATTGTTAACATGCGGACAAGTGTAATTTAGTTGTTAAGAGAGAGAGGGAGACCAAGAGCCACATAGAGAGAGAGTTCTCAGTGCATTGACAACGCGCTGACTTGTACAAATTGAAATTTAAAACGCTCCTTTTCGGCCAAATGGCAAACTGGTTGGCCAAAGTGGCCCGACCGCCTGCCACATTTATTTAAATTGCAATTAGAGTGCCAGACGCGACTTATAATTAGCTTGTTGGCGGCTTAATTAGCTGGCACACACACCACACACACAAGCCAGACGGATGAAGACGGGTTCTCTTGGCCACAATAGAAGAGAGCCAGCTTTATCAGCTGGAACTGAGGCTGTTTATAAAGCTGAAAGTCGTTAACCTTCGTTGTAACACATTCATCATCATCACTCACCTCGGCAGCAGCAGCAGCAACACGCACTCACCGCAGCAACTACAACTCACACACAGCTGTAAAAAGAAGTCGTCTTAATCTTAAACGACGTCTCCATCCATCTCCAGAGTCAGCTGCTCTTGGCCAGTCTTGGGTATGGTCTCTGGCTTTTTGTTTGAGTTTGCTTTGGCTTTGGCTGCATTTGAAAACAAGCCAGGAAGTTGACTGAGCGAATGACGAATTGACGAGCGCACTGAGCTCCATTGAACTGAGCCTGAGCCTCTTAAGTAACTCAGATGCCAGCTACTCCAACTCCAACGCATCTGTCCCGTCCCGTCCCACAAATAAGCAAACAGATCCAAGTGCGCACACAAAGGAACCAGAACAGGCCAAACAACTTGGACGGATCGCTCGAGGAAAGCTCGGTGGAAAGCATTCGAAAGTGTCACGTCTAGAACTAAATATGGGGAAAATTGGGAACACAACAAACACGGAGACATTCCCCATTCTCCATTCCCCATTGCGTAGAGTGCAATCATTCGTCTTGACACTTTCTCGGCACTGCGGCAGCTGAAGAATGCAAACAGTGAAAAGGTTTGGCGGATGTTTGTCCAGACCCCGAAAACAAACCAGGCTAACTGTAAACCACCACCATCGACTAGCCAATGAAGCAGCAGCAGTAGGAGGAGTAGCAGCTTCTCGAGCGAAATAATTAAAATTCCATGCTCATAACTTCCGCAATTAAGGGGCAGGCTAGAGACCTGAAGAGGAGTCCTACCTCAGGACAGGAGTCGCGTCGAGTCGAGGAGCAACATCAGCGTCAGCGGCAGCGGCAGCAGCAGCTAATTTCCACGCACAGTTGACGCGATCCCAGATCCGAGGCCACTGGCCACATGTGAGTTGTGAGTTGCACTCCACAGTCCCAGGGCCCAGAACTCACACACCGAGCAAAAATATTCAGCAGAAAGTAAAGGCAACAAAGTTCTTAATTTGGTTTCCTTTTTTCTGATTTTTTACTCTAAAAACATCACTATAAAACATAAATTTAAAGAGTAAACAGTAAACAAAATCAGTTGCTGAAGTATATATGATATTAACAAAATAAAGAATATGATTTGGCAAAGAAATGTTTGTCTTAAATTCCTAGCAAAACAAATCGCATTTAATTAAAACTAAAAAGGATGTTTGACACTTAGTCAACATTTATGGTGCTTTCTCAGAAGAAAAAGGTTTTATAACAACATTTTTCTCAGTGCAAGATTGGCTGACAAGCAGACAGACGTTGGCAACGCTCACCGGACCAAGCTGTATCTTTGAGATACAACGCATGCCACACGGAACACGCCTGCACTAATGAAGTAATTCATTGAACCGTGCTACGCCGGCGTGGCTGCCATTGCCATTAGTTTAGTGTTGGGTGCACATGCTCTGCCCTCCCTGCACCCACATCGCCTCCCTTTTTGTTTATGTCAGGCATTTTAATGTTCGGGCTGAGCCCTAAGTTGTTTGCTCGCCAGGAGGCTGCCGGCTGCCGTGTTTTTGGCAAACATCTGCGACTGTCCGCACTTCCTGGACAGCACATTAGATCACTCACTGACAGGCGGGCCAGAGAGCCAGAGTCAAAGCCAAATCCAAAGCCAAAGCCAAGTTGGCCGCTTGACCTCGCCTCTAAAATGAAAACATCGAACTGGCCACTCCTCGAGCTGGATATGGGATATTGGATGTGGGATATTGGGGGTATTATCAGCGGTCCGGCCAAGCCCATTGAGAAATATGTCTTTGATAATTAAGCGGGTCGTCGCCACCGCAGATTGGTGACAATCCCCGTTCCCCGATCCCCTCTGTCCATTATTCTCTACCCTCTTTTTTAGCACCACTCCACACCACTCACATTCTAACGATTGCACTTTTACCGAAAAGCGCAAGAACTTTATCTGGCATGCCGCTGGACGTTGCCGCCACTCAGGCAAATAAAGTAGCAGCGACTCAAAGAGGAGTGGAGTGGCTTCTTCACTGACAAAAAATAGGTTTTAAAACAATAATAAAACAAAAATAAATTATATATCATTAGGAACATGCTGTATATTTGTGGAGCTAAGAAATAATATTAAAAAATTATTATTGTGTAAAGCTTATAAGAGAAAAAGGTAACTTCAAACTACTTACCAAAACAGATGGTTCATGTCCTAAAAACTATAAGAAATATAATCCAACTGAGAAATTTCAAATTCTGGAACTAATCAAAGAAGCATATAAAAAGAGAAATTAAAGAAGTGAATACTTAGAGGTTACAAGGATAATATAGTAAAAGACTGACTCTTATAAATAAAATTAAATTCAAAGAACTTAAAGTTGCAAACAAAATAGAGTACTTGAAATTATTTCCCCTTTTTAAAAACTGCCCACCACTAAAATGCTCTGGCACCATCCAATGTAAACTTTTCTAAAGGTTTCTCATAAAGATTTGTTACTTTTTTTCCAGTGTAAGATTGGAGAATGGCTCGGAGTGGCCAGTCGCATCATCTTAATAGGAATATGCGTGTGTGCGAGTGTGTGTGCCGGTGCTGCTGTGTTGTGCATATCAAAATCCATTAGTGGCTTTTGTAGAAATAATCAACAACGACAAAATAAAAAGAAAAAAAAAGTAAATGTGAAAATAAAAACAGCAAAACTGCAAGCGGCAGACGTTGCAAAAGCCCCTCCCCCCTTGCTTTCTAACTCTTTCACTGCGGTTTTAGCAGTTAGTATAGTAGTGGCCATATCCACATATCCATATCTGTGGCCCGACTAAGTGAACATTTGTAATGGTCAGTCAGGCGGGCAGTGGCTCGTCTATCAGCAAACGCGTTTGTTCGACTGTCCACACAGCGGACTTGCGGATGCAGATACTCTGCGTAAGTCTGTGTGTGTCTGTATCTATGTGACCATAGGCCGCAGAACAGAATAAAAAAGCATAACAAAACAAAGCGTTCAGAAATTGGCTGGGATCTAATCACTTGTTTTCGTTGTTCATTTCAAACAGAGCGTGTCGCGGGCATTTTGTAAAAATAAAAATGAAAATTAAATTACAGAATGCGGTTGGTGTGCTCCTCCATGCCATCCAGTGGTCAGTGCCTCCTCCTTCATCCACATAGTTGTAAATAATTGCATTTAATTATAAACTCTATAATGAGTGGCCATTCGGCCACTGGCGATTAAATTTATCAGCGTCAAGTGGTGATTGACTTGTCGGCATGCAAAAATGCGAGCATATTTGCATTTGCTTGGCGGGGCTGTAAATCATAACTAGATAATTTATGGCCCGGGTCCAATGTAAACAAAATCCACAACAACAGGGGCTGTGACATCATTTGTGGGTACATAAAGCGTTTCTTTTATATGTACCCTCCGATCTCTCTATCTCTGGACCCACTAAATCTCGCTAATTCCACACCGAACCCCGAAATTCATTCATAAAAACTTTGGAAAGCCGTTAAAATCAAGACCGTGTCTCCTTGGCCATTTATGCCCGCTTATGTTGGCCCACAGATTTATGCCCGTTTCGACCTTAACCAATTTATTGGGGTGTTTATAAATGGCGACATTTGTAGCCTTTGCAACTCAATCGCAATATAAACTTTTTACGATCCGATGAAAAACGTGAAAATCAAATCAATTCAGACAACCCGATGGAGAAATGCTGATTGCTGCGGATTTGTTATTTTACTGCGAGAGATCAGCACTGCTTAGCCCATCTATAGCTGATACTAATTGTTGTTTTTCCTGTCTTTCGTTCGGACTGAATTATAAATCTCTTGTGGCGTCAACGAAAAATAAAGAAAAACATCCAATAATTCGCTGGCTAATTTTGGCAATTGTTCAAGGCTGACGCACAAGTCAACCGGTGGTCAGGGTGCGCGATAAATTACAAACAAATTTATGAATTCAAGCACAGGGTGCACAGGGAAAAATTATAATTTAACGCTTTAAAATAAAATGAAATATTTTAGCCGCTTTAAATGTTAAGGGGTTAAAATTCTCCCTTAAAGGAAATAAAAGACAAACAGATTTATTCCGCTTGAAAATATTTCAACTGAAATTGCTATATACAATTTTAATGTACAATGTCTTAAACACATAAAAAACATATATTTTCTCAGTGCAATGACTAATATAATGTCTTGTCACATTTGTGTATAAGTAGCTCCTCTTTCCTTTCTGCTGACCCACTAATCAAGAAGAAAGTTCTACTCAACCAAGTCAGAGCCACCAAATTAAAGCAGCCAAGTCTGCGTCTTGGCCATATGTTTCTCTATTTGTTTGCGTTGCCGTGTTTATTTATTTGTATTTGCTTATCAGCGGCACGACGGCGTCTCTAATTAATTTTTTCTTCTCTGAAAATCGGTGGTCGTTCTTGTTGGTGTTGTTTTGATACTTAGTCGATGGCCAACAGAGATCCGGTCCCTGCCCACCTACTCGTATGTATATAGCCGGTAAACTAATTAAGTCACAAATACATAACGCCAGCTTTTATCAGACGAGATAAAAATAACAGCAAAAAGAAATACAAGAAGAAATACGAAGGAAAAGTGGGAAAATGAGAAACAAAATCAAATGGAACTAGCCCGGCGCTATCAGAGTGACTTTTTAAAAAAGATTATCAAGCAAAAGGGCCAACAACAACTTCTTTTTTTATCAGCGGCTAATGAACGCCAGTGATAAGGGAGGGAGAGAAAGACAGAGAGGGAACTCCATGTGTGTGAAACAAAATATTTAAAATCAATATTTCCGCTCGGCCATCGAACGACCATCAATCACCGCACTCGAGTGTCCCGCAATAATATTTATAATAACTTTAAAACGATTTTTTCGCGCGCAGCCGAATGCCTTTCAACGTTTTCAATTTCATTTGGGGCCTTTAATTGCCGAAATCAATTCAAAAGCCAGTTGAACGCGTTAAAAGCAACTACACAGAGGCAGCAAATAAACAAAATACAAAAAGGCAGCCAAAAAATTCAATAATTATTAACAAGACGACGCCGAGTTCATTAGCGCCGCGGGCAAACGAACGAACTGGTACATTCGTGTGTATATATACTCATATGCACACAGTTTTTAATGAAAAACACAAATAAATGTTGGGTAATTAAGACTTGTCTCTCATACATTGTAGTGGCCAGTTCTGGGTGTTCGAAAACAAAATTCACTAAATTAACGTAATGTACGCTTGCACGGTGAGAAATATTCTAGTTTATAAGAGAAAATAAAATAGCTTAAAACGGTATTAATTATTTAAAATTTACAGCTCAAACATAGTTTTGAATAGTTTTGAAGAGCATTTTGATCTACATCTATCACTTTCACCAGCCATTTTTAATATTTTTAGAATTTCTTCGTCTATTAAAGCTTGCTTTTATTTATTTTTTTAATTTAATATCCAGCTAATAATGTTTTTTCTCCGTGGAGCGGTGGCTAAAGGCGTTTCAAAACTTGTTCGACAACTTGTTTTGGTCTTTACATATCGACTAGAATCGCGACTCAGCACCATATACTACCTACCATATGCGATAATGCTGCGAGCCCATGATATAATATAATTGGAATGCGCCGCACACACAAACCAAACACGAGTACGAGTGCGAGTACGGTGGAAAACTATCTGCTGGTTTTCCACACATTATCGGGCTTGGCTCGGCTTACCGAGAATCATGCTCGGGCCGCAGTAAATTTCCATAAATTTACATGCCATAAATCAAATTGAAAATGTGTTTTCCCCGATGATCGCAACTCCTTTCCTTATCTCCAACGGCTGTCTGTCTGTCTTTGGGGGAGAAGACAGCCGCTGCCTCCGTTGCTGAGCTGAACAGTGGCCTTATCAGTCGAGTTCAGTGCAGTTGCTGACAAAGTGCAGTCAACTCTTCTCCTCGGTCTGCATTTCCCCGTCTTGACGATGGCGATGACTAAGTTGCGAGAGCCCACGCAATGGGAGTTCTGTGTTTTATTATTTGGTTAAACACAACGACGCAGCACAGACGGCACAAATGGCCAATGCTGACGGCTGAAAGCGATGAACTCATTCACTTATTCATTCATGCAGTCAGAACTATTAAACAAGGCTATACGACTATTAATTACCTAGTACTCAGTACTGTCATAACAGAGTTTTTGCAAAAAATGTTGCGATTTAAAATAAAAGTGGGGTATAGATAGATTTCGATCTTTTAGATAAATGTCTCTTGGCAACTTTTGTTTAACAGAAAACCTTTGAGAGCTACAATGATTTCAAATATTCCGAGGGCGGAAGTAGGCGGTACTAATGTTCCCAACAAACCTTGGCAGTACAAACCGTATACGTTACATCGTAAACTTATTGAGATATAGGCTGGGTTTAGTCCAAAAACCAATACTAATATACCCTTAACCTACGAGTACCAGGTATTACAAACAGACAGCAGTCGCTTTATTGACTGCCCGCTAAAAAATTCTCAACGCGCCTAATGGACTTCTCAGCTGTCTGTGCAAGGAAATGCTGCAGCCGCAATAAAACGTGCAAAACATGGCCAACAACAACAGGAAACTCGCAGCGCGAAGCCAAGTTACATATAGTGTGTACGTTCAGGTTCGATCGTATGACTAATTCGCACAGTTCGGTGATAAAGTTCACAAAGTAAATTTGCACACGCTCAGCTCGAAGCTGCTCTGCTCTCGATACCTCGCACTTTTTTTTTTTGGTTTATTTTGCGGCTTTTACCCGGCAATTACGTCACCGGGGAAGCGAGCGTCTTTAGCGCTGTCAGCTTGTCAAAAAAATATGTACAATTTTGAGTTGGACCGACTTTCTTATTGCATTCGGCAGAAAACTGATGTACGTATGTGCTTATATGTGTCTCTGAGTCAGTCTGGCGATCGCATATGGCGCTATTTATTGGCCACAACTCTTGATAGCACTCGCAGCAAAACTGCACGTCCACGAAAATGTTTGAGACTCGAAAAGTACAGGGAAACTTGGCTTTAAACTTACGATTCTGACATGGGAAAGTCAACCAACCTGCAAAGAAAAGAATACACAAAACAAGTTATTAATTTAAATATGAATAGAAATAGCTGTATAAATATTCCCATTCAATTTCCAGAATTAGCAAATGTATGGAGGGGAAAGATTTAAGTGTGCGATTTCACTTTCAAAGATGAGATCATTGTAAGCGAGTGGTAAACAGAAAGGTGTCATCCGAAGGTTAGAAAATTTGCAACAAAAATAGTGAAAGATAACCCCAGCACATGCCAGCTACAAAAATCGTATTGTACATACATGTAAGTTCAACTAGATCCGCTGTCTGCTATCAGCAATGAGATCATCCCACTTGGACACTAAGGTCATCGAAAATTATTTTTTATTACGGCGCCATCTCTGAGGAAAACTCTATCAGTCTATATGCACTCAAGAATGTGTGTTTGTATGCATTTATTGAGTACCTAGGAGCCCACTTTATACATTCTCAAATTTATTTACGATGACAAATGTGAGTTTATCACGTAGTCATGATTCACACAAATTCTAATCGCCAAGCTCTCGCAAATAAAAAAGGTTTTGCAATAAAAATTAGCCAGCGAAATAATCAATTATTGGGAGGCGAGCAATCGAGAGGGCGGCCTGAATGTAACTAAAAACCAAACAACAAACTTAATTAAAAACCAAAAATGGGGCGCAAAAGTAAACAAACCGCCCACACAGAAAGCACGACACTCACTCACTCAGGAACTGCAGACTGCACAAATTGAAAAAAAAAAAATAAAAAACAAAAACAAAAACAAAACAAAGTTAAAAAGCGAATTGCACTCCAGCGTTCAATGGCCATAAATATGAAATTGTATGGTAAATTAATGCTATTATAGCGTCTAAAATCCAACACACAAGAAATAGAAGAAAAATGCTTAGAAAATACCAGCAACCACTGCTAAATAAAGAGCCATATTTGAAGACCTTGTACGTGGCCAGCCTACACAACCAGTTCGCGGTTTCAGTTTATTTCAATTTTGTGTGCTGTGCCGGTCTGACTTGGCCCAAACTCTGGTCCGGCCAACTCCATCTCCGGCTCCAACTTTAGCTCCAGTGCACGACGAAAAAAAATATAACAAACTCTTAAGAAATTAAACTGAACATTTTAAATCTGAATTTCATTGAATATAGTAATGGTTAAAAGGATTTTCTTTAAAATATATAATCTTAAGCACAGAATATATATATTTTTAGTTTGAAGTAAAAAGTTCTTTAAATACCTGCACATTTTAAGAACATCAAAGTCTTGTTTTTTAAATAATGGGGTTTCCATAAAACATTTAAAGAAGGAATTAAAGGTCATCCCAAACATTTACTCTTAAAAACAATATATTTTACTAACAAATTGACTGCTTTTAATACAAGTAATCCCCAAGTTCTGTTAGATTTTTTTTCTCTGTATACTACCGACTGGCTGTAGCAGCGTTTCAGTTTCTTAGTTCATATGTATACACGTATATACATGTGGCGGCACTTGATTTGCATAACAAATGCAGCACACCAGCAGCAGCAAAAGCAAAGGCAAAATCCGCAGAAGAAGTAGAAGCCGAGGCACCGAGCCGTGCCAAAAACAAAGCCAACTAAAGTGCTGCAAAAATATGTATAGTAGACCCGCTCAAAATTCATCAAATGCGCACCCAAGAGTCAAAAGCTCGTCGCGCTCAATTACCAGAAATTTCACTCCATTAAGACACACACCTCGCGACTCCATAAAAAGTGAATGTCTATCATTAAGACAATTTTTTCCGACGTTTTTTTTTGGTGGTTTTCTTGGCTATTTTTTTTTTCCCCACTTTTTGCATCCGTCCGAACCAGCACTTTTCCATTTCCGCTTTTATGCGAAATTAATTGAGTCTAATTACGGCAATTGAATGCTGTGGATTAGATCATCACAGACTGATCACCTGCCGTGCCGAAGAGCGTGAATGAATTGGTGATTTTCGCCATGAACAGAAATTAATAGCCAAAAATGCTAATTTAGCTCATACTTGTATTTCCACCTCAATTTTAAAAGGCGACAAAATAATGGCCTCTGAACCCACGCAGTAGACGTGTCAGTTTGAGACAAATTGGCAAAGATTCAAATGTGCCATAAAGGGAATACCCTAAAAAAATATCTACGTGTCCAACAGAACGGCCCTTATTTTAAATATATTTATTATATATAAAAAAAGGGTTATACCATAAAGGGTTATACCCTAAAAAAATATCTACGTGTCGAACAGAATGACCCTTAATATAATAAATATATTTAACATAAGGGTTATAAATATTTATTCCATAGAGTTTAAAACTAGAGAGCGCTAGACCATTTATTGGGGCCATTAGTCAGCGGGCGTCGATTGCGTAGCACGGTGGTTGCTGTTCCCCGATTTGTTTGCATTTTCACATTTATAGTATTTATCAACAAATTACGCTGTAAACAAAAGCAAACAGACCGAGCAAACGAACGGACACGGCACATACCACAAAAGTCCGGCCAAAAGGTTAATTATGCAGCCAGATCGGGAATTTACAATACTATAAGTACGGAGAAGTTAGTCAGCTCGTCAGCGGCGCTGTTCGTCAATCATTTTCTGGATGGCTTACATGAAAATCGTGTTTGGTTTTCCTTATTTTTGGTCTGTGTTAAACGTTTTCACTGCATTTCTTACAGCCAAACAAATTTTTTGACAAGCAACTGACAGAAATTGACAAGCGACCGAGCAATGGGAGCTGGGATTTTGGATGTCCAAAAAGAACTCCCAACTCCCAGGCGATGTGAGAGATGGGTCCAGCTGTGAAAAGGTCAACATTCAGACATGCTGGGTCTGTCGTGCAGAGTTATTGCCCCGTTGTTTTGCCTTTTTTCTAGTCTTTTCTTCTAGCCTCACCTCACTTTCCAACGATGGCCAAAAGAAATGAAAAGTGTGGCCTGAGAACCCGGGAAAGGCCTTTCTTCTCGAACCCGAAACGGCTTTGTCGGGCTAATATTGACAAATTAAAAGCAGGTTAATGTGTCTTTAATGTTTGTGTAGTTTTCACTGGTGGGGTTAGGCACTGTGTGTGCATCCTACAAAATCCATTGATGCAACATATGTGCGCAGCCATGTAAAAATACACAAAGATCGGCGCGTATCTTTAAGAACCGACATAAAACACAGATACTATATGTACAAACACGTGTGCTAGTGCGTGTGTGTGTGTGTGTGTGTGTAAAAAGTGGCAGCCAAAGGCAAGGCAATTCAAAAGTCATTGAGGCGCAAAAGTCAAGCATAAATATTTCAAATAATGTTTGCTGGCCCCGCTGGCATTGGGTCTTGGGTCTGGGGTCTTGGATCTTTCAAACCCAACTGAAACAGCTACCCCTCTCTTTCTGGCGACTCGCTACCCCTCTCTTTCTCCCACTATCACTGTGTTTGTGTGTGTGTGTGGCATAATTTGGTGAGAGTTCGAGTTCAACAGCTGAACAAAAACAGCACCAAGCACATTAACTTTGAAACAAGAACAACAGCATAGAACCCGAAACGGTACACAGGAAAAATCTAGATATTTTCAAAACATTTTAAAAGTTAAATCATAATACTGCAACTTACTTATATAATAACAAATACCCACATTTGTAGTTTTTAAAGATTAATTTAAAGAGTTTCTTATGGCTAACATACTGTTGTACGATATATTATACCTTTTAAAAATTTTTAACATTAATTCAATGGACTTCAAATATAATATTATATGATGTATGTTATTAAATTCTTTTTAAACAAATGTATTGCATCTTTTTCGTTGTATGTAAACTGATTTAAAAATGTCAAATTAAAAACTGATAATTTATTTGTTTTTACTTATAAATTCTTTAAAAGGTCAACATATATTTCTTACAATAAATTTAAATTTATAATAAATGGAAACAACTAGCGAATAAAATCAAATTAGATTCAAAACCATTTTGTTTCTGTGTACAAATCGGAAAATGGAGAACAGAGAATGGAGCACTGAGAACAGTGCACAGAGAACCGGAGAATTGGAGAACCGGAGGGAGCTCACATCGCAGCACGTTGAGATGAGATGAGAAATTCTAGAGGGTGAGAGCGAGGGAGAACCGAGGCGGGCGGCTCTGTAATAGACGATGTCTACGCTGATGACCTCAGTTAAAAATAAATAATGCCTTACATTGTTTGGAATTAGTTGCTGTTTTTGGGCTCCAGACTGTAGATGGCACTCCGAGATTCTGGCCGTAAGTTCAGGGTGGCGCTCGGTGATCATGAAGATGCTTATGAGGCTGGCGACAATAAGAACAACATGGGGCGCCCAAACAAATCATTTTGTCAACTCAGCTTGTACCCGGCAGCTGGAGAGCAGACATGCATATTTGTGTAAATTCTTGTACGACATTTATCACACACGAAATTGATGAACCTGCCCCGCCTGATAAATGTTTGTGAGCAGCCAAACAGAGGGAAAGCGATTAAAATAAATTAGAGAAAATCTGGGGAAGAGATTATCTTCTAAGCTGCTGGATTGGGTGTAACATTATTTGCTTAAATCTAAAAATCAGAAGGTTCGTGGGAGGGATTAACTCCTCAACTTATGGATTTAGTGTTTCAAATCTTTTATTTTATTTAAAATGTATATCGGATGGACTTCAGTTTGTTTCAAGGTATTTAAAGTATGTTTTTATAGTTTAAATAAAAAATATTTAATCAGCTATAAATTAAATAAATAACTAAATGCAGTAATGTTATTATAACTAAATAAGAATTAAATTAGAAGTGATTTTTCAATTGGATGTAACTTTAAAACTTTCAATTATTTAACTTTTTTTCTGGGTTTCCAGCAAGAAGAAGAAACAGGCCAGCCGAAATATTGTTTCAGTTTTATTTACCTGAAATTTGCTATTTTATCAACCACCCAGCACAAGTGTTTCGTTGTGAACTTATTTACATACTTATCGGTACATATGTGGAGTATAAACAACAAAGGCAGAAACAACGAAAGCAAAACGAGTTTATACACAAGGTGGCTATGCTGTAAAATTATAAAGGGCGGACCATATCAAGAGTTGCTGTTATGGCAGACAAAGCGGGTCGCCAGTGTCTCGGGGGTTAAAAAAAAAATATCGACACCGATGACGCACCATAGAACCGGAAATTCTGTTATTTAGCTGAGTTCTCGATGTGTATGCAAATCAAATTGTTTGTGCATTTTCGGTGCTTACTCCCCTGAAACTAAAGGCAAAGGGAACTGCCAACCAACAAGAGTGTAAACAAACTACACAGCGATTATGATTTATGAAACGAAAAAAGCGCTGACAATCCAAACAGCAGCGGAAATGGTAAAGAATCGACCCAAACTCAAACTCAAACCCCAAAAAACGATCGCAGATAACTCCAGAACTGACTTGAACGCGTCGAGCAGATAATGCCAGCGTCTAACTAGCTGTAAACATATATTATATAGGTTATCACTATCATTTTCACACAAGCCGCAGCTGACAAGATAAAGTTGTAGCTGAGTAAAAAAAAAGGAGAGAGAAAACCCAGATACTCAGGTATGTTTTTTGGGAGTGAAAGTAACTGGGCAAACCCGGCGACTATCACTAGATGTATCTAAGCGCTGACGTTTTGTTCTAGGAAGCCCCGAAGCCACACACAAACACCGAACACTGAACACCGAACACTGAGATCTGCAGATCTTTATGGACTGAGAGATAAGCTGGTTTATTTACCCACCGTGGATGATAAGCCACATGGGGTCTCGAAGCTCTATTTACCTTTTTAGATGCGTTTGCAGCTGCTCGAGAAGAGAAGAGAGTATCTGTAACTTTACTATATTTTTCAGGTTTCACAACACCATCGAAAATTCCATAAACACCAAATAGAATTTCGCTTGTATATTTCTTCACAAAACTTTTCTTTTCTTTTCGTATAGATGAGATGTATAATTTCTCTTTTATTTTCGTAGAGTTGTTTCGTTTCTTATTTTTTTGTAATCACTTTTATTTATTTCTCGTTTTCAACAACAACATTTCGTCATGTTTTTTTTTCTTTTCTATGGGGCGTACAAAAAACTTAGTAATCGTAATCGAAAAAACAAAGGCACACGCGTTCTCTCTCTCTTTCTAGAGAGAGAAAGAGACGGAGAAGAGATAGGGAAACAGAAACACACGCACACTGTATATAAAAACGTAACCGAACCGCAAAGAAAACCGATTTTTATGCACTATTTAGCTTTACATATTTTCCCCTGCATGTAGTTTTTATTTTTATTTTTACTTCGCTTTAAAAAGGGGCAAGGGAGTGTTTATTATTATTTTTTCTTTGGGGAAGAGAGTGTAGAAACCGTGCGAAATCCAAGCCTGACAAACGATGCGTTTGTTTTGTTTGCAAGTGCAATTTGCGCGCTTGTTTTTCTTATTTTTTATAGTTGTTTTCCAAAAAAACAAACGATTCCTTTGTTGTTTTAAATCGCGAGCGTGTGTGTGGTTCTGTTTATCGCGTTGGTTGTTACTTTGTTTTGTTATTTTTTCTCCGAAAATTCGTTCGCACCGAGCTCATTCATAAAGCGTATCCAACAGATACTTTCGTAGCGCGCACTCACAGTCTCGTATCCGTCAGATACATCCGTTCGCGAGTCGGTTTGCTGGCCAACTGGAACATGTTGGCTGCCCTCGGATCTTCAGCGGTCCGTGCTGCACGCAACATGTTGCGCTCAAACTGCGCTAACAGCTCGTTTCGAGCTGCTAACAGCGGCGATCTCAAACGACCTCAAACACGTTGCCGTTCGAGGCGTAGGAAAGTCCCCTAGAATTTTCAACTGAAAGTAAAACCGTTGTTGGGAAACTCTATCCATGGGTGTGTAAATTTACACACTTTCCGCCGCTAACAAGCGGCGATAAAACCCCATGTAACAGCCTCTACTATGGCTTATTTAGTGTGCCTGGGTCTCGGGTTTTATGACCCGGGTGCCCCATCTTTGTGCAGCCTCTGCTGCGTTTATCGCTTGTCTCAAAATCTCCCTTATCAGTGGGGCATTGTCTTATCTGCGGATTTATGGCCCAACGCATTTAATAGCCGCTAGTTCCCGATTCCTGGAAGGCGACTTAACACTTTCGTTGTCTCAATTTGATTAGCGCCTGCATTGGCTTAACACTTTTCCGACCATAAAGTTAGTGGAGCAAAACAAAAGACAGGGAAACCTTCTCGTTACATATTGTTCAAAGTAATCACAACAGGGCTAGAATAACTACAATAATTTGCTATAATTAATTATTTATAAAGTATAATTAAGCATTTTGTTTTAATAGCTACTTTGTCTTAATGACTCAGATTCGTAAACCAAGAAATTAATAGTGTATTGAACCCCGGATTTCTAATTAATAGCATTTATCACTCCTCTTTTGGCTAATACTACCAATTCAAAAGCTACAAGAATGAAACTTAGAACCACCTATGGATTTAATTGCCTGTTAGTTAGCTGCGGCTTTCAAATACGAAAACCAAATGAATTTCGAGCTGTAAATATTAAATAACAGGAAAAACAAAGAGCTAAGAACAGACCGTTTATAATTGTTAATAACACGTATGTAAAGGAGAACGAACTCTTCAACCAAGCAAATTGGTGAATGAACCCAAC
This sequence comes from Drosophila oshimai, assembly GCA_018150695.1. Lineage (NCBI taxonomy): Eukaryota > Metazoa > Arthropoda > Insecta > Diptera > Drosophilidae > Drosophila > Drosophila oshimai. Next base: position 37,909 of record JAECWM010000016.1, on the reverse strand, counting down.
AACAATTCATCGATTAGCCGTGTCAACTCTTTCCTGTCCTGTTGCCATCCCATTTTCCCACTCTATTAGCTTTCCTCTTTCGCTTTCTTGCCTCATTTGTACCCTCCGCATTTCATAACGTTTTGAGGTGTGTTCGCCGGTCTGGTCTCATCCTTATCAAAGGTGCGCATCAGCGTCACAGAGGTTCCCCTAACCGAACCGATCTACGTGCCCGGGATTCTCTTGCTGGCTTTGAAATCGAAACCTCCGGCAGACGACCATTGCCCATTGTGTTGAAATCATCTAAGCATGCGTGCGAGGAGCTCCTCAGTCCCCTAATCCCTCCGAATCCCAATCCCAATCCCAACTCCATCCCGTGTGATGTGCTGCATGCTTGATCGATAGCGTCTGGTCTCCTTGATTTCCAGCGAAAGGTAAACACAACAAAAGCGAAAATAACGAAAACAAAAAGATGCCACGCAGATATTTTGGGGCATATTTTAAATAGTTTTCAATGCCAATAGCAGCAGGAGAAACCTGGCTTAGAGAGTACACTGGGGAAAAAGTCTACTTTATTATTAATATAATGTTATATGAAAATTAATTTAACTTAACTTTTAAAAGGAAAGTTGGAAACCTACTTAAATAGACTTAAAACTTGTATTTAAAGCTAAGTAATTTTATTTTATTTTGAAACAAAGTAAGCAAGGTATGCAAAATAATATCAATAATAACAAAACAATACTATTTCAAAAAATTATTAATAACTAATTTAATGAATATCTTAAAAGATATTTTATGGCAATTTACCTAATATTTTACCTGAAGCATTTAATTTAAATATTAACTATTTAGAACCTAACAAAGTATCAAATTACATTTCAAACATTTTTATAATAAAAACTTAAAACTGCAGACCAACTTTTCTGTGGCATTTTCTCTGTACGTGGACTTTTCACTGTGGCATAAATAATGCCGAATGAAATGCGATAAACAGAGTTATATATTTGCGCACAGCGGGAAGCTGGCCAATAAAGTTGTATGGGGTTTTCCATAATACCCCGAACCAAGTTAAAACCAAACCACAACCAAAACCAAAATAAAAACCAAAACCGAAGCCAGTGAAAAGTGCCATAAAAAAGGCAATGCTCGCCTCGCTTGCACTCACTCAGCGACATCATTCTGTTAATGGTCGCACTGTCTCCAAACGTTGCGATATGCAGATTGTGGTTAGGGAGGGGAATCCCCTCCAGACCACCCCCCCTTGGCCGTAGCCGCACCCCCTAAATGCATTTGAGCCATTTGTTGGCCTTGCCGTTCGGCTGATAAGTCAAGTTTTTATGGACGCGCGCGCATTTAACTTGATTATAAACGACGGCAGGCGGCCGGGCCATATAAAATCGCTGTTCATTATGGCCGAGGCATGTGAAATTAATAAGCCAGCCAGCTAACTGACTTAGCCAGCCGGGCGGGCCAGCATTTTGGCCAAATCTCACCGCTCGCCGCCCAGTTCGTTGCCTAAGTCTTTTGTTTCGCTTTGGTTTTCATGTATTTTGTGCCAGCCGCAAAAATAAAACTCCCGCTGCGCGTGTTTGTGGGCAAACAAACTCCGAAAGACGCCTCAAATGTTCATTAATTCAAATCGATTCTAATCGCAATGCCTTCATTAATCTAAGCGCCACCCCACGCACTGCATTTCTATTGGCCATTGGCCGCTAAATTATTTATTGATGAGCCTCTGCGAAATTAGCTGCCGGATTCGGTTGCAGGCACAATTGCATGATTAATGGGCGGATACCTGGAGTGTCCACAGAGGGACCAGGGACCAGTACCTAGGGTTCTATGACAAACGAGTGTATTTATGACTCTATTCACCTTCCACAGGTAGTCACGTCTCTGCGCGTGTTTGCCTTTCGCCTTCGGAATGGAATCCTTGGCCATTTCACTTCCGCCTGCCAGCCACTTGTTACATGGCGGGCAAACAAGAAAACACATTTTGAGTGCTGTTTGTTTTGACCGGGAAGCAGGAGAGATAAGTCTCTGGGATCCTTCAATTACAAAGGCCAGACGGCAGACCAGGCAGCTATAAACTGACACTGACTTAACGACTGACTCAGAGCTGTGTAAATATGGAACAAAAATACATATCTCCCCCAAAATACTGCGCTACAAGCACTGAACTTATTTGAAATAAAAAAAAATAAGTCAAAGAAAGATATTGAAGTTATTGGGTTGTGCTTCGTATTGTTTCCTTAACTGACCAAAAACATTCATTTCAGTTTATAACTGCATTGTAGATTATTTTTATTTATAACTAGTTAATGTTTTATGATTTCTTTAGAAAGATTTATGCATGCTAAGTAACAATTTAAAAAATAAACCTTTTAAAATAAAATAAATTACCTAATTATTTAAAAAAATAGTTTTTCTGCGTTCATCTCCAGCAATGGTTTACCTAAAATATTTAAATACCTTTTGACTAACAAATACTGCACACAACACGCTTATAAATTAATCAAAATAAATATGTTGCACAGCTTTTTTTTTAGTGCACCGTGAACAAAGCAAAAGCTGTGTCAACATGGGCCCAAATGCGGGATCGGGTCAGCTGCTTTTGGCCAAAAGAAAAGGAAACAAAGGAAGGGAAGCGAATCGCTGTGGCCCGCTCAAGGTTACCGCCAGCTTTGGGTCAAGCGGTCCGCGAGCCGCGTGAAAATCTTGTTAAGCATTTAATGCCAATGAGCAAATATAAATCAACATGACAAATGACCAAAAATTCTCGGCCTTCAAAGAGACACCAGCGGCACACAAACAAGGGCGACAAGAGTGTTGCGTTGCAAGTACTTGTTGCAGTGCACGGTGGCTCCCTTTGTTGCCTTTGTTGTCGCTGTTGTTGTCTCTCTTGTTGTTGTTGCAATTGTTATTGTTGTACAAGCCATTGTTGCGGCAACGAAATCTGCATAAATGGGTCAGCGATCAGCAGTCAGGCAGCTGCCACAAGCGGTGTACTTTGCCTTTGCTTTGCCTTTGCCTTTGCCTTTGCTTTGCCTTTGTGTACTTGTTACGCCCGCCGAACGGAACTCATTGAACCGCATTAAAAGTGTTTCTTTCTTCTCATTTCCTTATTTCAAACATACCCTCCGAAAAGGTGTTTAAAAAGACTGCGGACTAAAGGAACCTTTAGCAGAATTTAGAGCTTTGTATCTCACTAAAGAGCAAATCAGTTTATCATTATGAAAGCAGTTAATAAACAGCCAAAAATGTTAAGTGTGTTCATGACAATGCGGACTTCTTTAAAATTTTATTTTTAAAATGTTCATGATAATGCGGACTTCTTTTATATTTTATTTTTAATAAACTTTAAGTATCTGATGAGTGTTAATTAAATTCTTTTCGACTCTGTAAAATTATACTTTGTATCTAGCTAATGTAAAATGTCTGAAAACAAATATAAAAAGCAAAAGAAATTATCTTTTGTTTTAGCAAACTTTTGAATTAATTTTGCATCTTGGAAATTATTAAATGTGCATACAAGAAGTTACAAGTGATATTGCAATTTTAAGATAACTAAATAAAATCAAACTGGCATGTAAAATTTTGATAACTAAATCTTTGTTACTTGCTAATTTTTTTAAACTTTATTCACTTCCAATAAGAAAAGACAGAAGCACAGCCCTCCCCATTGTTTTGCCTTCGATTCGTAGGTACTATTTGTGTATTGTTAGCTGCAGTGCCAGATGATACAAATGGCTATCAACACATTCAACACAGGCCCACAGACTGGCAGCCGCATTCCTGGAAGCTCATATTTCTAGAAATTTTACAATGTGCGAATGTGCTTGTTGCGGGTGCTAAGTTCAGAGTCGCCATGAGTTTGTGCATCGCACGAACTGTGGATGCTCGCTGACAACACTGGGCCCTGATATTTCAGGGGGCGGCCGGAAAACCCGCTGACAGCATGTGGTGAAAACACCGCCCGAGGAAAACCAGACGGAAAAAAAGGGAGATTCGATGACTAAAATAAATGTACGTGTGCATCCACATCCACACTCGATTTTATTTTCGTGGAGCTGCCGCCGCCGTGTCTACGCCGGATCAACTGGCTCTGTAATTATAGAGAACGCTTGCCGCGGCCGCCGTGTCACAGTTGCCACATAAATCAAACCTCTGGCGGAAAAGTCAGTCAGCCGGCCAAAGTTGCTGCTGTTTTGCTGTCGCTGGTGCACCTTAAAAATTTTCTTTACACTTGGGAATTTATTAATTAAAATGTAACTTTAAAATAACGTTAGTTTTTTGTACTTTACTTTTATTTTTCTAAATAATTAATTATTTTATAATTCAAAAGCATATTTTTATTGAAAACTAAGTTAATTAGAAACAATGAAAAACAACAGAAGACGCTATATAACGTTATTTTTTTTAAACATTTCCATAAAGTATTTTAAATGTTTGGTAAAGGGAATATTTCTAGGACGGTATTATGTTGATTTTAACCTTAAATAACCCTTTTTTAGTCACACTTATTGCAAACTACGTTTATATAAGTCGGAAAAATAAATACTTAATGCGCTTAGACTTTTGGAGTCAACTAAACATATCCTAGAATACCAATAAGATAAAAATTAAATAATCCTAGTTATAAAAGAAAAAACACTTAAATATCTTTACAAATCTACCGTTTAATCCAGATTTTTGAGGACATCTTTCTTTGGATTAAGTTTGAAAATTAAAGCCTAGAATTTTCGGAGTGTACTTGCCACGCGCGACTTGGCTTTCTGGAATCATAATTCAAGACCACTCCAATCCGCGTTGCTTGGCAGCCAGTTTTTGGCTTTTGTGTTGAACTTTTCGCACGCCACGCCGACGGCCGTGGCAATGGAATTGGCAGTGGCAGCGTCTTGTGGCATCCGTCTTTGTAATTAGGCGTTCATAATTAGCCAGGCTGAGCGATTTTTTATAACATAGGAAAAGGCGTCGCTCTCACGGGCTTTAGAAAGTTTTTGTTTCTATTTTTTGTGTTTTTATTTTTCCATCGTAAGCTCGCTGATTATTAGCACGATAGCATTTAATTAGATTTTGGCCGGCGGACAGGCAGACAGCCAGACAGACAGACAGACGAGACGGACAGTGTGGCATTGTGAAAGGCAGCCCAAGAGACTCCGAAGCTGGCGGAGATCTGGGCGCAGTCACAGCTCATTAGACGCCAACGCTCGAGTATTTTTTAGTTTTTGTTTTTTTTGTTTTGCATATGACCGTTTCCGTTTGCTAACAAAAATCGCACACAAAAAATATAGTAAGAAAAACTTGTAATTTATAGTACTCGAGAGCGGCCTTGATCGCCAGCAGCGAAGCGAGACTAGAGTTGGCTTAAGCCGAAGCTAAAATGTTGCAACGTTTGTTCTGCTGATTGTTTTGTTTATTTGCTGGTGTTGGCCGAAACATAATCATAAAACTGTAAACACGAAATGCATAAATTGCAAACCGAGAGCCATCGAGAGGCTGCAGCGGCGGAGGCTGCACTTAACCCAGTTTGCTGGCCGGGCTGCCATTTACCATTTACTATTCACCAGTTACTATTCACCAGTTACCAGTTACCAGTTACCATTCCATTCAGCAACTGCCGCGTTGCATGTCGCGGGTCCATTGATTGCGCCGTTTGAGATCCGCTGACTAGACAAACAAAGGCACAGTCCGCCGCTCTGTTCTGTTAATTTACTATAAATATACGAAAAGCTCGGCTCAGGTGCGTCCCCGCAAAACCAGGTGACAACAAGTGCACGCTCACGCAAAAGTATCGAAATGTTTTAACGTATTTTCGAGGGAAACCAACAACATAAATAGTGAGGCCGGAAACCATTTGCAGTTCGTTAAATTAGTAGACCTATTCTGACTTTCCCTTTTTGTCAATATTGTAAGAGAATAAATTAAAAGTACTTAAGAGTTCTTAAACACAAACATTTTGGAATAAGTGTAATGCAGGTTAATTTATATGGTAACTTAATACGATTACGGAAAGATTAATTACATAATTTTTTAATTTAAAGTAGGTACATTTTTCATGTTAAATTAATTAAGAATTAAAGTTGAGCACACTCTGATTAAATCGCAGCACAGATTGGGGCCTTATCAGTACCGAAAATATTTGATTTAAATTAATTAACATTTACTATGTTTTTTTCTCTAAGTCGACATGACACTATCTGTGCTAGGAAATTTTTGAAACTTGTTCTTAATAATTTTATGAAAGTGTTGTTTCGCTTTAAAACTTTTCAATACCTAGTCAATAGTGTAATATCATTATTATTATTGTTTTACAAAGTAAAACGATATTTTTTAATTATGTGTTAAGTTAAAGTTGTTATATTTTTATTTGATAATCATACCACTTGTCCGTTTTTTTTATAATGACCAGTTGAAAGCAAGGGCAAAATATATTTCAAATAAACTACTTTAATATCCTTTAACCCCTTAACCTTTTAAAAATGTTTTGTTTTTTGTGGGCTTTATGTTTTTAAATATTTGTTCCCAAGGCTTAGCTGGAACACCCACCTGGAAACAGAGTCCTTATCAGCAGCCCCTATGCTGGGAGGGTGGCCCAAGTGCGGTAGCTGGAATGACAGCAGGATGCAAGAGTCGCTGGCTGCCACAGTAGCCGCACAGGAAGCGGCGGGCAGCATGGACACATGCAAATGACAATGCAAATGCAAATGCAGTTGAGACAGTCGAAACAACGACTACGACAACGGCTTCATCACCTGCGGGCAGAAAAGCGGACTGGACAGCGGGGGCGGTGCAGACAATTTGGGGCGTGGCCGGAGTGCTGGCTGGCTAATTTCTAAACACAAAGTTACCCATCCGCAGGAGTGTACAGTTAGAGAAAAAAATTAAAAATAAAAACGCGCGCCAAGTTGTCTGCAAGTGTTGCACATCGCACAGATGCCAGCGCCGCGATACAAAGCCAAAAGGCCAGCAGCAGCAGCAGCAGCAACATCAGCGGCTGCAGCAGCAGCAACAACATGGGCAAAAACAAAAACAATGGTGGCAGCTGCTACCGCCGCCACAAAACATAATCTCTGGCGATATCTCAGCAGCGGCATTCGTGTGGCTTCCTTTGGCCACCACCTCCCAGCATCTTTGTATCCCAAGTATCCCAGCATCCCAGCCTCCCCCTGCACCACCTGCACCACTGCACCACTGCACCACCGTCGCACCACCCTCCGCTTAGTGACTGTCTAAGTAGCTGGTTTGTTTTTATTATTTTTCCTTCGTTTTCCGTTGCATCGCCGGCGGGCCTATGGCTTAGTTTGCTTTTTTTCCCCGTTGTATTCGCTGGCCGGCGTCCGTAACTAATAAAAATTTCAATTTGTACGCTAAACGGTTATTGACGTATTACCGCTTGGCCAACATCCAAACAGCCAAACGGCCAAACTTCCAGCGAGGAAAACCGGGAGACAGGCTGAGGTTGAGGTAGCAGCAACGCCTTTAGTTATTGTTTCTGCTGGTTCAGAGCAACGCCTTCGTAATGTTTTATTCATTGCGAAACTCCAGCCATAACGAAAATGCATCGCCCAAAAAAAGGAAAAAAAGGTGAATAAACATTATGAACAAACTTAAACTTTAAATCAAATTTAAAGCAACAGAAAATTGAATTTGATGTGATGTCCTTGACATTGTTAAGAGCCGCACCTGGCCAAAAATCCCCCACAGATTCCACTTCCGGCCGCCGCCTAATTATACTTTTTTTTTGTGCGTCCAAATTATTGCCTATCTTTATGGTAATTACAGTAACTGGCTTAATTACATAACCCGAGTGTCTCCGTACAATTTGCGGGTTCGTGATGCGGCATGAAATTAACTTGAAGTACGCCTTAATGTCTAAACCGATTTTCGAGGGGCTTGTCCGCGTAAAAAAAATATAATAAAAAAACAAAGAAAAAGTATGTTCAAAATTGGAGAAGATAAAAACGAAGCTGACGAGGTACGCTATTAGGCTGATTTGCAATTTGCCAATGCTAATTTGGGCAAATAAACTCGGACAGGCTGTGGGAAAATGTGCTGCAATGAAGGTTAACCTTTATAGAAATTTTAAAAAAATAATAAAATATGATGGAATGGAAAAAGTTTAACTCTAAAACTAACTCCTAACTTTAATATTTTTTTAAAGTTTTTGAACCATCTAGTTTTGGTAAAGGGTAATTGCGTCAAGCATTTTTATTGTTTCTTTATGTTACTCTACTAAAATAATAATATTTTCAATTAATTTAATTGAAAATATAAAATTTTTAGGTTAACAAAAAACTTTTGACACATTTTGTTTTTTGAAAATAAAAATATGTTAATTACTTTTAAGTTAGCCGAACGACTTAAAAGTATTTTACATATTTTCCGACAATTTGCATTGTTTTAAATATTTTCTTTTTATGATTAATTTTTATAAATATCAATAAAAATTTTTTTAATGAATATGTCAAGATCTAATGGACTTCTTTCTTTGCTAAACTCATTTCGTTTGATATTATTTAAGGATATCCTTTTTTGATTACATTCTAATTTAATCGTTTTGTTTATTTTCTATTTTTTAACTGATTACAAATGTTACAAAATAGCTCATATAAAAATAATAATAAATATTAAGAAAGTCCAAATAAAAGGCAATAGTATTAATAAAGAGGCTACTTGGATGATTCTTTCTTGCTAAGAGCACACCACACAAGGACAACCAATTTGCATATTCTCTTAGCCAGTCAGGGCTGACTTTTTACCAGTCATTCCTCAAGCAATCAAATCTTGAACCCGGAAAGCACTTGATCGGAAATATGTGCGAGGCCTTCGCCTGGTTTTACAGCTCGTCAGACAAAGGCTCTCCATCTCAGTCTCAGTCCTGTTTTGTGGCACCCCAAGCACTCGGCAATTAAGGCTGTCCCGGCTCGTTTAATAAACATATATTTTCCATTTAATTAACTTCCTTAAATGTTTAACATGTTTTTTACATAATTATTGCGCGCTGCCTCCGCAAACCACTAGCCAGCAGCGGATCGGCGATCGGATGGAACAATGACAGCGAACTGGAGCTGAAACTGAGACTGCGAGTTATGTGGGTCACCCACCGCAGGCCAAATGCAAAGGAGATCGAGCCAGCGCGATGGACATAAAAGGCTAAACACATCCAACTGTACAGTCGCATAAAGATCACGATTAAATGAGTGAACAATTGGATCAAATTTGCGCCACAGTCGCAACAGTGCTGCAAAAAGGCCAAAAACCAAAGAAAACCGGGCCGAAGCTAAAAGCCAAAAGCTTAAAGCCCAACTCCCAGGCTAATAAAGGTGCAGGCTCCTCTTTGTCGTTGCTGCAAATGCTGCTGCTGCTGCTGCTGCTGCTGAGGCACTAAAATTGAATGCGTGTGGGTTGCAATGTGACACATACTGTCATTATTACCAAGCAACAACCTCTAGCGGCCAACGGCAACAACACAACAAAACAGCAAAACGACAAAACACCAATGCGACTTGGCCAAGTCGGTCTCGTATTACCACTGCAGTGACTGCAGTTTGGCGGCTCGTTACGGGAAAAGCCGCGCTCCACGCTCCACGCTCCGGGAAAAAGGCCAGGCGCAGGCGCAGGCGCAGGAGTATCTGGCCCAAGAAATTTATGTATTATGCAATGTCGTCGCTTTTTCAGGCTAATTTCTGTTTTCCTCTTTCTCCGTGGGCGGCTGGGAGGAGGCGAACGAAACCCGAGTGCCCCATCAAGCAATTAACAGATGAGGGAGTTATGGAACCCGAGAAGCTGGAGAAGCTCCACTTCGCAATAGGCTAATTGGGAGGTGAGAGAAATATCACACGACTGAGAATAATGAAATATAAACTTATTTAATTTCACTCTCAAAAAATAAACAAAATAATTGGGAGCTGAGAGAGTCTGTCTTTCAGTGAAGCATAAAAATATTTGTTATTTAATTGCAGTCCCAAGAAAAAACCAAATGGAATTTGATTATTAACATTTATTGTTACTGAACATAATATTAAGGAACTGGTAACTACAGATACCTCCTTAACAAATTTAAAGATGAATAGATACATTTTAGTAATCATGGAAACTGAATAAGTACCGACAATAAAAATTTATTAATAAAAACCAAAAGCTTAATCTTCTGATCATATAAAAACGTAGAAGGGCCCTTAAAATCCTTTTTATTTCATCTCACGTTAAAATTTAATTAAAAGATTATTTTATAAAAATCTACTTATATATCTGAATTATCGTTCGAAATTCGGAGAAATGAAATAAGCAACTTAAGGTAAAACTTTTAAGAGGACAGTTTTTTATACTTACACGTGCGTTGCCTGGTAAACTTAAAAAATAACATTTTAAATACCTGGTACAAAGCTTCTTAAGAACTTTATAAATAACTTAATAAGTTATTTAGACGGTAAACCTTTACAATCTTCTTTTGTGACACAAACTGCCACCCATTCCAAGCAGCAGAAACTCAAAATTTATGCGAAGCGAAGAGACACAAAAAGTGTTTCTAATTTTTTTGCTAGTGAAAGCCAAGAAGGCAGCGACAGCGACAACAACAAAGGCAGCAGCAGCAGCAACAACGACAAACATTGCCACTGATTAGCCGGTAGCCAGGAATCCTGTTGCCCGATGACTGTTGCACGTTGTCCGTGGCAACGTCGGCCTGCACCTTGGCAAACGGCAATAAATTTTGCACTTGAAATAAAAAGTAATGCTGGAAATTGTAACATAAAGCAACTGTCACACATAAAAAAATCAAGGCAGCTTTCGTGGTAAGCCGGAATGCACGCACACACACTGCTGCAGTTGCTGTTGCTGCTACTGCTGTTGCCTGACTGACTGGCAACTGTCACTTTTGGCCAAGTTGCATGTCCACGGCAATTGCTACCATTTTCATTTCGTTTTCGTGGCGTTGACAATTTTTCCTGCTCTCCGATTCCGACTCTATTTGCAGCATTCAACGATCAACATTCAACATTCACCCATCGGGCGTCGGCTGCGTGGGTTGCAGCTTAGTGAAAATTGGCAAAAATATTTGGTCAAAATGTAAAAGTTATGGCCAAGCGCTGGGGCCGCAACGGCAAAGGCAACGGCAACTGCAACGTCTGGCAAATGTTAATTTACGATTTCAATTTGGCGGCCGTTGCAAGAGCGGCACATAATTTATGCGCCTTAATTGAGCGGCCCGTAGACAAAAAGAGGGGGTGGTGTTGCAGCAACTTGAACTTCACAGAAGTTATGACATGAAAGTCGGTTAGTCACGTCTGCTGCTGCTGCCTGCCTGCTGCATGTTGCATTTGACACACATTCCAAATTCGAATCGAATCGAATCGACTCGCTGCTGTTGCAGATGCAGATGGGCGGTGGGAGGGCAGTGCGGCTCAAGGTCAGCGGTGCTGCCTCATTAATTCCAAGCACCAGCTGTCATGACGCGCAGCTTTGGGCAATCGAAATGAATTTAAGTTAGTTGACTGCTAATTCAAGGGCATGCAGGCGCAGTTCGGAGTTTGCAGCAATTTATTTCAATTAGAAACTCATGAGGGTTCGACGCTCGCAGCTAAATTACTCTTTGCTGCTACTTTGTTGTGGGCGCGTGCACACAATCCTATCAGATGCACGCAGCAAAAAAATCACAGACTTTGAACATTTTCCCTTCTATTATAAGAATAAGATTGAACTAATATTTCCATAACAGGAAAACTTCCATACTAGAAGTTTAAAGACTTCTTTGGGCAACATTTTTTAATTTTTTCATAGTACCTTTTTAAGAAAGGTTTTTCTATATGCTTAAAATAAAGATGATGAATGCAGTTTAATTTTAAATAAAAAGTTAGTGCTCACTTAATTGTGTAAATATTTTTAAAGACTTTTGTAAACACTTCTGAGAAGAAACAAAATGTACCAATTTTGGTAAAAAAAAAATAAAACAAAATAATAACATTTTTCTTTGAATAAATATCCGTGGTTTTTAACAGCTTACTCTTTGTATAAACAGTCAGATGTTGTGAGTTTTATAGTATTCATTTTGATACATTTTTTTTTGGTGCACTAAGGGTTAGGCAATCGAGTTCAATTTGAAATAAATGAGTTGTGCGCGTGCAATTCCGAGTGCAGAAGTTGGCAGTCGTCATTAAGAGGCAGTTGAGCCTATCAATGGGAGTTTAAAGGGGGTTGATGCAGGCGGCAGAGGCCAGTGACCCATGGCCACATGGGAAGCTATGACCCAACAGAAGTGGCCACAACCTTCAAACAACTTTCCTAAAAACCCACCGAACCATGGATTGTTGCATATCCCAAGCCGATCCGAACCGAAAAATGGCCAACACCTTTCCCGCCTTTCGCTCTTGGCCAGTGGCCACCGGCCACATTGCGGCAGGTTAGTCAGCCATATCGGCCAAAAGTTGCAACTGACTTTCCAAAGTCGCAAAGGGAAAAACAAACTAATAAGCCAGGCGAATGAATGCCACCTATGTGGATTATATATCTATTTTTTTCCTCCATGGATAGTGCAGGCGTAATGATGCAAATTTGGCCAGGGCCGATGATGATTGTTATGATGCAATTGCAGTCGCCCAAATAACTGCAATTGCGCGGTCCTGCCACTGCCACACAATAAAGACGCTTTTGGCCCCTCTATTATGCTAACTCGATTTGGGCAAACAGTCCGCCAAATTATTGTTATTATGCGGAAATGCCCGAAAAAACAGCCGTAGGGGGGGGGGTCTTGAAAGTATCAAACTTCAAGCGCTTACGAAATTGGGCGCAGAAAATTGGCAGCCGACAATCTGGCTATCTCCATCGCTCCGTTCGCTCACTCACTCTCAGCCAACATCCATATGTTTAATGGCAATATTTTCATAGCTCGTTCATAGCCGATACAAATCAATCATTATACTCACTTGCAGGCCATGTAATTTGTACCCTTTGCTTGTTTTCACTTCCTATTAAATTATATTTGGCATTTAACGAAGCGAGGTGGGTGTGGGTGACATCAATTACACGACAGCCCCAGCCGACTCCTGGAGCCATTCCCAGGGACTCTGGGATTTGGGGACGCGACGGGAGCAGCCCGGAGGAGCGAGTAGCCCCCAGCATTGGGCTCCCCCCGAAAAAAAGGAGCGGCACTGACAGCTTTCTGGGCCCCATTTGACGCACGCCCGTTGTACTAACAACAACAACATGGCAACAACTGAGGCAAACTCTCCCAATCAAAAGCTACAGATGCACTAAGCGAAAATTATACTTAAAATTTGTAACATAAATATATTAACTAACCATTAAACTCAAATAGTAAAACAAATTGAGTTGAGTTATTGTTTCCCAATTTCTTGCTTTCTTAGCTTTTTTAAAATTGTTTTTAGTACAACGTTGCAGAAAAGCTATTTAGTTTCTTAGTATTTAACAATTGTTAAAGTTAATAAGCTGGGCTACCTACCTCTATAACTACTTTATTTTTTGTGTTTATTAATTAATAACAATTATCCTTTTAAGCTTACCAATTACTAATAAATAAAACTTATTTTAAATGGGATCAATAAAAAAAAATATATATGCAAATGTTATTTTTGTTCAATTTATAAATTAAACTAATTGTGAACTAAATATCCTTATTGTTTAACCATTATAGTTAAGGAAGCCATTTCTGAATGCAATCTATTTTCTAAATCTAAAAAATATACATAAAAGTCGATTAAAAAAGATTTATTTAAAAAAATCTGTGTTATTAGTTACCTACGTATTAAATACCTTCCAAATGTTTTTGTGAGTGCACAGTTTCCAGCCTCCTCGACGTGATTGAGTAATTTCGATTGTCTTGTGGCAGAAGTTTATCAAGCCGAATAATATTAACGACATGCCCCGGCTGCTGTTGGCCAAAAGAAAGGCAAATAATGCAACAGCCGCACGTCATTTATGGCTGCAATGTGGTGGTTGCATGCACAGGGCGGTGGTGCAGTGGTGCGGTGGTGCTCCTCCCAGTGGTGCTTGATAATTTTTCGGGTGTCGCTGGGGCAGGGTTTTTAATTATGTTGCTGCATGCGGCCGAGCAAAAAGTGCATTAAAATACGTATTTATTAAGTTGAAAGTCCGACGGGGTCTTGAACTGTGGGCCAGCATAAAATAAATTGGTTTTTACTCGCCGATGATTGGCAATCCAGGGAGCGAAGCAGGAAGCCCAGTGACCATGTGGCTGGTTTCCATCCATAAATCAAAGGAGGAGATGCAAAAAGCGAGTTCTAAGAGCCGAGGCGCCCAAAATATATTGTACGACCCCAGGAAAGCTGATCCTTCTTATCGATGGATTCCTGCCGAAAGGGGGCTTTCCTTTGACATATCTCCAGCGCAGACTTATCAGTGTAACTCAATATAGCGTCGTTTAATCAACATTCTTGGGTAATTTTTGTGGATTTTTGGGAATTTTCGCCCTTTGCGGCTTATGCAATTGAACACAGGATCGGGGATCTGGGATCGATACGTGCTGTGCACTTTTTCAACAACTGCGTGGAGTTTTCGGATATCAAATTTCACCGGGGCCGCTGTAGTACACACCACATGCCCTTTTAGGGCCCTTTAAAAACCATTAACCCGCTGCGGCGCAAATTAATGAAGTTAAGTGACCGAAAGGGTTGCCAGCCATCGAAAGAGATTCAAAGATACAAAACGCAGACACGCGTTAACAACAGTTAACGTCAGCGCAAACTAACAGATGGGCTGGTAAATATTATTAATTAAAACATTAATTTTAATAAATTATCGATTAAGCGTTGGGTAATCGCAAGATGCGTGACTCATGGAGCTGCCAATGTGCGAAAGTGCTGCAATTAGCATGTGGCACTCGCATTCGCCAAACACTTTCCCAATCATCAAAGTCATTCATATGCCTTTCAACTGCAGGCGCGTGCAATGTATCTGTATCTGTATCTGCGAGATACTCGCACAAGCACTCGCTGTTGATATATTAATGATGATTTCTCGCTTTTCGTTCGTGTCTATTTGAATTGCATGATTCAACACTCAGCATCGGCAGCTAATGTGCCACTCTGCGTATCTGTATCTGCTTACATTGCCCCTATCTGTAGCTGTAGCAGTAGATATAAATGTAAATGTATCTGTATCTCGTGCACGTAGCTTTCGGCTTTCTGCTTTACAAGGGGGGCGTTACTTTTGTAATCCAATTATCGCGCCCGCTGCTCATCCATCTCCTTGATCCCCCTCCTCCACTGGTATTTTCTATTTTATTGATTGTTTGCATAAACAGTAGATGGGAAAACTTTTACTTCTGGCAATCCAGTGTGAAGTACATGCAAAATTGTGCAATCCCTGGCAATTGCAGCGCCAAGGTCGTTGCTGTGCCGTAAATTTAGAAATGCGCACTGCGATCAAAACGAATTATACCATCAACATAAACATGCCCCAAATTGTCAATTCGAATTGCCGAGCTCTTAAATTTATCCCCTGCGGATATATTTTTAGAGCTCTAGACGGATGATCGTAATTATGAGCTGATGATGATGATGATTGTGATGCAGCAATCGAGAGGTGAGTCACACCTTTCCGTCGCCGCTGAGTGATTGGTCGTTTGAAGATTTATTCATGCCGCTATGCAAAATACAAAAATACAAAAAAAATAATAGTATTTCTTCTGCGTTATTTACGTTCGCCGCGCGGGACATTTGACGCTAAATGCAATTTAAGGCCAATAAAACAAAGCGTTAAACTCTCATTTGAATACCCAGCCTCATTATGCATGCGGCGTCATATCGCCAGAACAGCGGCCAATTGCCCAGGCAAAACACAAAAAATCAAAGGCCCACAAAAAATGGCAAATTTTGCATACAAGGCTCCGCTGAAAGTCTGGGAGTGCCGTTTGTGAGCCGTTCCAGTGGTTCTTTTCCCGCGGCTCCAGCTCCCTCGAGGTGACAACGAATCCGACGCCATCCATCGCTCGCTCGTCAGAGAGCTGGATTCGCGGATTCGGACTTGGACTCGGATTCAAACATTGATGGCTGACACACTGACACTGACTTGAGCCCGAAAACTGCAGGCGGGAAATGCACTCGAAAAACTCTTGCTACACAGCTCTAAGCGTTGGCTAACCATTAAAATAAAAGGTTGATAAATAAATATTTTAAACTAATTGAGTTATGTTTTCGGTGTGAAATGGTGATGAAGTCCATGTTAAATATAGCTTAAAAATTTGGATTTTGTTTGCAAGGGAAAAACTAAATAAAGTCTTTATTTGCAATTGGTCTCAGATAAGAAGGTTTACCAAATTGTTTTAAATAATATTTTTATGAATGATTCAATAATATTTTAAAATTCAAATAATGTCAAATGTACTAAGCAAAAAGGGTTAATAGTCGATTAAAGATTTTGACAAATAAATAAATGGAAAGTTACTTTTGACATAAATAGAAATAAGAAAAGAAAGCACTTATTCTTATAAATTTTAAGGATTTACTATTGCAGATGTTATATTCTCGTTCTATAAATAATTTTTTTGTAAGCCACATTAACAAGTTATTTTTTTAAAATCAACGACTACTTTTAAAAATGTTAAACTATACAAATTTTCCAAGTGTAGAACTGAAGCTTGAGCTGAGACTGACGGAATCTAAAGCCGGGGCTGCGCCTAATTGATTAATTGCAAAACAACAACGAAACACGATTTGCATTTGGATTTCGATTTTGGATTTTTCTCCCCCTCTAGAATGCAATTGGAACTGTCAATTTGCATTTAATTCGGCGAAAATAAATTGCCGCCTGACTCACGATTTGGCTGTGGGGCAGCGGCGGTCGCAATTTGGCTTTAAGCTGCAAGGCCGAGATTATACATTTCTGATATGTCGCAAAATCGTATTTAAGTAATTTTCTGATTTTGTCTGGCTTTAAAAGCAATTTTCGGCGCTGCGATGGGCCGAGTGAATAAATTGATTTTCAATATTGAAATGCTAATTAAACAGAGGGGCTGGGCCATTAATAATTTTATGTTGACACTGGCCATGAGCTGACCTTGCCGTCGAAAACACATGCAAGTGTCGCATAATGCAGCGGGATTACATGGTCGGTGGACAAGCGGCTTACGGTTTACATTGTAGTTAACCAGTCGGCTTCCCCGCTCCATCTCCCCCAATCCCCCCCTGAATCAAAGGAGCTCGCTGACCGGAGCGGCAACAAAGTGTCGATGTTAACATCAAGTCGGCGACAAAGTGAGGCAGATAACTGCGGTTTTTAATCAAATCAAATGCAACGCTGGCAGTGCCACAGTAACGTAATATAGCGAACGAACTTCAAAGACACTGGGAAAAGTGGTATAGTTTTTGGCCTGAAATTATTAATTTCCTGATTTTAAATGTTTTTTTACAAAGCAGCTCAAATTTAAAAAAATAATTTAAAGTTTAAACACTTGAAATTAAATGAGTTATTTCCAGTATTTTCTTCAATATTTAAATACAAGCTTTAAAGCACACAACAAAATTTGTTTTTAGGTCTAGTTGGTTTTTAATTTAATTTTAGTGCACATTTATTGCTAACATTTAAATCGGTTTCTTTAACACCCATAAAAGAAAAAACTTCAAAGAGTTCCAATATCCTTTTAATGTTATTGAAAGCATGTTTTTAGTAGATTTCACCAGTCAAGTCAGTTAAAAACCAGCTTTAATTAAACCTAATTGTTTAGTACATAATATTATTAAATAAATTAATATCTAATTGATTGAAATAAGAAAATGTAACATTTTTAACTGTGCAACATCGCTAGCGACCAATTGGAAAGTGTTAAAAATCTGATAATAATGCGGTGGCAATGTTTTTCACATGCCTGCACACGTTGCTTCCCGCCTTTTGTTTTGTTTTGCATGCTGCTGTCAGGTAAATGAACTTATAATTGGCCATAGAGTGTGTGCCTCAAATGTGTTGATGATGCGTTTTGCACCGCCATTGTGCAACGCGCCGATGTTGAAACGAATTGAAAGTTGCCAGGCGGTCTCTGTGCAACTTTGTTGCCATCGCTTAAACAATTAAAATGCTGCAATTTTTCAGCACATTTCAGCGATTATCGCAGCTGCCACACAGAGCAAACAGAAAGTGATAAATACTCGCATATCGATGCGAGTATCTCGCCACGGTGAGATAACCCTCATGTTGCACAGCCACAGCCAAAGCCGAGTAGCCCGTAAAAAAGCCAGGCTCAGCTGCAGCAAAACTTGAGCAAATGATAATAAACTTTCACGCCCATTAATTGGCTTCGCATATGCACAGGCACACGTACAGCAGCGGTCATATTTCTAATAAAATACAACTAAAAATCACTCTTAAAAAATAAACAGTGCAAAAGCAAAATATTAACTGCTCAAAAAACCATGAACAGCTTTTAACAAGTTACATAACAGTTTTCAAAGATTTTTTCTAAACTAAACTAAATTTAAAAAGATTAATAAATGAATTCCGACAAAAAAAGAGTATCACAAAAGCTTGTTAGGTAAATTCGTTCTCTGTGAATTACCTTTTTTAATTTTATAGAATTTTTAAAATAACCTTTAAATAATAAATTCCAAAGAAGAGCCCCTATTGTGTTGCCCCCGGCTGTGTATCGTTTTATTTGCTGTTACCGCAACTGGCGCTGGCCACTTTTATAGCATGCAATTCGTCAGTTGAGTGCAGCAGCCTGGAAGCCTGCGAAATGCTGCAGTGCTCCTGCTAAGATACAACAAAAAAAGGTCATAAAACAGCAAACAAAAGTAAAAACACTTTCACTGCAACCTTGAGGTACCGCCTCGACATCTCGTACATCTACCCAGATTGCGGACACCAGATTCCAGATCTGTCAGCGCATTGACCAGGGGACAGGCGTTCAATTAACCGCATTTATTTTTGGCCGCTGCGTGAGTGATTTCATTTCAAGTTCGATTATGCAAGCGGCCAGCGGATAAAAGTTCTGTGCACGCAAAACAAAGGACTTAGGCAACGAACTCGTTTTTCGTGGTGCTGCTTATTTCAATGGACTAAATTAACAAAATCATATATCACTGGGCGGTTGGTCAGCTCAGCGACCTCCCAGCAAGAAGATGGAAGATGCTGCTCCAGCCGGTTTCCAGCTTGTTGCTGGCTTGATTTATGCCGTGCACCAAATGAAATGAATTGTGTAACCTTTTTTTACCTTCCTGCCTCCTCCCAGAGACCCGGAGAGTGACTCGGCTTCTCGGGCCACAAAACAGTACAAGACACAGGGCGAGTTAACGCGAATTTTCTTGTTTTTGGTCGTGGGCAGAAGCCCAAGGGGGAGCAGCCCCCCTGCGAAATCCCAACACTCGCACTGTCGTATCCACATCTGCATCCACATCTCCTTCAGGGGCGGGACCACGCAGATGTAGATGCTGCTTATCGCTGGCGGCGCATCGCGGGCACGTTGCGGCCATAAAGCAAATCAAATTGCAACAATTGTTGGTAATATGTTAATAAATTGTTGGCCCAGCCGCCTCACTTTCATTAAGTTGTGCGCGGCTCCGAATGAGCTTCGCTTAAATCGAATTTATTACCATTACCACCGACCTGGCCAGCAATTCCCGGGATGCGATGGATGCGATTGGATTGTCATCGCAGTCGGGAGATGCCCATGCCCGTTTGCGTATTTCATCAGCAGCATTTGCTGACTAACTCCCAAGGCAATAGGCATTCACTGGCATAAATATTTAGCAGTTTTCCAACCAATTATGCAGTGAAGAAAAATTATTATTTTATTTAGAAAAGAAGCAATATTATCCTAATAAATATAATTTTCTACTGAATTAATGGTTGATAAGCATAGAATATTTTTTAAGAAAATGTAATTGCTTAGCAGCTTAAAATTCCATCATTATTTGTAATTTTATATACTTTAACTATATATTTTTATTGAGTTTTATTAATAACCTTTTAATTTGAAAAGGTTTTGGCTTTAAAGAATAGTTTTAAATTATTATAATAAAGGTACAAATTTTATAGCCAGTTAATTGGTGATTATTAAATTTAAAATGGCCAATTTTAAAAGCCATTTTATGTGCAGTGCAGCAATTAACATTGCAAAGCTGTGAGCCGCTCGACAGTATAGTAGTTTCGTTTCCAGAACTTCCCATCGCCGTTTACCAATTTATGTAATTACGAAAAATTATAGAAACCACATGTCGCTAATGGCTGCGATCACTGATCACCGATCACCGAGTCGATGGATTTGCTGTCGACCGCAACTATTCTCATGCCCGTCAATCGCACAAACGGAAAACAGCCAACAGCTTTTGAGGCTCTCGCGGCAAACTTATGAGCATTAGCCGTGAGTTTGGCATTTTGGCCAAATATGGCGCTGGATTTGAGCGGCGATTTATGTGATTTGTGCAGGATTTTGGCAAATGCCGCCCGGCCAATTGACTTGTTGTTGCTGCTGCTTGTTGTTACCCTGGCCCCGCTAATACAAAACTTTATAGGCCAAATCGCATTTGTTCGGAGACCGAGAACCAAAGCGGCTTAAATGCGGCACAGTAGCCGGCTTTGGTTGGCTTTTCTATTTTGGAGGCTGCCATAAACTTGGGCATTAATGCGCGCTGCTCCGTGTGGGCAGCTGGGAAATGAAAAGTTAACTCCGTCCAACATCCAACTGCAAGGGTCAAGGCGAGAGGCTCCTCGACCTTGATGCGGATGTCCACGCACAACAACTTAATTCCAACTAGGGCCGAACAAGCGTTGCTGATTTTCCACAAAGGCTTCTCTCCCCCTCCCCCTCCCTCATCCTCTAATCCCGCAACCATGAATTATGCTCCGCGGCCCCAGAAACCATTTAACGAAATGAGCCCAGTGCACAGCGCACAGTCCATAATCATGGCAGAACCTTGAAGTGCATTTTTAATGCCAGTGCTTGTCTGATAAGATTAAGTCATGAAAAAAAAGGGTTGGGTTGGGTCCTCTCCTCTCCTGTGCTGTCCTGTCCTGCCCTGCCCTCCGTCGGGTTGTTAGCACAACGCTGTCTGCCAAAGTACTTAGCCCAGGTCTCGAGTGCGTCTACATGACTCTCACTTTTAGAGCCAGGAAGGAGCACTTGGAAAAAATGTATCTTCGAAGTTAGGTAATTTACCTGCGACTCGGATGTTAGAAGTATTTTAAAGGTGTACAGTCGTCAGCTTCTTGAAATTTTCTTAGTCAATTTAGTAAAGAGAACATTATACTTTAGCAAACTAAATATAAAAGAAAAATCAATAAACATAAATCTGATTGAAAAAATATAAAAATAAAGTATTTTACTTAAATGACTTAACTTATTTTAAATAAAACTTTTTTGATAAACTCAAGTTAGCACTTCCTTACAACAAACAAGTGTTGTTGTTTTTAAACAAAATAAATAAGATTTTTAATATATTTTTATAAGCTTTCAATGCACTTTTGGTCTTAGTTAAATTTAAAATAAATTTAATGACTTATAATTAAATTAATGGCTACCCAAGTTAGTTCACAAGTGCTTAAATACACATTGGATTTGTATGTAATTTGTTTAATTTAAATGACATCAAAGCAAAGGTTTTGTAATGAGCAATAATCAAGTCACAATGGTCGTTAACTTAATGGTTAATTTTGTTATTTTAGGGCCAAGTAATTGTTCGCCTTTTTTTTGCTGTCTATTTTTCTGTGTAGGGGCAACCACTTTCCAAGGCGAGCGAAAATAGCAACACCGTGGTTAATGCACATTTAAATGTCGATTTTGCAAATTGTTGCTCGTTGTTGTTCGATTCCATTTCCATTCCATTTCAATTATGTTGCGCAATGCGTTGAAATTGCGCGTACTTGTTATTGTTGTGTTGTTTTGGCCAAAAAGCGTCATTGACTTTTGTGGCCACGTTGTTGTTGTTGTTGTTGTTGCTGTAGCTTTGGGCCCCCAGCAAATTGCTTCCGCGTGTTGCAGCTTAATTGTCTCGAACAACATAATTCGCCTTCATTTGCAGGCAAAGTGCCCAAAAAACAATTTCGGTCAAACAATTTTTATGTAAGGTAATTTCAATTTGTTGTTTGTCCGTTTGTCAGTTTGTCCGTTTGTCCGCTGTCCGTTAGCCAGCCGAATTCTCGCAAGTTAAGAGTTGGCCAAAACAAAAAATATCATAAAAAAACCCCAACCGATCGAGTGAAAGAAGCAACAATGAGGGAGAAATAACAAATACTGCCAATTCATGCAGTTTAAAACATTTGTTCGACATTTCAAAGCCACAACCGCCCCACAAAAGAAAGCCATTCATTGGCATTCGCATTCCCGCCTCCAATTCCAGCTCCATTCCCATTCCCATTCCAAGACCCATATCCACTGGACCGCAGCCATAAAATGTCTTAATCAAGGCGAAAGAAGGTTGTTGACCTTGTCATGGAGCTGGGTTCCCAACTTCCAACCAGCAACTGGAGTGCGACTAAGCCAACTCCGCAGCTACCACTTTGTCTCGGCCAAGCAATTAACTTATTTTTGCAGCTGATGAAGACAAACTGTGCCAGCTGATTGCAATCGGCCAGTGCCACACAAGTTGGCATTTCAATTTGGTCATTTGAATGGCCATTGGCCAGCCACCAGCCATGTATCTTCATCTGCAACATCAGGGAATAGAGGCCGTTTGCAGAGGAGAGGCACGTGCCGCCTGCCAGGAAACTAAGTCAACTCAAGATTATGAATCTCAGCTTTGTTCTGGACCTAATTCATTGCCCACCGAATGGCCAATCATGCAAAGTGCCTGACTTACCAGCCAACTGGGACGGCCAATGATATCTAACTATATGAAATGAGTCGCAATGAAATGAAATGTATCCAGGCATTTGGAAAGTACACGACTCTCTGAGTTTTAATACCCTTAAATAGGGTACTTTAATTTGCTTCAAGATGTGCATTTTTATTTTAATTAACTTGTCTACCTACTGTTGTATTTTCCTGATCTTTTCTCTGGTTAAGAATTTCGATATATGTATATGAACTGTGTGAAAAAGTGCACAGCTGGTGGACATTTAATAATGGAAACAGCTTCTACAAAAAGTAAATTTAAAGTGGGTCTGAACTTGAAAAAATTTAAATAAATATGAATACTATTTTATATTTCTTCCAATTTAAAAGTAAAATAAAAATAATGTAAACAGCTTGGTTATTTGTTATTAAAATATTTACTAAATTGTATTGAACTTTTGACTCATAATAAATATTAATAATATTTAATATTACTTCCACTTCAAAAATACAATAAAAGACTTGGTTATTTATTATTTAAATATTTACAAAATTATATTGAGCTTTTGACCAAACCCCCAAGAAAAAAAAAAACTCAGAAATTCTCCCTTTCTTTAAAAGAAAGCGTATTTGAAGATGGGAATTCCCAGAGTAGCCTTTCTTTCTTGTTTTCTTAGGTGCTTGTTACTCATGTTGTTATTGTTGTAGCTGGTTGCGATTTCCGCGAAATGTTTGCCATGATTCACTGAACAAGCTCGGAAAGACATGTTCGGCAAACTGGAGCGGGAAATGGATCTGCGACTGCCAGAGAAAGGGGATGAGGATGAATGGATATCCATAATTTATATGTAGATTATGCACTGAAATGTACGATTTGATTTGCAACTGTCAATACGTTCGGTCAGTCATTGGCTGTCATGTGATGGAATGTTGGCCAACTGCGATGTTGCCTCATGGCCTCATGTTTAGCTTTTTTTCGTTGTGACTTTGGCTTTTTGTTGAAACACATCGACTAATTGCACATGCACAACGTTTATCACTAAACCAACAGCAGACGGCAGTTACAAGGAAAACTCATAAGCATTATCATTAACAATATTATTGTTGTTGTCATCAGCAGAGGCAGCGACAGCGACAGCATCTGCAACAGCAACATCTGCCGCTGCTGCTGCTGGGGGGTAGCCTCATCAGCAAGCACAACAAACAAACAAGCTCCACGACTCCACGGATGGGATCTGCCTGCGCATAATCAGCAAGGCATTTAATAATTTTTACGTTTATATATTTATATACTTGTACAATATTGTTCGCTTCGCTTCATGCAGCGGAGTGGGCACCCACGCCAACTGTCGACTGAGGACTGTCGACCGCCTGTCTGGGAAAGTGGCTGGTGTGTTTTTGTTGATTTGTCGCGGGGTTTGTGTTAAGTGGCCATCATTAGTTAAATATGTGCATTTTTCTTTAAGGATTTTCGTCGGGCGAGAGAGATAAACGACTGAAATATGAACAGCTCGTTAATGTTGATGCACTTTTTGCCGGCCTCGCAGTTTTGTTGCTGCTTTCAAATTGCCGTAATTCAGAGGTGGCTCTCAAGTTAGCTTTCCATTTTATGGTAAAACGCCTCTATTACGTTAAGAAAAAAATATTACCATACTATACAGTTTACAGCGCTGAGAACAAGGTGATCTTAAGCCATCCAAACAAATGTATTTACTACAATTTTAACTCATAGTATTTAAACGTATAAGCTTTTTAAACTTTCTTCTATAGCTAAATTAAAATCAGATTTAAACTTTAATTTAATTCCTGAGGAGACTATTTAATTTAATTTTAAATTTGTTATTAAAAAAAAGCTTAAGCTTAAGTTTAGAATTTATTTACAGTCGATTATTTGAAGTACCTACTTAAAAATTGAAACTAAATATAATGTTTTTTGTTAAGATGTTTTATTTATAACTCGTTATCGTTGTCTAAAAGTTTTGTATATCTCTTCTTTTCTGTTTCTTTAACCAACCATTTAAAATTTATTGATAAACTCTTTTATGAGTATATCGTAAATTTCGTAAATTTTATCGTTAAATATTTGAATATTTAAAGGAATCAAATGCCTCAACAAAATTGACTAAGTGCAAACTGACAAAGGATAATTTTGGTGTAAAATTAAAAAGTTATAAAAATAACCATAAAAGCACCCCACTTTTAATGACCATTTTCCACTCAGTGTGCAGTCCTACCCTTTCGAGCATCTCATCTCCTCCCGCACAAATTGGCAGCTCATTGAAATGCATTTGCGGCAAGTTGCAGGAAATTGAGAGACAATTAACCTGATTAGCGTGTGCCCGGTAACTTTCGTGTCGCAGCGACTACTGTGCGGCGATAGCGGTACATTTGTATCGTTAGTGGGCCCAGTTTTACCCCTTTTTCACCCCTCTTCCACCATCACCCCTTCCCATTTTCCGACGCTTTCTGAGTCAGTGTGCCGGCCAAGATCATTAATCAATGGCTGGCCGGCATCGGGAGCGCAGCACGGATACGTAATTTAGTAGCCATAAATAAAAGAAACTACGGACTGCGCGCTGCGAGTGAAATTGAAATGTTTAAGCGATGAGACAAATGCTCGACTTGATTTGGTAGAGCTTTCTGGCGCTGCGACTGCGGCAGCGGCGCTGA
Source organism: Drosophila oshimai (assembly GCA_018150695.1). Classification (NCBI taxonomy): domain Eukaryota; kingdom Metazoa; phylum Arthropoda; class Insecta; order Diptera; family Drosophilidae; genus Drosophila; species Drosophila oshimai. The sequence goes on along the minus strand of JAECWM010000016.1, from coordinate 12,522 downwards.
AATTAATGACATTTTGCGTGTATTTGGATGTTGTTTATGAAAACAGCATTCAATTTGCATTAGCAATTGGCAATTGATTGATGGCAGCAACGAAAGTGGTTCGATTGTGCGATGGTTCGATGGGACCCAAAAACCAGCCCACGCACCCGCTTCACGCCCGAGACAAAACAAAAGACTCTGGCAACGAACTCGATTCAGCAATCCATCGAACCGTGGAATACTGGCCTGCTTTATGGGCCCCAATAGAACATAAAACCCGAACTACCTGACGGAGGTCATAAACTCACCTTCCGTGCTCAAAAGGAGTGAAAGTCAAGTCTCGCCCATTTGCTGACGCATTGTCAACATGGTAACATCTTCGTGTAAATAGTAAAAATCAAAATTATTGCCAAAACAAAAAAAGACTGATATTATCGTGTTGCTTTGTAATTTCAATTAATAGACAAGCAATATAAACTTTTAAAGGCCTTGGCATTTAATTAAAACATGTGACGGCATTTATGATGGGTGGGCGAGTGTGTGGCGTGTCGTGCGTAATAAACAAAAGCAGCAGCAGCAGCAGCAACATCAACGGCAGCAGCAGCAACATCAAGCAACTAAAGCAAGTGACAGCAGCAGCAGCAGTGAGAAAAAGTGTGAAAGAAAAGCCTCAGGCTCTCAGCTCGCAAAACTGCGGAATTTCTATAGAAGTGAAATTTCTGCCATGCCTAAGACGAGTGTGAGTGTGTGAGAACCGCCAGGCAATTAATTTGTGGAAAATACCCTCGACTTCTCTGAATATTCGAGGTTGATGGGGTGGATTGGGTTTCGGTGTATTGGTCACTTGGTAAACAAAATCTCTTAACAAAAATTATGTACTACATTTTTTTATCCTTTTTAAATATCAGAAAACTTTAGCATTATTCCTAAAATCTAAAGTTATATTAACGCTATTTTTTAATAACTGTAACTATTAAAATTTATTTTTACATATTTATAAATGGGTTTGTTCTTTTTATTTTAATATTTTTGAAACTTCCAAGACTATGTTTTGTATCATTTGAAAATTCTTTCTAAAATATATTTTACAACTAAGAAATTGTTGATGTTTTGTGATCCACCTTTTCATTTAAACTTATTTTGTTTTTCTAAATGTAAGGTATGCCCACTTCGATCAATTAAACTGGATTTTTTTGTTTATATTTTCAGCAACCGCAGACTTGGTAGCAAAAAACATTTTATAAATTAGAGCAACACTTGCCGCGCTGCCTCTAGCTTATGTTGTTCCTGTTGTCGTCGTCGTTCCAGGTGCTGTTGTTACTGCCGCTGAAGTTGCTGCTGTTGCTGCTGTTGTATGCAGCATAGTAGACACCGCCGCACCTTGCATGCGAAAATCTTTTCACGCCTCGGGCCAAGCAGCATGCGAAAAACTAATTTCGGTGCACACATCGTTTGTCTTGGCTCTCCATGCCGGAAGATGTTTCAATTTTGTGAAAAATCGCAACAATTAAATGATTCAGGTGGCCCGATTTCTACTTTGTACTTTAATCACTGTGGCCGCCTTTTTGCGAATGAATTTCGGCCGCACAGAAATAAAAGTGATCATAATGGTTATCGATCACCAGTTTTTAGTTTTTAGTTGCCTAAAAAATACTTGAATATACTTAAAATTTAGTAAAACAGATCTAGACAATTTTAAATATTTAAAGTGCAAATTTATACAAAACAATTTAAAGCCAATAAATTTTCAATAATTTCTATCAATTTCAAATTGATTTTTATCATTTGTGTGGATTATTAAGCGGCTGATCGCATCGATGACATCATTTCAATGTTACATTGAGTCTCGAAGCCTATGCATAATTTGTCTGAAAATGGTCAGAAGACATTTGGCCATTAAAGCTGGACATAAATCGTGGGATTTGTGGGATTGTCACTGGCCGGCCGCTGACAAATCAATCAATTCGGGGGACAGATCGAATCGAATCGAAAAGCTGTGCCAGATTAGAAGCTTGTTTTTTCGTCACGCTCGACAGCGTTTTCCGAGCGTCAAAACAAATGACTTCCCAGTAGTGGGCCACACTCGCACTCGAACGTATGTAATTGATGGATTTGCCTAAATAAAGAAAACATAAACATCAACTGCGCAAAACGCTTTTCCAGCAGGTGAAATTTCCCTCGTTGTTATTAATGATGATGACTCTTTGCGCTGGCGCAAATATTTGACCAACACTACAGAAACGAAGCCAAAAGCCAGATGTGTAAACTGACCCACAAAAACCGGGGCTCCTACTCCCTACTCCCAGTTGGACAGTTTCCCAAGCGTTTAATGAAAACTGCACAACAAGCGCCCTGCGGCGACCCAAAAAAAAAAAAAGGAGAAAAACCTGGGCGCCATAATTCAGCAAATGGCCAACACTTGTGCAATTTCATAAAGCATTTTAGCCCAGTGGCCACCACAAAAAGTGCACAGTTGCCACACATTTCCGCGTAATCATCATAATTTTTCGTGTTTTTCATTTTTATGAATCCGTTGATTGTTGATGTTGATTCAATGCAATCGAGAGGCAGGTCCCAGCCCCCAAAGTGCAAGACCATTTGGCACATTAAAACACATTTCAATTTGGACACCGGATTGATGGCGACGGCTTCATTTCCCTCGATTTCTTGTGATTTCTTGATTAATGCCGCTGCGACCAGCGATCAGATCCGATCCACTCCGTCAGTTATCGCGACGATGATCAGCGCAGAATTATTATGTAACTTTTGGCATACTCAAGTGATTTATGGCCCGTGGCATTGGCCATCGGCCATCGGCCCGATCTCTTGCTCTTGGCTTCGTTTTCATCTATGCCAGCCTCCAACTCAACTGACTTCCTGTCCATGACTCCAACTCCAACTCCAGCTCCAAGTCTTTAGAGGAGAACTTTTCACATGCGGGACGGCGATGCGATGATGTCTTGAACTTTTGGGGGCGCAAAGTCGCAGCCATTTATTATCGGCGGTAAAAGTTTCGGGCTGAAACATTTTACAGTTGTGTGTCATGAACTTTAATGTTGTTGCTATTACAAAAGTTGTAGGTGTCTGTGTTTGCCGTCGCCTCATGCACTTTTCCAATGCCCAATGCCCAATGCCCCCCATGCCAATATGTTTAAATGTGAGCAGTTCATGGGAACAACGGACGAGAAAGTCGTTGATTTAGGTGTCTGATGGGGTCACCTCCATCTCCATCACCGAAAGGAAATAAAGTCGAAAAAAGGGCCATTACATGTGCCAGAGATCTTCAGTTCGACATTTCTGGGTTAATGTGACAATTCGCAGACTTTTGACCCAAGGTGTCAGTCGCTGCAATTAACCGCACGTTTAATAACTCAATCACAGCCAAGTTGGCAAATTCGCAAATGACCCTCGTCAAATTCGTGTTGTTCGATTGATGATGGAGTCGTTGGTCCTCTGCCTCTGCCCACTTCCACTGTTAATTGCCGCCTTTTATGAAAGTGTAAGCCCGGCCAAATCACGACACTTACCGCCTCTAGGTTTTAGGTTTTAGGTTTTAGGTTTTACTGCCGCAGCGTGTGAACATGATTACAGCCACAAAATGCAGGCGCTCGCCGCGCTGTTCACCGCAAAAACAACTTTGTGATCTTAATTCACAATAATGTCCACAAATTGCGAAAACGTTTCAGTACCTATTTAAATGCTCTTTTGAAAAAGGGTGTTTTGGTAAAAGATATTATTAATTTTTAAGAGGAGCTTAAATGATTACATAAAGTATGTACCTGCAATAATATCTTTCCTTGTACATTTTATTTGTGTAGAAAAAAAAGTACATAACTTTTAGGAGGTGTTTAAATGTCGTAATAAATTAATATAAATATATATAGAGAAATTTAATTTTTAAAAAGTAATAAAAATAATATTTGATTGAATTTCTGCATAGATTTTTTTAAATAATATATATAGTATTTATATCCTTGTATGTTGTTATGTAAAGCAAAACAAGAGTATATAAAAACCGATGCACGCAGCTAACCTAATTCACTTTCTTCACCTTTTTTTGCCTCAACCCGTCTCTGTAGTGATTTTGCCCATCTTTTCCCTAGTGTATGGCTCAACAAAGTCACAAAGCGACCAAAACAGCGACTAAATTTCTCACAGGTTTGTAATTTAAGCGGCCCACAACCGACAACCAACAACATATCCGTACCCACGACGACAGCAACTGCGGCGATCACCACAAACTAATTGCAAAGTTTAAATGCGATACTTTTATGCATTTTAAATATTTCAATTAGCTGGAGCAGAGTGCAGGCGCAGGCGAGGATTGGGGACCGAAATGGGAATGGAAATGGAAGTAAAAACGAAAACGAACTGAAATGGCAGAAAGAAAGTGCAAAAAGCGTGGGGCGCCAGCGAATAAAGTAAAAAGTGTTTACACGATCGCAAAAGAGAGGTCCGTTTGCTTAACCCCTCGCAAAAGTGAATATTGGCAAATTTATTAACTTTAAGCTGCATTTATGCGTGCGGCTTATAAGCAATAAAGGTAACTTAGTGCCAACAATGTCATAAAGGCCGCTGTCACATAAACAACGACAGCAACGGCGATCGGCCAACGGCCAACGGCGAACGGCAACAACAATGGCCTGTCCGGCGGAATCAATATATGAATTTATATGCAACAACTAAAAAAGCGTAGCATCGCCAAAAGCGAAAACAAAATTAATAATCACAAGAATTTCACTTTTCACGCAGCGACAGCAGCAGCAACAGCAGCAACATCAGCGGCAACAGCAGCGAAGGCATCGTCTGCCTTGTCACCCACAAACAAACTGAAACCAAAGCAATATTATTTCCACGGTCCGACTCTTGATTACTCTTTTAAATTTTAGTTTTAACAATTGTTCAAAAGAATACACTACATAGGTAATTTTAAATTTATTTATTTGAAAGCCATCATGAATACACATCATTTTCAATCAAATTTATTTAGTTGAAAAACTTTCTAGGCAATCTCATGTTAAAAAAATGTTTATTTTTCACAGATTGTTTAGTAAACCAGTTAACTAATTTAAAAAATCCTTTCAAAGGCATATTGTTTATTTTTTAATTATAATATCTTTGTCCGTTCAAATGGTTACCCGAATTTGAAATAGATACAGTGTTTAGTTGTTTTTTAAAATAATATTTCTTTATTTGAAAATTACCTTCAAATGTTCTATTTTCATAATTTATCTTTTGAGCGATAATTTCATTGTGGAAGTGGTGTTTCCCCCATTTGAAAGCTATTTTATGACCTATAAAGTCGCCCATTTTTATAGGCAGTTTCGTAGCTTAAAACAAAAACGAACTCCTCGCTTGAACAACTTATAAAACAAAACCAAAATACCCCAATCGAGGGTATAAACAGCTGGGGCCAAGTGAAGCGCTGCGAATACAGTTGCATAAATTTATTGAAATTTGCATTTCGGTTTTCGACGTTTTCGCGGCTGATGTTGCTGCACTGCAGCCGCTGCCTGTGCCGAGGTTTGGCCTATAAAAAATATGGCATCGATTGATCGCAACGCAAGATATTTCAATTAGCGTAAATACATTTTTGTCGTTGTTGGACGGGACAAGCGGACGGACAGGCGGACGGGGACACGCACAGCGCTCCATGAAAGAGAAATCGATGATGTTCGGAAATGGACAGACGACCCAATCGACCCAGTCGGAGATACATTTTTGTGCCTTACGATGCGTAGATTAACTTATGGTCGTGCGGCTGTTAATAATGGCCACTGATAACGAGCCCGCGATCTATGCAAATTTCCCTACTCGTTAGCCAGAGACAAATATAGGCAGGCACTCGATTTGGACTAGGAACCTAGCCCGTGTGTGTTTGTGTGTATGTGTGTGTATGGTGGGATTGGCAGCGATTTCTTCCCAGGATTGGCCTGTTTCTTTTACAAATATGTATATTGCGAATCAGGCAAACACAATCTCTACAGTTGCGGAGAACAGGCTTCATTAGGGATCCTCAGGGGTAATGCTCACATGCATCTGCTTCACGCCCCGCAGGATCACTATGTCCAGGGTTTTGCTGTTGTCCGCCAGAGCATCGTAGACATCCGAGGAGTTCTTGATCTCCTTCTTGTTTATGTGGGTCACTATGTCGCCGGGTTGCAAGCCGCCACTGAAAACAAGACGTGGGAAACGGATTAAAGATTGATCTACAGATAAAAAAACCTTACTTTAAAAGAGTATAAAAGAGCTCAAAGTTGCTTAAAAATGGGTAATTTAACTTGGTAATATCCTTTACACTACATTTCGAAAATTAATGTTTTAATGAACTAAGAATTTCAATGTAAGGTACAACTTTTTGGTGTAAAAGCGATTATTATTCATTCAACAAAAAGTCAAGGGCTCATACTATAATTACCTACTAAGTTATAATTCATGGCTCAAAATCTTCCTGAAGGGTGAAAAATTAGATATTTATTCATGAACCCACCTGTGCGCCGGTGATCCCACGATGACCTTCCACACGAGCACGCCGTGTGTGAGGTTTGCCGGCATGTTATGGCTCCGTGACTTGAGCTCGAACAGGATGTCCGGCGTGAGGGTCAGCATGGTGATGCCCATGTAGCGCTTCACCGGATAGCCAGTCTTGTAGGCCGTGCCCTTCTTGCGTCGTTCGGCCGCCCGCTCGAGAAAGACCTTAACATAGTCGATGGGTATGGCGAAGCTGATCCCTGCGGTCACCTTCATCGAATTGACGCCAATGGCCTCGCCATCTAAATTGACCAGCGGTCCACCGGAGTTGCCAAACGTAATGGCCGCATCCGTTTGCAGGTAATTGATGTCCCTGTTGCGCAGGCCAAGTTCCTGGGAAGCCCGTTGCGTGGAGCTGATTACGCCCGCCGTTACCGTGTTGCTCAAGGCCAGCGGACTGCCCAGGGCCACCACCCACTCGCCGGAGCGAAGAGTGCTGCTCTTACCCAGCCGCATGACGGATAGATTGTTAACCTGCGGAGAGATTTAGGAATATAAGAGAAATTTGGAGGTATAGAGTTTTGATTAATTACCTGAATACGCAACGTGGCCAAGTCGGAGGTCTGATCCACATCCTCGATGGTGGCGGGAAAGGTCCTGCCGTCGGACAGCCGCACCTGCACCATCGTGTGGGGCTTGTTGATCACAACATGGGCATTGGTCAGGATGAGGCCATTCTGCTCTATGATGAATCCCGAGCCGTTTGAAGCTGTGATGGGCTGGCCACTGAAGTAGTCAAAGTGGCGGGTGTCCTTGATTTCGATGTAGACCACGGAATCCGCACAGCCCGCCACCACATCCGCTATGAAGTTGAACTCGCGCCGACGACTGCTCATCTTGGAGGCACCGATCGTAGGCGTGAGATCCTCCCGCTGGATCACCACCGCACTGACAGCGGCACCCAGGGAGAAGGGCACGAAGAAGCGCACCAGTCGCCGCCATCCGGATGACCACTGTCCACTGTCTTTTTGACCGCCGTTTTGCTGATCCTGCCCACTGTAACCATCGCTGTGTGGACCACCGCTTTTATTCGATGTGTGGCTGCTCCTCTGACTGTTGGATTGACCGTGGAAGGCCGAGGATGCGTTGTAGCGCCTCAAGAACACTTCTAGTCGCTGCGAACCTCGCAGCGCCATCGATTTGTGTGATTATTTCGGGGTTTGTTATTGTTATTTAATTTCTCACTTCCCAGCTGGCAGCTGATTTCAATTTAGCACACGGCCACAAGCTGCCTGCTGCGTCACCCACAACTATCGATAGGCGCAGTGCAAACAGCTGTTGGCAGCGGTGCCTCTTCTTTGCATTAGAAATAGCTATTCACGAGAATTTGGCTATTTTATAGATAGTTTTTGCTTTAAATAGTTAGGCTAGTTTCATGTTAGTAATATTTGATAGCCTGCTTATCTTAAAACGACAAATTATGTTTTTTAATGTAACCTTTTACAACTTCCACTTGTCTTCGTCTGTTTTTTATTAGGACTTTTTTAAAATATTCAAACATTCATAATATAATTCCAGCTTCTTGAAGCTACCTTTTACTTAAAAACAGGCGACAGCACTGACACCAGCTGTTGCTGCTGCTTCTTCTTCTTCCCACCAACACATTTCGCTTTGCATAACAGTTGAAATCAATTGTTTAGTTAAAATAAATCAATTAAAATGTCCAAGGCTGCGGGCAAACTGAAATCCCTCAAAAAGACAGTGGAACGTGTGACGCACACGAGCAAACTGAAGACGAATATACCCGCGGGAATGGCGGCTGCTGGACCTCCATTGGGACCAATGTTGGGACAGGTGAGAGTGCCGGCTTTAAACTTATAAATACATAAATAATATCCGATGCCATATCCTTCACCCCGCAGAGAGCTATAAACATCGCAGCCTTTTGCAAGGACTTCAATGCAAAGACTGCGGAGATGAAGGAGGGCGTTCCACTGCCGTGCAGGATTTCCGTGAACAGCGATCGCAGCTACGACTTGGTCATCCATCATCCGCCGGCCACCTTCTTCCTCAAACAGGCGGCTGGAATTCAAAGGGGCACCATGACTCCGGGCAAGGAGGTCGCCGGCATGATCACCCTCAAGCATTTGTACGAGATTGCCGCGATCAAGATCCAGGATCCGCCCAACGCCCTTCTCACCATGCAGGTATGTTCTCAGAAAAGATTAAAACGTTAAAGTGCCATGCACAAAATCCAATAACACAGATTTATGTTCATTTCTAAAGTGTTGTTCTTCTTCCCGTTAACATCGTTTTTAAAATATAATAAACACCTCTCCTCATTTCTTTTTCTCCGATGTTTTTTATAATCAAATTTATGCTGTCCTTTATTTTTTAGCAAATGTGTGAGATGCTCATCAGCATTGCCCGGACCTGTGGCATCAAGGTGGTCAAGGAAATAGATCCGGCGGCCTATGGCGAGTTCCTGGAGGAGCGCAAGTCTATTGTGGAGCAGCAGAGACGCGAGCTGCAGGAGAAGCGGGAGGCCAAGATGTTGCGAACGGGCTAATTTTACTTTTAGCACTGTGTTTAATTGTTAAAAATACATTTATACTTAAAGCTAAGATTTATTCTATGCCAATGCGTTTGCGGTCCTTGGCTGCGTTCTTTTTTCGTCGCTTTTCCAGGTGTTTGTTTAGTTTCCCTTCGTTTTTCAGCTTCTCAAATTGGGCCACCAATTCCTTCGCCCGACGCTCCTCTGTGGATGGTAAACAAATGATTTATAAATATTTATAACAGAAATTTAAACATAAATTTCAATGAATTTATTTAAGTAATATTTGGAAACTCACTCTTTGTAAGATAGTGAGGCTGCTGTCCTTGGTTGTGCTTCCTCTGAATGCCATCGCGCTCCTTTTTGAGTAGTTTCTGTTTCGAGTGCCACTTCTTGTCCTCCACATTTTTGTTGATCAGTCGCTGCATGGTGTGCTTTATTTTATGCTTTTCCTCATCATCCTCCACCTCGTCCAGTTGTTTCTTCAGCTGACCCACTTCCTTTGTGCGGATTTGCGAGACAAACTGGTAGTTCTTCTTAAAGGATTCCGCATTATATGAGCCAGATTTCTCGTCGAATCGGGGATCCCTAAGTTCTACAGTTCTTTTCCGTTCCACTCGGTGTTCTGCTCCCAAAAACGGAACCTGACGTCTGGTGCTCATCTCACGGGGTCGATTTTTGTTCAGTCGCTTGAGGTCGGTTTTGGTTTTGGGTTTTGTGGGTCTGGAGCTCTTGCCCCCTAGAACTGCCTCTTTGTAAACCTTGGCCCCGAGTTCCTCCTTGAGTTTCATTATCTCCTCGAAGGACATTCCCTTGAGATCCTCACGAATGGCGTTCTAGAAAAGGTGTATCCATAAATTTAAAGAAAATCTCTATTAAATAGGATAAGTCTCACCTGAGTTTCATCTTCACTGCTTTCTTCGTGCTCTGAGGCTGATGAGGCTTCACTGGGGGACGACATATCCGTCTTAAATTCCTTTAGAAACTTGATTTATTTACTTTTTACCTTTTCACGTGTTGTTTTTTTGTTTTGGCATAAAACAGCTGTTGGCCCGTTGTCGATAACGATAGGTAAAAATAGCTACGTTCGTTACACAACACTGATATTAAATACCCGCTTAATTTAATTTAAGTTGATTTGTTTATGATAAAAAAGGTATGTAAAATGTAGGGGAGACCGGGGGTAGTTGGTCCCTTGGGCAAGTATATGGTTATGTGTATTTTTAAGGTGTATGTGCACTGTGCTTACCAACTCACACACAAAGTTTCATTGAAATGGTACCGTTATTTTCACGGATATAAAAGATTATGTGTTTTTAACAGTAAATTTGTACTATTTCACATCTCTAAGTTTGTGTTTTTTCCACCATTTAACGTTGTTTTTTCTTATAGGTAAATTCACCATTACTACGTGTATCTGTGCGCTATAAAAACAGCACACACTTTAATTTGTCCGTTAATTGGAATATTAGTTATGTAACAATATAGCTTAAAAAAAGCAACGGGGCTAGTTGGAACTTTTTCAATGGGTGGATTTATATGGACCGACAATACTGACGTCGGATGTGGGGAACTCGTCTTTGAACAAGTCGTGATTATGTCGTGAGTTTGTGATTTAAAAAAAAATAGTATTTTATTAGTTTTAAATATTTGAATATATGTAAAAAAGTTGTTCACTATATTGTAAAATGTTAGGATAATAAAAAATTATTTTAAATGTACATATACATATGTATGTACACATATATTTTGGTTTTAAGGGGTCTTTTAACCCCTGAGCCAAACATACAGTCCTGAAGATCACTAAAATAATCTGAACTTGAAATGATTAATAGATAACTCTTTTAAACTTCTAAAGTAGCCAAATCCGATAGTAAAAAAGCTGATCAGCCGATCAGAAATGCAGGGTAGCATTGTCGATAAAAGCTTCCCAAACAAACTGAAAAACACATATTGAAAATGGACAGCAGCTGAGCTGAGAAACAGTAAATTGGTACTTCCCAGTATTTTTTGGGGCACGCATTTTAATTGTAAGTAAACGTAAATTGTGTGCATATTTCCGAAGTGTTTATAAAAACACCTAATATTAAAAGAGCAGGAACAATGAGCGACGCTTACCAAGACCACTACCGCGTGCTGGAACTGCACCGGAACGCCAATGAAGCTCAAATTAAAAAAGCCTTTCACAAGTTGTCCCTGCAGTGTCATCCCGACAAAAACAGCGGTGGAACGGAGCAGTTCCTCAGGATCAGCCAGGCGTACAGCACTTTGAGTGACCCGGAAAAACGATCCCTTTTCAATCACGTAACGTCACAAGATTACTCAGTCGCGCTGGTCAATCCAGATAAGGCCTTTAATGGCTCTAACAATAATAGCAAGAAATCATTCTTTCCGCTGCCCTCCGACCCTAGCTTGGGCAATGTATACAAAAAGCTCAAGGTAGCTGTTTTTGTTGGAGGCGTTCTGGTGGTGGCCTACGTGACCTACAGGATGGTCCAGAGATCCCCTCCTCCGATGCCAGTTCCAGTTCAACAGGCAGTCATCCCGGCAGTTGCCAGTGAGGATCTGAGTGATGCAAAGATGCACCCTGCATCTTTGTGGACATTGCTCTCTTGGCTGGCATCTTTAAGATCCAAAAGAATTTTAAGGCTCGGCAAAGTGCCTCAAGGACCAAATGGAATGTCTTCTTTACGACTTCTTCTGCTGGCTACGTTGTTGCCAAAACAATAAGCAATGGCTTAAAACCGCACGTAACAAGTGCCAACGTTGTTGGTAAACCTTCTACGGCAATTCCACACACTAAACTGAATTCTGCTACTAAAATTGTTTCCAAAACTTCTGCGTCCACTGGATCACAAAACGGACCAAATGCTCTCAAGGGCTGGAAGTGGGCCTCCTTAACGTCTTTATTTGACAAGGTAATAAATGCTCGTAAATGGACTGTATTTAAACCCCGTCTGGGTTCAATAAAAGCAAATGTGAACAGGGCATCCGAGGCCTTCACAGGTGCAGTTCGCGATTCAGCATCGGCTCTATCTTCTGCTGCTAAGAGTATCGGCAAACCCACTTTAACAGGAACATCTCCTCAAAGTAATACAATTAAAAGCATTGTGAACAGGGCATACGAGTCGTTTACTGGTACAGTTCGTAACTCATCATCAGCATTGTCTTCTGCTGCAAAGAGTGTCGCCACAGCGACGGTTAAGGGAAAATCGAAGGCTATGAACCAGTGGCACCTAAATTATGCTTCTGTGTTTTCTCCGAGCACCCTTACTTCCGTTACTGAAGGCTTAAAAAAGATAGCATCACTTAGCCACTTCTCCCTCAAAGCGAAAACCGCTGCGCCACCTTTAAAATCTGGCCCCAGTTCAGCGAACCTTTCAGAGAGCCAACTCACACTGCCAAAATCTGTTCAAGGAGGTGGAATCAAACGGATCACAGTCGTGATCGCTGTCATTATTGTGTCGGTTGTGGGATCATTTGTGACCCACAGATCGTTAAAAAGCGCATAAATAACT
>JAECWM010000159.1:0-19769 GCA_018150695.1 Drosophila oshimai | reverse complement strand
AGTAACAGAATATGTTGGTACTAGCATAGTGTGTAACACTAATATTTTAAATTAAAGTTATTAGCTACCATTAACCACAAACTAATAACTGAAAACTAATTTTAAAATTTTCATAATATATTAAATATTACAAATAAAAACTGAATTTGGTTCACAAATGTTGGGTTGTAAATTTGTTTGAAGTGAAACAATAGTAAATGTTAGCTTACATTAACAGAAGGACATAATGTAACATAATGTAAAAGCAGGAAATGAAAAGAATGGAAAAAGGCTAAAAGCTAACAGAAAAATATGGACCACGGTCTAATGTTAAACCAAAACTATAGATATTCAGAAACAATTCGTATGTGCCTTCGAATGAGGAGTGTATTTACTACAAAACATTCTTCACTGTAAAGTGTTAGTCCCAAACGAGCAAATGGCCAAGTCTCCCTATTAAACTCAATCCTTGGCTTTTAAGAGCTGCATTAAGCCGCGGTGGCCTTGTGCATTCGAGTAGACAATTGAAAACTACATTTTCCACCCACTCCGGGCGATGTGGCGGCCAAATCCTATTAGCCACATGCCAGTCTTTGTCGCTTTTGGCCGCATTTTGGCCGGCAGACATGGCAAATGGCGGAATGCATCCAGCAGGATGCAGCTAAGCCGCAGCTGCAAATGTAGCTCCGCTCGAAAAGAAATGGAATTTCGACGGCAAGCCGCTTAGTTTCTTATCGATTTCATTTGTTGTGCTTGGTAAATGGGTTGAAGGGTAAAAGGGTAAAAGGGTAAAAGGGGGCGGGGCCTTCGTGAAAATTTCAAATGGCGAATGTCTGCAGACTGCAGTTATCAGTCACTCGCACAGTTGCAGCTGCTGCTCTGCTCCTGGCAAGGCCAAATCGTGGGTTATCTCATCCCGCCGCCACCGCCTTCCGATTCTGCTGCTGTTGGTGGAGCCTCTGCAGCTGACAGCACGGCTGATGTTAATGTTGTGCCGTGGTTTGTTCTACTCCTGTCATCCTGATGAAAAACAGTGTCATTGTTGCACACAGTAAATAAAATATTGAAATGCTTTTCTCACATCTCACATACCTACTTATTTTTGCTATGAAGGGGTTTAATTAAAAAAAAAAAAACATTTTATGAAATTAGCATTTAAATAAGAAACATAAGAAAGTATAAAGAATATGTTTAATACATTCTTTAATCCATTAATTCAAAGCTAAACATTAATTTGATCCAGATTGACCCAAAGGTTTGTTTATGATCTTCAGAATATAATACTATAATCATTCTTTTTTATGAAGATTTAACACGTTTTGTATATTTAACGTATTGCATTTTCTTTTAAAAATATCTTTCGAGTTTCCTTTTGAACAATGTTTAAATATGTGGTTGTGTTTGCAACTTAGATAAACAAAGAAATAGTTAAAAATATATTTTACTCAACAAGGTAACAAGAAATTTTGTAAAATGTAACCTTTAATACAGTTAACCAATCCAATTAACCAGTTACAAATGATTTTCTGAGTGCAGAAAAATGTTTTACACATAATGCTGTCAGCTATTTACTGAGAGGCGTATCACCCAATTGATTTTACATTAATGGGATGCAAGTTGATAGTTAAATTGAATTGTGTTAAAAATAAAGTCAACCCAAATCAATTCAAATGCATTTCCACTCTACTCGGCTGGTAATAATTAATTTTTGTAAATTAACGTCACAGGCATTGGCAGCGTGTTAAAAATCAATAAAGCTTATGGCCTTAATGAGCTCAACGGGCTGCTAGATGATTCCAATTCCATGTGCCCGCTGCTTTTACATTAAGCTGATTTAATATTCAAGTACTTATCGAATGTATTTCACTCATTTGTCACCAACTTACATCGCGATAAACTGAAAATATTGGACCACATTTATTTAATTTCAAGCATTATTGTCGCCTGAAATCTGTAGGGATTTGTGCTAGGCCGCGAGGTGAGCTTATAAACTATAGAAATTTAGTTAAGATTGCTTGTTTGTCTCTGTGGAAATAAAATGTTATCTGCGTAGGGAAAAAAGAGCTTAATACATATACACAGAAGACTTTGCCACCTTTTTAGCAAATTAAATAACCAATTAATAATAATTTTTCGTGTTGAGGTAAAGAAGTATTTTTCTTAAAGTTTAGTTAAAACGAAAGTGTTTTTAAGTTTTCAATGATATTAACTACTAAAGACTTTGATATTGAAGTAAGTTTGTATGGGATAATAGAGAACACCAATTAAAAAATTTTAAGCGTGTGCTGTGCATAAATCATAAAATTAAAAAAACCCTTGCTGTTCCGAAAATCAGCATCAATTAACATAACAAAGCATTTGTTAGATTGATGTTTTAGCTAAGGATTTTCTGTTTTTTTTTAAGAAGATCTAACATTTAAAATGTATAATTTTTATGATTACATCTTAAATATTATTCCCTGCGGAGACCCTCGGATGCTGTGCACTTAAATGCGTGAAAAATTGATTAAATGTAGACCTTCTCGGTATGTAGATGCCATGGCAAATGTATGACCACAGCGCTTTCCCCCCGGGTCAAAGGGCATTCTCGTATTTTGTTGTTGTTGTGTCGCTCGAGCGACGCTCTTGCGGTAAAGTTTTTATTTTGTCTGTTTTCTGGAATAGCAATAGCTGCATATCCGTGTATCCGTAGATGGCACGTGAGCTTCCCGTAGTCGGCGCATGACCAAGGGACTAATGGCACTCGCACACACTCGCACACTTGTCACGTGTTTGGACTACAACAAAATGCTAAAAATGTTATGCCAAAAAGCAAAAGGCAAGCAGGCGATGCGATGTGATGGAGAAAGCGGAGCGGAGCGGGGCATTTGGATTTTGCATTTTACAGGGCCCGAAGCGAAGGCAGCGCAGCTGCTAAACTTGGCACCGTTTGTTGCCATTTGCGAAAATGCGCTCGAGTATTTTAAAAATGCATTCCCCTACCCTTTCATCTTCCACCAGCGGACTACAACCCATTCTGTCCTGTTCCCATCCACCCATTCCACCCATCACGTTCTAGCCAAGTTAAGAAAACTAAGGCTAAGGGATATGGGCTATGGCTATGGAATACCTACACTAAACGCTCTACAAATATGGTAAAAATAAATTTATTTTGAACCTATTTTTGGAAAAATCTATTCTGACTGAGGCAGCACATTAACTACAAAAAATTAATAGATTGCTCTTAATTACTACCATAATTTTAGCACAATGAGCTGAATATTTGTAGTTCAGAAGTTGCCTCGTAAAAATTATGAGTCCCAATAGAATGGCTCTAAATAAACACAATTAATGTTATTTTGTTGACAAAACATGAAGTATGTGGTTTTGTTTATAGTTTATTCTGTTTCAAATATTGATGTCCATTGATGAGCATTTTATATCTTACGCATTTACGCAGACTTAAGGTTATTTCTGTAATAAAACTGTAAGCTATTAAGCTTTTAAAATTAAATTACCAAGTAAACGCAATATTAAAGATAGGGAATTTATTATTTCTATTACATTTATTTGTTTTCTTTCATGTATTCGCAAGACCAGTGCCACACAGGCACAAGGGTTTGGTTAAAGGTTAAAGGTCTGCAGGTGTGTGTGGTGTCATCTCGGCTCCCAGCGGGTTAATGGAGTTGCAGCAGACGTGTCGTGTAGGTGGTCCCAACATGGCCAAGAAGCTGCCCTGGATAAACTTCAAACATGATCGGGCGGAAGTTACATTTGGCCAAAGTTTGGCGGATCTGGCTAAAAGTTCTTGGCTCTTGATTTTTCATGAACTGCCGTCGTCTGGCTCCTCGTCGGTGGTGGCTCATTATGCAGATGGTGGGGGTGGGGGTGGTCTTGGGCACTTGACTTGGCCACATTCCTAGGCAAATACTCGTAAATAAGCAGCCGCTGTGGCAACAATAATGCGACTATTGTCGCTGCGCCCAAAAGTATGCAGTGAAATGCGAGTTGCGAAAAGCGAGAAAAGCGAGAAGGAGCCGCGGCAAGTTTATTAAAAATCTGAGTTTTCCCCCTTTCACCCACGGCCCCTGGTGTATTATTATTGTTTTCCTTTTTGGCCTTTCTTGCGCCTGTTTTATTTCATTCTTTCTCTGTTTTTTTTCCTGTATTGTTTGGCTATGTTTTTCGAAGTTGGTTTGTTTTTATACCCTGATGGAGGGTATTATAATTTCGAACAAAAGTTGTGTGACAGTTTTAAAATCAAAATATATACTTATACTTTAGTCAGCAAGACCACCTGTGTGTTTTCCGTCTTCTATAGTTTTCCTGTTGCAAAGGGTAAGAGTTTTAAAGAATAACATTTAAATAGTTATGTTTTCTTTAGTCTAGCACTTACCTACTTTCTTTTTAACAAAAAAAAACCTTTAACCTATTTTTCTGTAGAAACAACTGTTTCTTATTTACAATCTTATTTTTGCCCAATGAATACATTATGTTTATTATTTTTAAATGGCTTTTACTAAGGTTACTATTTAATTGTTTAATAATGATTTAAAATCGGGACACAACATGTTCTATATGTTGTAATTAATACAGAAACCATTTGGATCAATGCCTCTGAAAGGATAAGTAAAGATTCGGTTCCGAATTTACTGGTTTACTTTTTTATTTTACTTTACCACTTGGCCAGGCTAGCGCAACATGCACTTGAGTTTCATTTGCTTGTTCTCCAGGCTGCCCCCTTTCACCCACCACCCCCCTTGCACCGCCCACCCCCTCGCAATGTCAGAGAGTGCATTAAAAACTGTAGTGGCCCGAAAAGTTTTATGTACATTGCCAGAAAGAGAGCGCCAAAAGAAAACCACAACAAAATGAAGTCGAAATGTTGCTGCCTGCTGTTATTTCGCCCGTTGTTCGCTGTAGTTGTTGGCCTTGTTCTGGGCCATTATTATTGCCCATGTTGTTACTGCTGCTGCGGTGCGGTTCACTTTGTTAAATTATGTGCAGCATTTGCGGGCACACTTTCTAAACGCGGCGAATCGACTGACCTTTGTGTTACCCCCGCCCATTCACCCAACCACCCAGCCACCAACAGCGCTTTTCTCGCGGTGCATTTCACTAGAGATTTAGCAGGCGGCGAATAAAATTAATTACTATTCGCACAAAAAGCTTGTCCCAAAGGGTGAGTTGTGAATACAATTTATAATGGTAACCATTTATGCATATCTTCAGTAATGGAAATACCCATAATTACGTATTCAATTTTTTGTGCAGTTTTACACAAAGGGACTTTAAGTTCTTACATATAATATGATTACTTATATAAGTTTATTATTGATTTTTTACAAAATAGTTAGGTTTTTTTGGAATGGTTTTTTTAAAAATGTGTACTTATTGTAAAAAATGTTATAATTATCTCAAAATAAAACAATACTATTACTCCTCACAGTGTACAATTTGTTAATGAATAAATTTCTCATGGAATTTGAATGGTTTTTAATCTATATATTAAGTCCCGTAATGCTTTTTATGCCCCGAAACTTAAACTCCTTAATCTTCTCAACCTGGAGTTCGACTTCAAGGTTTCGTCACCTAACCAACCAGTTAACAATTCAGTTTCATCTAGCAGCTGGATAGTACTGATCCGATGGGCAAGAAGTCCAAGTCCAGTGGTCGGCCATGCCCAACCAAGAATCGTGGTGGAGATGGAGCCGTGAAACCGACTCCTCCAAAACCGCCCAAGAAATTATCCAAGACCACAAGCTTCAAGACTTCGATCCAGTCCCCGTCGCCAAGTAAGAGCTCAATCAACACCCCAAACAAGTCCTCCAACAACATCCCAATAAAGCCCCCCGATCGCAAGGACATAGAAACGGAGGCTCCGTTGCAGCCCCTGGTTCAAACTAAGGATCAGAACCAAGTCAAAAACGAAGATCCTGGCCAGAAGATCAAGGAGGAGAACAAAGTCATCATTGGGAACTTGTACAACATTGAACCGCACCGCCACCACGGTGTCTACTTGTGTCGCAATCGCTTCGATGCCGTTCAACTGCTCACCCGGAATACGAGCTCCAGTGCGGATGATTATGGGGAACAGAGGATAACTTGGGAATTTCGGGGAAAGCGCTGCGAATTCCGGGCCTGGTCGCCCTTTCAGTCCAAACTGGCAGCTGGGATTATGGGAGGAGCGTGCGACTTGCATCTGCACAGTGGGTCAAAGGTGCTCTATTTGGGCGCTGGCTTCGGACGATCGGTGTCCCACATCTCGGATATAGTGGGTGAATCTGGAAGGGTCTATGCCGTGGAGCGGAGTTCCTGGGCGGGTCGCAAGCTGACTGCTCTTGCCAATCACCGTCCCAATGTCGTGCCAGTCATTGAGGATGCCACCATGCCGTACAAGTACCGTCTTCAGGTCCCCGATCGCGTTGACATTATTTTCTCCGATCTGCCGCAGGTGGATCAGCCTAGGTCGCTCATGCTAAATGCTAGACATTTCCTTTCACCAGGGGGTCACTTTGTAGCATTTTTAAATGCACCGACTGTAGATGGTGGGGTGCCCAAAAAGGAGGCCTTTTCGGCCGAGATCCAGCGTCTTAAGGAGCAGCATTTGGAGCCCATCGAACAGGTGATTTTGGGACCCTACAAACCGGGTTTCGCCCTCGTGGGTGTGTCCACGCGAAAGGAGGCGTGCTTGTAGACATCTTTCTTTGCTTAATTGGTATGTCAACAAGAGTTCCTAGAATAATTAATACAAAAATTGATCATGTTTTGAGTTTGTTTTGCATTAATAAATATTTGAAATCAGAAGGCATTTTAGAGATATATTTTTACAGTTTTTATTTATATTCCCCCAAATGAAATGCCTCCAAATCTGAATTTCTTGAGTTCTTATTTATCACTATAGTATTTTTGAGTCAATTAAAATTACATGAAGTAAATACAAATTCATTGGCAATTTCTGTACCTTCAAAAAATATGTATTTCTTATTCCATCGACTTTTAATTAATAAAAAATCGATATATTTTAAAAGCAAAAATTTATACAACACGATTTAATAATGATTTTTATCTTTTCTAGGCATATTTATTTGTTATTTGACTTTTAAGCCAGTTTAATTTATTGATAAACGAAATGGTTTAATAATTTTTATTTTCATTGAATATGAACACACTCTGCATAAAATTGAATTAATCAGAAATTATTTATGCCTTATTATGCCATATTAATAAAAAAGCTTGCATATAATAAATAAATTAATTTCATTGCTTACCCAAACAGACGCAAAAAAAAAAATATACACGAGTATAAACGAACGTTTGTATACGGAAAACTATTTCCAGAAAATTATGTTTGATAAGAGCACTTGAACCACTAAATCATTTTGAAATGGTATATTTGTTTACAATAATATTTAATTTGTATTATTGATTGACTCTTATTTCAGATTATTGTTGTGTTATCATTTGATAGCAGAAATAATATCACATATTTGGAGTGGGGTTCATAATGGTCATTTATTAAAATTTAACAAAAATTGTTTTTTTTACTTAAAAAACGAGGTGTCTTTGGTGTATTATATAAATTGTTAAACTTTAAATTTCCTTAATAAAACCAAACATAATTTCTTGTAATTAACTTAAGAGGGATGTTTAAGCCATTTACAAACTATTCACTTATCACCTAGGCATCAAATGTTAATGCGAAAAGCCTTCCTCTTACCTATCCAATGATTAATGGGAGTGCCATGCCAAGACAGAGCCTCGCTAATAATCCAATTCAACATTCATCATACTCTACATATCACGCACTCAGCCCGCATTTAATTAGAGGGAACAGTTTTAATTTAATTAGGGATTACAACTAATAAAACTTTTTCATTTCGCTGACTCGTCTGGATTCGAGCACAAACACCATTTGTTCAAACAAATGCATGGCAAAATCTTAATTAACCTCAGGGTGCAGAGCATAAACCAGCGTACACCCATCCTGTATATGTACATATCCTATATATCCCATATGTACAGTATGTAGGATGTCTATTACGCGAGGGTTTCGAATGAAAGAAGGCAAGCTGAGCAAATAAAACTATGTGATGTGTGTGTGTGCGCACATATTCATTTTGTATGTTGCGCACTTTACTCCATCTATCTCAAAGACAAAACCAGTCAGTTAACCAGCACACCCAGACACCCAGCACACCCAGACTCCCAAGTATCAGTATATCCTTACACATATCCAGGACCAAACCAAACCAAACCTCGCTCCCCATGCGAGAGGCGAAAATTTCGCTGCTCGGGAATTACATTAAGCGTTGGGCATAATAAATTATTCCGTATGATATGATTCTGGTACATGATAAGCGTTTGTAATTTTAACTGTCAGTTAAATGAGTAAATGGCACATGGAGTGCCGCCGAGTGGGGAATTTGGGGGGCTTTCGGGGGGAGTACGAGCTCAGCATGGCAACGATTTAGAATACTTCATATTTATCTTTTGTTGGAAACTTGAACATTTGTGTGCGTAAATAAAAGTTGAGCGTCAATATTTGCCACACAACCTACACACACACACACACACACTCGTGTGCTGTACTAACACATGCACACATGTGTAATTACAACTCAGCGTTGGGTGGTCGGTGGCAAGTGGGGTGGGGTGACAAGTACGTGACTATAATCATCGCGATTTCGCCACTGCCACCGCCTCATAATCTGCAACAGAGCCACGCCCACCCATCACCCATCAGCCATCATCCAGCTGACCCAAAACTCCCACTCCCACTCCCACTGCCGCTCATCGCAAAATCCCCTCCGCTATTTGCTTTGAAATTAAAAAAGTTTCGCACTGAGCTCTGTTAGATTTTTCGCTTCTGCCTCTGCCTTGATTTACATGTTAAATAATTTCGCGCTGCTCTGTCTGTTTCCCTTTTACCCACCCACTTTCACCGCACTTAGAAAAATATTATAGTAAAATGTTCCATAACTTTACTTTTAAAAATAAGTTTCTTAAGTTTAAATAAAAGCTGTTAGCAAGAAGCAAAACTAAATTATTTAAGAAAATTAAAATTATAAACATGAAAATTCAAAAACTTTTAAAATCTTTTGTGCATTTTCAAATTATAGTATGGTAAAATATTTCATAGCCTTACTATTTAAAAGAAATTTCTTAAGTTTAAATATAAGCTGTTAAGCTCAATTGGAAAAGTATCAAATAGTTAAAATAATTTGTTTAAGAAAGGTAAAATTGTTAAAATGAAAATTCAAAACTTTTAAAATCTTTTGTGCATGAAATAAATGAGTTGATGCATTAAAAATTGTTAAAAATAAGTTCAACTTAAGTTCTTGTAATGACGAACTCAAAAACCACTTTTCCTCAATTTTTCTGGGATAATCGCATAAAAAATCTAATCTTTTCTCTCTGTGCACGAGCCTTGCCATCCAGTCACATTGCAAAACTGTTTGAAACGCATAGCACAAAAGTCAAATATGAGCGGGATGGCAGATATGTATATAAAGGGGTGGGAAAGAGAGCAAGTTAGTCAATATGTGCGTTGCCATCGCAGGATCGCGAATTTGCCAAATCAACAGTTCATTAAATCACGTACCTTATAACGCGAAAATGGCCGGACATGTCCTTGCCACAAAAAACCTCACGAGAGCTAAACAAAGGGATTACAATGCTATTATGAGTATATCGTCTATTAAAATAAATTTCCGCACCAGTTTTGGGAATGCAAAAATACTAAAAATTAAGCTATTTATTGAATTGATCCTGTTGTTATGAATTTGTATAAAAATCTCCGCACTCATTAGAAAAAACTATTAGGTCCTAAACATTTTGCAAAGTATTTAAATTCGTTATCAGAAATAATAGGACATGCAACTCGCATAGAGCAATAAACGAAACTGCAGAAAAAATAAAGTCAGCTTTTGAGCTGGGCTTAAAAAAAAGAACAATAATGTTCGAATTGCAAAATAGAACAATGGGAAATGTAAAAGCGAAACGCGCGTGGAAATATTGTGCCCCAAAGTCACCGGAATGCGTTGCACAAAGCGCTGTCTGGGATTTTTGCCGCTGAAAGCAAATCGCTGAAATCGCTGGCGTTTTGGGGGCGTGGCAATGCAAAACAACTTAAAATGTCATATGAAATTTGTAGCGCTGCTGATTGCGCGTGTTAAACAGTCAAAGCGGGGAATTGGGAATGGATGTGCCAGCCACGGAAAAGGGACTCTTTTCTAACAAGGACGAGCAGCGTACAGCGTAAATCCAGTCACGCCCCACACACACACACACTTTCTACCTCACCCACACTAAAAAAGGGTCCTGCAACTAAAAACAAAAAGAATAAAAAAGGAAAGCCGCAAGCGAAACGTGCAAAAATAAAAAGCGAATGCGAGAAATCACAAATTCCAGCAAAATCTTTAAATCCCACGGATTTATGCATTTTTACGTTGCATTTTCTTTGCCACCACGGCCATTGCATGTGGGCCGTCTCTGATCTCCACGGTGCCCTCTTTTTTTCTCTTTTTCCCAACCTATATTACGCTATGTTTTTCCGATTCTGCGAATGCGGGCTAGGACCTGCACTTTTCCGGCTGTAAGGAGGTGGTTGTGCAGGAGGCGGGGGTGTGGCGTTTATGTGATTTCTATAGTTGGCCAACAGCGCCTCAAGGTGTCACTGCACTACCACTGTGCTGCACTCGTATCTCCATCTGTCCCTGCCCCCCAGTGGGATGACTTGCTCTGGAGTGGTCCCAAATTAACAAGGGTTCCTTAAGTTATCACAACAGTGCATAAGTTGGTGTAAGCCCCATTTAAGACCAAGAAAAAATAAATTAAAAATAAATTTAAATTATAACAATTCTTTAGAATTAAGTCTAATTTAGCTAAAACTAAATTATACTATTTAGTTTATACAATAAGTTTTTTATGTTTTGTTAAGATTAATTTTTAAATCTTTAAGTTTTTAAGACATAAAATCATTGCTATCGCTACTTTATTTAAATTGTTTGCTTTAGTTCAAGTTACTTGTTTCAAATATTCATTTATTAATTTTACTACCAAAAAAGGTTAGTAAAACAATAAAATGTGAAAAGAAACCACAATATATAAAGAAATAATTTTAATACTTAATTAAATTATTGGCTAAGATGTGTTTTTTTTGGCTTAAGTTCACGAAGTTCTTTAAATGTAATTCAGAAGCACAAACTGATGAAATTTTCAGGGCCAGCCTAATGTGCTTTCCCCAACCAATGGGGCAGCCATCGATGACGCTACTGCGCTTCGTCCCTTTCCCCGCGACTCCCTGAAATTTCTGCTGCAGTCTGGCAGTGAGCTCGCTATCAGGACGACGACAGCAGCAGGAGCAACTCCTCCCTTCTCCCCCCATACACCTCGCTTTTCCCGGGGGCCAACACTTAACGCCACCGAAAAAATGCACACAATCGATTGGCGCTGCTTCCAATGGCGCCCACAATCACCGGCAGATGCAGGATTCAGGATTCAGGACCAGAATCAGGAGCTATTGCAGTTGGCGCTTTTGTTTTACGATTCCTTTTGGTCCCGATGATCGTCGTCCCTGCTCATGGCCGTGGGCATAATGGTGTTACTGTTTGCTGCATTGGATGTTTGTTTGTCTTCGGTGCTTTTCCACCTTCCACCGTCCTCCCAATGCCACTGCCACTGCCACTGCCACTGCTGCTGCTGCTGCTGCAATCTCTGTGTAATATTTTATTTTCAATTCGCATTTAGTGCAGCAGTGGCAGCATCTAGGGGAGCGGGAATAAATTGTATCTGACAATTGGCAATTGGCCTATCCGACCGTTTGATAGTGTCCCAGCACCAGAACCAGGACCAGAGAACCAGCACCATGGCCATACTTGGAAGCTCAGTTCTGTTAGTATCTCTATCCCTATCCCAATCCCAGTTTTCACCACACCTAAAAAAACAGTAGGTTCACCTGTGCTGGTGAATTTTTTAGAATTTAATTTGATTTGTTGATTAATTTGATTTTTATTATTTAATATTAAGGCGTGTAACAGAATCTATCAGAGAAAACAACATACTTTGTTATTTTTCTTGGCCTCTACTTAATACTTTTTGTATTTTTAAACCGAGAAGTTTTTGACACCTTTTTGTTTATATAATTTTGCCTTAAAATAAATCCGAAATGAGTTTTTACTTTCTAAGAAAACAGTATAATAATTTAACGCATTGACAATAAGATTAAGAAGTTTACATCTTTTGAAAAAAAACTAGTGACAAACCATTCTCTTCATTAAAAACTTTTAAAACCATTTTGTTCTTAACGGAACTTTTCTGCTTCAAGTTTAAAAAACATTAAATTCCTTATTTGTTTTTTCATGGTCTCCAGTGCTACAAAGACATATTAATAAATTAAACTAATGTAAGCTTTAAAGTTTTTAAACGCTTTATATTAGTTTCACTTGTTGGCTATCTGGCTGGCTATCTGGCTGGCTATCTGGCTGGCTGGCTGCGTAACTCCACTTAGCTCTTGAAAGCTTTCGCAGCCAAAGATAGATGGCGACAGCAACGTGTGTAGTTCCAGCAATGTCCGCTATTGATAACACGACACCACATTTTAAAATAAACTATTTTAAATATAACTAAAGTTTAAAGATTTAGAAAAAGAACAAATTGTATTTTTAAACGCTTTATATTAGTTTCACTTGTGGCTATCTACTGCTAACACCACTAGCATACGATATATAGAAAACTGTAGAACACTCTAGAAATTTTAGAACGCTTAATAAAATTCTAGAACATGTCCCTTTGTGCGTTCGCATAGTATTTTGTAGATCCTTCTTGAAAGTTTTTCTAGAAGTTTCTGTTGGCTGGCTGTTTAACACTTTTTGGTTTGCATGCAGGCCTGCCAACTTGTTTTTTTTACCGATAATTATCAGTACCTACCTACCTAATTAAAACTAAAAAGTATAAAATAAAATGAATAGTTTAAAAAACTAAAAAAAACGCTTTATAGTAAATCCAACCAAAAAGTAAAAAAATAATGTTTAAAATGTTTAACGATAAAATTGATAGATTCCCCTGTCGGAACAACGGGCCGGCAGAGTTGATGGTGTTTAAAGCGTTGGGATGCCAAATGAAGATAATTTCTTGCTAAGTGTAGGTACTCTCAAATGCAGATTTAGTGCATTGATATAGTACAAATTATAATCCTGCATGTAAATTTAGTGTATCTATATGGTGGGAGTTGTATTCAATATAGTGCGAATTATATTCCAGCACGCAGATTGATTGCATCCCAACGCAACACCATCAACTCTGCCGGCCCGTTGTTCCGACAGGGAATCTATCAATTTATCGTTAAACATTTTAAACATTATTTTTTACTTTTTGGTTGGATTTACTATAAAGCGTTTTTTTTTAGTTTTTTTAAACTATTCATTTTATTTATTATTATTTTGAGTTCAACACATTTCTTTTGTAAAAAATAAATTTATGCCCTTAGGGGCGCCATTCCCGTATTTTTTTCACAGTGCATGCGCAACTTTTAGGGCTTGCCAATAAATCCATTTGGGGCGTAGTGGGCGTGCCCGACCGGCAGTTTATGCTGAATCACGAATTACATTAGACAAGGCCGGGCTTTGGCACTGCCACAGTGCCTGCCAATTGGATTATCACATTGGCCGAGGGCCCCTACCTCCGCACCCACATCCACCTCTACGTCCACATCCACTCTATTCGATTCCATTCCACAAACAGTGGACCACTGTTCGCTGACAGTTTTCATTAATTTTTCGCACTGCCGCCAAAGTGCGTTTGGCACGATTCAAACGGCTCCATCAATGCGAAATCCCCTTACTGGGGGGCAGTGGAAAATCGGAAGTCGCCAGTGCAGTGATAAATGTCAAATCAGCTCTGCCGAGTGTCCTGGCCTCGTCCTCATCCTCGTCCTTATCCTTACCCACAAACTCGTCCTTGTGCTCGTTGGACGGCGTGAAATGCTTTTTAAGCACTCACACGGCTTGTGAAGGGATCAGGGAAATACGTATATGGGGGCTAGGACCAGATGTCCTGGGCCAAGTTGGGAGCACATTACGGGCAAACAAAAATTTGCGCTGTCAACTAAATGTCAGAAAAATGGTTCGCAACGATTTCCGCCTTGGAGCATCCCGCTGCATCCTTACACTGAGAAATAAGATTCATTTTATTCTAAAATTTGAATGAATTGTTAATAATAAGTTAATTTAAAACATAAATCTTTTATTCTAATGGTATTCTTTTGAATAAATTAACTAAATATTAAAATCAAGTCAATTGTTAAATATTAAAGGTAAGTGAATTTAAAAAAGATAAACTAGGCGGTTTAGTAAGTTGAACATGAGCCCCAAAAATGGTGTAAATTCATATTGATGTTTAAAAGTATTTCCTATCAAGTAACTAATTTAAATAAAATCTGTCATAAGTATCACTTTTTAAAGCTCTGGGTAATGCAATCCTTAACAAAACTTTCTGTTTATAATGTCCTTTAAATAGTTGTATACGAACTGTATTCGAAAAATATGTCCTTCATGAGTTTATGAAACAAGGTAATTTTTTTTAGCTTAGTGTAACAGCCAGTTCGACACTGTCCCTGACACGCACGCACTTGATCAATCATGCGACGCCATCGATGTAGCCAAGCCGGAGGACGAGGATGTGGATTTTGCGGAGGATGCGGTCTGGTATGAGTTCGAGGATGAATAGGAGATGGTGCTGACAAGTGCGCTGTGTGGTATTTGCATTGATGACAACTACACGTCCGCAAACGATTATGGAGCACCTTTCCCAATCCCCCATTTAGTCCTGCAGATGGGTTTGAAATGTGAGCAACACTTCGCTTTGAATCGCTGGCCCATCTAGCCCATCGAATCCCTTCACCTTTTGCGGTCGGAGCATATTAATAAACCGCTCCGCTCCGCCAGACATCGATAACAAATCGATGGCCATTCATCTTGGCTGGGGAATCGGGCGACATTAACCCCCAGTCGAGTGGCGGCGGTGCCCAAAATACTTAACAGCGAAAAATTATGTATATAAGACAAATATTGGAAAGCGACAAGCAAATCCAAACAAATGTTACTGCTTTTAACCGGGATTATCGGCGCGTTATTTATGCATCATCGTTTGTCTTGAGCCCGATCCGCGAAAATGGAAAATGTCTGACCGCAGCATCTGTTCGCCTTGTTCCCGCAATAAATGGTTAATTTAGGCAACATTTTAGGGCTTCTCAAATCCCTGGTAGCCAAATTGAGTTCTTCTTGATGGTAGACAGTCTTAAAGGACACTTTACTGACACATTTTACAATGTTTAATTTGCCTGATTTTGCTTATTTTGTGTTATTTTTTAACGATGAAAATAAAGTTTATTACGAAATTTAGCGAACAGAACAAAAATGTTTTGGTCCCCGCTTGTACGTTAAAAGACGATAAGTATTATGCTGGTTAATTAGTCTTACTTTTGTTTAAAAGACATAAGGTAAGGTAAAACAATTTAATTTAATTTAAATTTCTTGGGCAAGCCTCACAGCTTGATTAATACATTTAAATAAATGTAACTAACAGAAATATTTCAATATATAATTATTTTTGGAAACCCATGTATTATTATCTTTAAATATCACATTTGATCTCTTTGTTTCATTTGCTATGTGATTTATTTATAAGGTGTACGATTCTTCATTAGAAGTGGAAGCTGTAAATTCAAATTAATTCACTTGGTCCAGTCCCTTTTTTACTTAATTGAAAGGGGATTAGCGGGGTATTATGCTTGGGCACGTAGCCTCGCTCGGCAGACTGTTTTGCTGGTTACTGTTTGCTGTTTTTTTTGTTTTATCTTACCCACAAATACATTGAAAATTAATTAAGCCACACGATGAAACCATGTTAACAAGGCGCTTAAAATAAAATGCTCCTCGTGGAAAAACAAATGCTTTTCCGTTTTGCGGTAACCTAAGATTACGCATACGCAGTGTGGCGCGTGTGAAAAATACTTTGCGAGAAAGTTTTATCAGCCCGTCGAAAAGGAAATTGTTAAGCCGGCCGTGTCTCTTCCTCACTCACTCTCTCTCTCTATTCCTTTAATGGGTTCACAAAAAGCCTTTTTTTTATTAAGGTAAATGCCAGCTAGGATCTCTGGAGGCTTCAATGGACCAACACTTGGCCTTTCTTTTTGGCGCAACTTTATCAGACACCCAATTAAAAGGGCTTTATAACAATTAGAGCTAATAACACGCTTCAATTGTGCCAGCAAGGCCGGAAGGCAGGAACACCAACAATCCGCCATCCACAAGCCTCTCACCCACCATGGATTTTTATTGTACGTTTTT
Organism: Drosophila oshimai; assembly: GCA_018150695.1. NCBI lineage: Eukaryota > Metazoa > Arthropoda > Insecta > Diptera > Drosophilidae > Drosophila > Drosophila oshimai. Next base: position 3,462 of record JAECWM010000159.1, on the reverse strand, counting down.
TTTTTGGGGGGATTTTTATTTTTTGCGGAATTGCGGCGGCAATTAAATGGCAAGACCACAGCAATTAGCAAATTGACAACCGGATTTGTTTATGCATTTACCAGGCTTAGTTCTGGCTCTGGTGCTGCTGCTGTCACTTAAATAATTGAAATTATTATGGCCATTGTTTCGGCCTCTGTTATCCGTTATCCGTTAGCCATCCGTATCTGTAAGCCAAGTCTAAAGCGAACTCAAACAGAGAGCACGAAACAAATCTCTGAAATTTGATAAATTAGTTGTGGAACTAAAAAAGTTTTTCCTATTTTCGTTGAGCATTGCATTGGCTTGCATTTCAGTGAGCGGCTTATCCCAGTCTGCTGCTGCCGGAAACTTTTTCCTCGGCATCGGGCTAAATGCAAAATCCAATTTTTCGAATGAAAAGTCAAACAGGAATTTAACTTTTGATCCGTTTTTGGCAAGAGTCGGCAATCAGCGGAGGAAACTCTGCGCAGCGCAGCTCTTTCCCACTTTCGGGTTAACAGCCAAACACATTTTCGACCCTCGAATCAATACGCCCACCGAAAAGCAGCTACGAATCGATAACAATTTCAATTTGACGCCCATCCCCGGCAACTAATTTGCAATCATGAGAGTTTTTGTTAATTTTAATTTGATTATACCACATTACGCATACGCCACCTAAGCCCGCTGCCATTTCCATTCCATTACCACAGCCATTTCGATTTTGGGCCGTCGGTTTTGATGGCTCGGCGAAATCATCATTATCATTATCATCATGGAAAGCACATAAAAACAATATTTGCCGATTTGTGTTTGCATTTTATGCAAGCGCCCTGTCGTCGCACGGCCATTGTTTTCGCATTTTATTTGCATTGGGCCTGCGAAAATATTCCAAATTCAAATCTAATTAACATTTGGCGCAAAAATGATGATTTGAATTTTAATGAGCTGCGATTGGCATTAATTGTCGGCAGCATAATGACAGACAGACAAAAATTATTTACCCGGCATGTAATTTAATAAAAACTATTTCAAATTCCGCGCAATCATTGGATTTTCCCTGTGCCCTTCGTGCGTGGGAAATGCGAGGATTTTGGTTTAAATCCAGTTTCGATTATTGACAAAGCCGCTGTAGATTCCGTATCGCTTTCGGCCCATAAGTGACAATGCAACAAGCGGAGCAGCAATAGCACAACAATGCACCCCCTCTCCCCGCACTATTCAAACACACAATACATCACGCATACGCAGAGTGTTACAAATACACATACCCATAGAGACACAGATACAGATGGAAACTTAGGAGCATATGGATGTGCCGTTGCAAACACATGCTCAATTGAATTGAAATTGAATTTGCAATTCTATGCGCTGCAGCTAACGCCATTTTCTTTGCCGTGCGGGAAGCCCCACTTTTTCCCACATTTTCCCACTTTTCCCCCATCGAACTCTCCCTTTTTGTTGTGGTGTTTTTATTTTATTTACCCTGGGGAGGAGAGTCTCCCGACATGGTTGTGAGCTTGGTCTGCACAAAGTTATGCCTTCTTGTTAGACTATCAAATGCAGCACAGAAGTGCTGCCAATATAATTTCAATTCTACTGACATTAAGAATTTTAATATAAATTGGTGTATTGGCTTAGTTGTTACATAAGTAAAACACATAATTGATAAATATGCAACCACCATACATTTCGATTGAAAAATGTTCGTATTAAATCATTCCAGTACTTTAAGATGACTTAAATCGATCCACTTAAATTGCTTATAATATTTGAAAGGGGCGTAAAATTTATGTAGCTTTTATATTATTTTTATAAAATTATTGAAATGATGCATTTATGGCATCTGTTTAATTTTTATGTGTTTAATTGACTGTTCTAAACATGCATGTTGAGAGTGATAAAGTACTCATTAATTTCATAGTTTTTTAAAAAACATTATTTATACAATAACAAAATAAAATGAAACCACTTATTATTGTGCTTTTAATTGTTAAGTTGAGCGGTGATAAATTTTGTGAATTTTCAGCCAAAAAACAAAAACATTTTCACCATCAATTAATCAAAGACCGATAAAGCTTCAGCTAATTTTAATTTATTATTTTGTTATACAAACTTTACTTACACATATAAATAAATAAATATAAACAAAAAACATATATTTTTGTAACATGTTTGTAACAAGTATAACCTGAGTTCTATTGAGTTTTAATTAGTGGCCAAATTTTTTATTTGTCTGCACTTCGTTATAAAATTTTACTCGGTTAGGGCATCCGTATATTCCAAGTTGTTTTTCCCAATTTGTAGGACGCCTTTTTTTTGCAGATTTCCTTGCCGGGCACTTGGCAGTTTTCTGTTCGCCTCTGTGCCATTCGATTTGCTTTGGTCCTTCGGCTCCTCCTCTGCCGCCCTTCCACTTGCTCCTGCTCCTTCGTATCCTGCGTATTTGTGTGTTTGCTTTCGCTTTTTGCCGTATTTGCATTTCGTTATTGAGACTGAGACAAAGCGTCGCAAAAAACTGCCGGGGATCCAGGATCCAGCTTCTGCTGCATTCAATCATCAATGAGATTTTGCATTTTACACTTTTCACTCTGGTTACGATTTTGCCATTGCTGCTCCTGCTGATTCCCTTTGCCATTCGCTGCAGCCCTTTGTTTGGTTTTGCCAGCTGGAAAGGAGCTTCATCTCCATCTCCAGCTCCAGCTCCTTTGAGTCCTTCAGCTGCTCTGAGTGCCTCTTGAGCCGCTCTCTGTCGCTCCGCATAATTGTTGCCCACACTTGGAGCTTGGAACTTAGGGATCCCCCATCCCGGCACAATCTCGATTGATAAGACCCGGAAGCTTGGCTCTGATTTATTGATTAGTTGTCAAAGCGATTGCCATGCAACAGAATCCTTTGCCAATGGTCACAGTTATTAACATTTTAGTGTTGCAATCATCTTATCGGGCTGCAAGGACACGAAGGATACACAGGATAGCAAAGCCATATTTTGGCACCCAAAGGAATTATGTGCTGCACTTGGGAAAACAATGAATGCAAACAATGAGTGGCAAACACAGTTTGATTGATAGGTTATTTCAACTGCAAAAAAATATATTTTAAAATACCTACACTTATTTTGCGAATATCTTAATATCTTAAAAATGATCAAAGTTATGCTGGGTGATAAAATGATTATACCTACATAAAACTAACACCAAAAAATAGTCATAGAAACGAAACTATTGTTTCATGAATTCTAAAATATTGAGTGCTAAAAACTTTTTTATACGAAATGTGTTAACATGATCCGATCGTAGTAGTATTTTATACTAGTGAAAGAATTAAAATAATATTATTTTGTGAAACTTATAACTGTTCGGAAAATAAACAAATTTATATTAATAATGCACACTGCATTTGTTTTTTTTTTAAATTAATTTATTTATATTTTTACGTGCTGTTCTATTTACAACCAATTTC